>OZ010792.1:566447981-567047981 GCA_963932465.1 Maratus speciosus
AGACGAAAACCTGTATAAAGCGGAATGATTTCCGTTTCCTTTCGATTTTTTTTCACAGGTTTTAATGCATAAATATTTGACAAAGCTGGTTATATATTTCAATATTATTACGTATTTTACTGTTACACATTTTAAATTTTAAAATAAGTTCTCTAATAGAAACTTTCGTAAATTTCGCTTTGTAAATTTACTTTGCGGAGGAAGGAGGCGTCGCCAAAATGCCTGTTTGCCCCGGGTGAAAATATAGCTAGTTTCGGCCCTGGAAGGAGTGCACAAAGTAAAATGCTTTAGTAAAACCCTTTAAAAGAAAAAAAATGAGTATAGCATTTGCAGTGGTACAATAAAAAATCTCACACAGGGCGCCATGGCTAATAAAGTCGCCTCTGCCTTTCTCCTCCAAATGATCTTTTCACTTCTTTTTGCCTCTTTGCCCTTGAACTTCCTCAGTCAGTCGACAAAAGAAAAGAGAAATTTCGACAAAAGGTCGTGGAAAAATATGGCGAATTTCGTCAAAAAAATCTCTGAAACAAATACCGAATATCATTTTCACCAATCGGTCATAGAAAAATTCACGAAATTTGACAAAGGATCGTGTAAAAAAAATCGTGAATTCCATAAAACGATCGGCGGAACAAAAAGGCGAATTATGGTAATTCGTCGTCGAAAAAATCGCGAATCTCCTAAAAGGACCGTGGAAAAATATCTTTAATTTTATCAAAGGTTGCGGAAACAAATGGCGATTTTCGTCATTCGATCACGAAAAAAATCATCGCAAATTTCGTTAAAAGAATGCACAAAATATTACGAATTTCGTGTAACGGCCAAGAGAAAAAAATTGCAAACTTCATCAAATATTTGCGGACAAAAAGACGACAAGGGTAATTCTGAGTAAAAAAAAAAAAAAAATCTGAAATTCACAGCAAATTGTCTGAAAGGTTACAGCAGAGGAGTGAAAAAGGGGAAATCTTCCGGCCCCAATTATTGCGTTTTTTCGGCTGCCTTTATCGAAATTCGCATTTTCCGCGATTCTTCGACGAAATTTGCGTTTCTTTATCGCGATCCTTTGACGAAATTCTCGCTTTTCCGTGATGTTTTGATAAAAATTGCATTTTTTGCGATCCCTTGGTGTTTGTTTTTCGCGATTCCCAGACGAAGTTTGCGTTTTTTCGTGATCACTTGGCGAAATTCGCGTTTTTTTCCACGATTCTTTGGCGAAATTCGTTTTTTCTGTGATCCTTTGAAGAAATTGGCGACTTTTTTCTGTGAACGATTGTCGAAATTAATTTTTTCGGCGACCATTTGCCGAAATTCGCGATATTTTTTATGCCCGAATTTTAGGATTGATGACAGATTTTTTTTTTTTAATTTTCGGAACCGAATGCCTTAAATTTTCGGAAAATTCAGAACAGAATAACCTCTGAAAAGATGTGAATTTGGTCAAATAATCGCGTAAAAAATCGAGAATTTAAACAAATAATCAAGAATTTCGTAAGTCGGTTTTGAAAAACAAATCATGAATTTCGATAAACTATCGCGGAAAAGAATTACGATTTTCATCAAATGATATCTGAAACAAACAGCGAGTACCATCAATCGGTCGCGGAAAAAATATATATCGGGAATTTCAACAAGTGGTGGCGGAGAAAAAATTTCCACAGTTTGTCGTAGAAAAATTCGCGAATTTTGGCAAACTATCGCGGAAAAATAATCGTGAATTCAGTGAAACGATCGCCGGAAACAAAAACGCGAAATTTGGCAAAGGATCACTGGGAAATTAAAAATTATGAGTTCCGTGATACGATCGTCCCCAAAAAATTGAGAAATTTGCAATAGGTCATAGGAAAAATTGCGAAATATCCTTCAACGATCGTAGCAAAAGATAGCGAAAATAAATAACTATTATCATTAGTCGATTCGTGAAAAAATCGCGAATTCCGCAATTCGTCGTGGAAAAAATCGCGAATCTCCCCAAACAACTGTAAAAAATATCTTGAATTTTGCCAAAAGTCACGGAAACAAATGGCGATTTTCGTCATTCGGTCGCGGATAAATCATCGCAAATTTCGTCAAAAGAATAGACAACAAATTGCGATTTTCGTCTAACGATCACGAAAAAAATCTCGAATTTCGTCAAATGGTCGCGGGCAAAAAACGCAAATTTGGTCAAAAAAAATTGAGAATTTAACCAAATGATCGCGCAAAAAATCACGAATTTTATTACTCGGTCATGAAAAGAAAATCACGAATTTTGACAAACGATCTCGAAAAGAATCGGGAATTTCATCAAAAGATCTCTGAAACAAATAGTAAGGACCATCAATCGGTCGCGGAAAATCTATATCGCGAAATTGGACATGTGGTGGCGGAAAAAAAATCGATTTCGTCAATCTGATGTAGAAAAATTTGCGATATTTGGCAAAGGATCGCGGAAAAAATCGCAAAATCTCCTTCAACGATTGTATAAAAAGATCTCGAAAAAAAAAATAAGTATTTTCGTCAATAGATTGGAGAGGGGCGAAAATCGCGAATCTTTTCAAACAACCGTTGAAACAGTGTGTTTGGGAACATGACTTTACAGATGCTTTGAAGAAAAAAAATCAAATATTTTCAGTAAAAATAGTCACTGAAATCCAGAAAAAGTCGCCTTTTTTCTTGAAGTAACCGCTTTTTAATGATTTTCGGCCTAAAATAGCCGGCATAGCCACCGATGCTGAAAATAATCGCTTTTAGTAGCAAGTGGCAGCCCTGCAATTGTATGTTAAGAAAAATCGGATTTTTTTTGAGAAATTGTGTCGAGCCGAACCGAACGGGGACTGATTTAAATGATTTTTTCATGGGCTGGGATTGTTTTCATTGATTTTTGTACGAGCCGGGCCTGGTAAATTGTGAAAAAATAAACGGGCCGGACCTGTGCCTTGGAACTGCGGTCCGTGCAGACCTCTGTTGTGTCCCTCAGGGCCGTGCAAAGAGCGTCTAAAGGAGCGCCCCGGGCGCGAAATTTACGCTGCAAACCACGATTTTGTTTATTTATTCATTTTTCGGGGAATTTCTTTTTCTCTCTTCATCACTTTTTCCCCTGTCGCTAAATGAACTCTCTAACAAATAAATGCAATTTTCTTTTATGTTATTTAGTTGTTCTGAATTCCTAAATTAAAATTAAACCCTTTAAAGTTCCAAAATAAACGAGAAAAATATTTATTCGAACGAATTTATTTATGTTTCTGCACTTTATCAATTTTATTACACCTATCACAAAAATAAAGATTTTTTTTATGGGGGGGGGGGGGCAAAATTGAAAATTCGCCCGGGGCGCCGTTTTTATTTTGCACGACCTTGGTGCCCCCCAAAATTTTTGGTCACGCTACGCCTATGATTCAAGCTACCTTTTACATCAAGTCTTGTTAGATTTACTCTAGGGTACTGTTGATTATAAATAATCGTACTGTTGTATGGAGTCGTCATATTGTTGTTGTAAATGTTCCTCTAATTAGTGTCTCAGTTAATTTACTGCTTCAGTTAGATAACTTGATTTATCAATATTAGATGAATATTCTTTCGAAAACTTGCTAGATAAATTTTTAGTAGGTATGAAATCAACATAAGACTAATCTATTATATAAGATGTTTTATATTTAAGTTCTAGTTCCATCAAAGAAAAACTTTCTAGTAATTAGTGAGCTAAGTTATTAATAATAGATAATAATAGATAATAAAAATGGCCTGGGGGTCCACCAGAACCCGGTCATACATCTGTGAAGGAAAGGTATATAGAAAGAGAAAAGCAAAAAACAGTAGCCGTAGCTACCGTAAATGACTAAGAGAAAACGATATTAGAAACCAAAAAAGGGGAAAATTTTGAAAATTAAATAAAATAAAATAAAAGACAGTGACAGAAAATTAAAAGTCAAACAAAGAGGGGGGAATACATGTGATATACTTCCCATGCCACAGAAGTTTGTACACTGAATAAAGCAAGTTATTGTGCATTATCATGGAAGACGGTAGTATTTCGAGTGACGCAGCCTTAAGCCTAAAATCGTATCGTATCGTATCGTTAAAATCGTATCGTATCGTATCATAGAATTCGTAGATGGCGGAACTCATATATACAGCTAACTCGACATCAAAGAAAATGCGAAAAGCCGCCTTTTAATAACTCAGCAGATATACGTCTTATTGTTCTGAATTTTCTAGAACAGTCTTATATCTGCAGTCTAATCGTATACTGAAATTTTTACATTTCTACGTGCAGTATATTTTGAGATCTAAATAGTCATTTTTAAAGTGAAAACGTTGGTATAATATCGAGGAAGTTCCTAATTTGAAAATCTCGAAAACGGTTCTAACGATTATTTTTAAATTGATACATAATATAAATGTGATTAAGGCGAGGTGAATAACACTTTTCTTTTTTCTGGGAAAACTCTCGTTCGTTAAATAATTCGATTTTTTTTTCTCTCGAAAATGACACGGGCGATTATTTAAAAATCAAATAAATATGTTTCAGATGAACCAAATAACAATTTACTTGTTTCCAGCAAGACTCTTGTTCGTTTTATAATGCGCATGAAAAATCGGACTATATTTCTTCGCCATTCTATGGAAATTTCACCGAAAATGCATGACACTGTATTCATACACATGCTTTCTTTTTAACTACTTTTGGGGAGAAAAATTTTGTCTTCCCACGGCTGAGTGGTTGAGGGCCATCGTCTACTGATCTTAACATAGGCAGTTCGATACTCGCTGGTGCGTGTGAAGTTTTTTTTTTTTTAAAGTCTGTTAGTTGACCATTATTCTCAGTTCCTTTGTAATTTTTTAATTGCTATTAAGTTAAATAAAATTACAATTATAATGACGCCAATTTGATGATGATTATTTCTTGGCAATTTTTCAACAATAAAAATATTACCATAAATTTTATAAATATATTTAATTTCAATCACTTTACAAAAAATATACATTAATACAGTAAACTCTGTGTAAGGCGGAATCGATCGGGACCAAGAAAATTTTCCGCAATAGACAATATTCCGCCTTAGACAAATTTTACTCTATGTCTATGGATTCGTAGGGACTTGAAATTCTTTCCGAGTTAGACAGATTTCCGTCTTACACAGAGTCCGCCTTACAGAGAGTTTACTGTAATTATTATTTGAATATAAATCACACGATCAGAAACGTAAAAAAATAATTCATTTCAGCTCTTCTTTTTATAATATCATTTTTTATTATTATGACGGTCAATCAATATATAATCACTGACATCCATAATATTATTATTATTATAATTATTATTTTCCTTGCATAAAAACTATTGTGATGTAATAATTATTTTATAATAAATAATTTAGTTGAAATGTTTTATTTATAAATAACAATGAAGTTTTACATAATAAGCATATCAGAATTCTGGTGTCGCCATCTTTTGACGCAATTGCGTACCACATTTCAGAGTCGTACTGGCATAACTGAGAGGGCGGTGGCAAAATGGATAAAAACGGCGCCGATTGCCTTACAAAAGGGCGCAAATGCTTATATATACATACATACACATACTATGTAAATTATGTATAAAAAATCACTTTAAAAATATATACGAGTATATTGCTATAGCGAAAACTTTATTCCTAAAATAATTATGTCACCCAAATTAGTATTTTACACTATAGAAATGTAATATGCACAAAAATAGTTCCCCGCAAGGCATTGCAGTTAAAAAAAAAATCTGATGTTAGGCCAGTGTTGCCAATTTAGAGGTATTTTTTTCCTCCACACTTTTCTAAGAAAGCTATCTCTGTTTTCGAATTTCGCTCACCTTATCTAATGAGTTAATTCAAACTTTACACCGAATATTTGAATAAAAATCTCCATACGATTATCTCCAAATGGAAAATAAAATATTAAAATAAAACAAACAAAAACAATTTCGTTGGGTCAAAACTCAAAAGTGCAAAACATTATTTAATACAATTCAATAATATTTTATATAATACAATCTCTAGAATACAAATACTAATTATGGTGTATAAAATTTCAGGAAAGTTATTTTTGTTTAGTTCAAGAGTGACGTCTATTTTACGTGAATTATTTTTAAAATATGTTTTATTTCTTTATTTTTTCAACATTCAAAAGATATCATAGATTTTTTTTTTTAAATTATGGCCATTTTTTTTTTCCATTCTGATCAGAAACAAAATTATGGCCATTTTTTTTCATCCTGGCAAGAAAAAAAAAAAAAAAAAATTATGACCATTTTTTTTTTCCTTTTCTGACCAGAAAATCAGAGTTCTAACTTTTTACGACAGCTCTTTCATCTTCACCTAACACTTCATTTATAACGGTTGTTTCAAAATAATGGATGGCACCAGTCCATCAGTTCAGAAGAAAATGATCCATTCCAAAGGTATAAGTTCGATTGAAAAAAACTATTTAATACTTTGAGCAGAAAGAAGAGGCTACACCTGCAATTTTTATGACACTAATAGAATCCCATAGCTGCCAATGTGTACGGTTTAGTTACCTCTAAAATTTAACACAAATTTTTGCCATATTTAATCATTGACAATTGTTAGACTTTTTAAACTGAAATTCCGGAAGTGACAGCCGATTGTTCCCTTGCGACGACATTCCTCTGGCTTCAACTCGTAAAACTTGGCTAAAAGTGCTATCTTTGACAACATTTTCTGAATGAATCTTTGCCTTTATAAGAAAATGGGAAACTAATTTCCTGGTATCTGAACAAAATGGGCAAATTTTACGAATATTAATGCAAATTTACGAATATTAATGCAAATTTTTTGTATTTACGAATGAAAATGACTTCGCGAAAGTATCAGAAAAGTAGTTAGTTTGGATTTGGGAATAGCTTTCAATATAAAAAATTCTCATAACGAGGATGTGATCGCCCCCCACCCCAAAAAAGGAAATCCATGACCCCCTCTAAACGATGAGCTGAATCCGTCCTTGGCTTTGTCGAATATTGATTGATTAAAATCTCGGAAACGGAATCGAAAAAAAATCCGCTTTATACAGGATCCTTATGCCATATCATCTTTAGATTCTTCTATGTTTTGTCATACGCCAGACAGAATTATTTTAACAATACCGTGCAAAACACAGATGCGAGAAAAATCGACAAACAAAATCTTCATTTGGCGCCCGGGGCACATGCCCCCTCTGCCCCCCTTAATTTCGGCCCTGCTTTCAAATCAGCAAACTTACAAAGGCTGTGCCCAATAATGGAGTTGTTTCTGTTTTTCAAAGATCTTGTTCTTTTTTACCGCGATTCATGTGTGTACGCAGGGTAGGGGGGGGGGGGGGGCAGAAAATCTTTGGAAAAGTAATACATTCTTTAAAAGTATTACGCTGAATGTAATTATTTTGAAAAGTAGTATTACTTGAATTTTATTGCATGATAGTTTTGTTTTAAAGGTTTTCATTAAATTTCATCGTAACTGCTGGCTGCTGGCTGAAAATACCAATTATTTTTTATTGCCCACCAGAAACTTTTTAATCGAACTGTCTTTTATATTTTTTGAGAAAAACAAAAGATCTTTCAGAAAAGGCTGCCGAATGTGGCGTTTTGAACCGAATTTCCGGACGCGACAGTGGAGGAAGAGAAAGAAAACTGTTGTCATGAGACAACAATCAATTTTAACTCAAGATGTAATTAATTTAAAGAACAGAATCTATTGTATTGCAAATCACTTCAATAACCAAGCCTGCAAGTCTCATTCTTTTATGTGGAGTTTCGCCGAATATTCGGTTTCATTTTCGTTTTCAGCCCAAAATCCTAGTTTCGGCGAAAATACTGCCGTATATTCGGTATTACTATAACTGCTCCTCCCTAGCCTCCCCCAAACGGCACTCCCATCCAAAGAGCCGTACATACTATATATTCACATACAAGGAGATAAATCTAGAAGGTATTACTAATATTGATTAAATTCGTTATTTTTAAATTAAATTATTTTTTAATATATTTTTTATGTTTATAGCACCTTATATTTAATTAATTTTATTTCAATCAAATTATTTTGTTAATTATGTACTGCCGTTTCTACGCAAAACATTATTCAGATAACATGCGTATATGTATGTTTATGTTGCTTACTTTGAATTTATTTTTAAAACAATTTCGCTTACGTTTTCAGTCGATACTAGGAATGTAACCGAAATTCAGTTTCTTTCGAACACTATTTTTATGTTTGTAAATCAGCAGAAATTTTCGCATTATTGAACGTTAAAAAAAATTTTTTTTTGAGAACCGCTTTAAGGATTTACATATACATTTATAATCATAACTTATAAATTTCGGAAAATCGAGTTTTTATTTTAGCGGCTTTATCAACGGAATTGAGACTTCTTTATGTGGTCAGAATATGGAATAGACAATTCTATGTAAGTAAAAAAAAATAAAAAAATACAATAAGCATTCTATTATAATTATAACATAAAATTGAAACTAGTTTTTTTTCTCAAAATTGCATTTTTTAATAGATGACCACGGCACGATTACTTTAATAATACTGAATTGTTTTTCACTTCTAATTTTGTCAGCTTTTTCCTTCTATATATAAAAAAAAGTTTCGAATTGGAAATGGACCAATGAAAATCTGCGTAGATATTCCCGGTAGATCGGCATCCAATTTGAATGCTTAAGCATGGCCTTTCTTCGTTAATATTAAAAAAAACTGTTGCAAACAAAAATATGAAAATCAGTGGTATTACAGAGAAATGTTTGATAAACACGCTGATGCAGACAGTTTTCAAATCAAAGAATTATTTTAAGAGATATTTAATGCCAAAGTTGGAAAAAATCGTTCCATTAAAAAAGTTTTATTGGAGCAAAAACTACATGAGAATTTAATCATTTTTAGATCATTTTATATGTTATAAGTTCCCGGTGTGCAGATTGAATTTATTTTTTTTATTTGACTCATTTTTTGAGGTTTTATTTCTATTTTAAATTCAAATTTTCAGCTTTTCGAGAGATATTTTTTATATATTTTAGAAAATGTTATTAATTTAAACTGTTGCCAATTGTATAAACAGCGAAACAATAATGTTTACTTCAAATTAAAAATTTATTTACACGTGACTATTGTAAACAGAAATAAAAACTTTAAAATTAGAATTAAATGATCACATGTTAAAAGCAGGAAAATTACGTCCTAAGAACCATATTCACACTTGAATTTTAAAAGAGAAACAAAATGTTAAATAAAAAAAAATTATGCGCTAAAACTTGTAAAGGGGAGAAATTACATTATTTAAAATGGCCAAAAAATATGGTAAAAACATTTAAATAAAAAAATATATTTGCGCGAGATATTTTGAGATAATCTTTTCAACTATTATCGTGAATTCAAAGACAGCGCAAATATTTCCTTCTAACAACTAAAGTATTTTCACCTGAATATTAATAAGAGAAATAAAACTTTGGTGTAAATTACGTCAGATTTAAAACGATACATTTAAAATGAATTATTTAAAAGAACTATCTTATATCGCTGTTAAAAAATACCGGGAGACAAGGACACTGTTTACTTAATTCATTTTACATTAGCTTATTTTCAAATGTTTAACTAATTTTTTAATTAACGAATAGAAACCCGTTTACAGAAAAATCACTACTGTTTTTTTTCTTTTGTTTTTTTTTAAATTCTATATTTTTAAAGCCGATCAAATTAGCGTGCTTTTTGGATTTTGGTGTGCCTGAACGGGGGTTGGCGAGCGTAGCTCGTAGGGGGCAGAGACCCCTAGTTTCTTATATAATTATGCAGTAAATATTTTTTTACATCTATTATAAAATATTTTTTTACATCTACACAAAATTAAAAGTATTGTGTAGATGTAAAAAAATATTTTAACCAAGCCAAAAATAATTTAAATTGAATTTTAAAACAAACCTTTTAAAATCACATCAAGGCGTCACTTAAATTTTATATCATATCTTTTAAAACTCATATTTTGAATTTATGAGAGATGTAAATGATAAAGCAACAGCGAATAAAATTTTATGCAGATTTTCATGTTGAACATAACTTTTGCACATGCGATTATAAATAAAACAAAAATAAAATGATGAAATAAATACAAATATATTTTTTAAGAAATAGCATAACGTCACTCAAAATTTGATATCAGTATTTTTAAGTTCCATATTTAAAATTTTTAGAGCATAAGATAAATTGCTGCGTCAGAAACTTTTAACCCGTCAAGGGTTTTTGCATTGATTAAATAATACAGTTGAAATTATGTTGTGCTGCTTTGTACATTTATATCAGATGTTTATTTCAGTATTCATTATTACATATTATCTTTTTACTTATTTATGAGCAGTTATGGTAGCTCCATAGTATTAACTCTTGATAACAATGTTTATAGTAATGCAACAAAATAGTATATATGGATAAGTCATAATAATAAGCAATTCAAGTATTTACATCAGAATCAATATGTACAGTATTTACATTACCAACATATTTCCCATTTTCCCATTAGTAGTTAAAAATAAAAAGTAAACAGGTGCTAGTGATTGATGGATGTCACCCATAATAAAAATAAACCTAGATGATCGGGCACAGACAGGAAAAGTTATTTAAGTCGTCTATTATAATTTAATCTTGGAAAAAAACTAATTTAAAGAATTATTACAGTATAAAAAGTTTATAAAAGCTTATTACTTACCAGTCTGTAAGAGGTCCCGCTGCACTTGCCTGTTAAACAAAATATGACAGCAAAATAATACATTTTCTAAAAAGTTCCAATTGTTAAGCATAAAGTCTGTATAGTTAAAATCTTAAAATTTCTTAGTTGGGACAAGGTAGGCACACAAAATGGACAGTATTGGAAGAAGATTCAAGTCTCTAGTTCAAAAAGCTAAAAAGAAGCAAATGGTAAGGTTATGAGAGGGGGAAAGCAAAAGTGTCAAAGATGAAAAAAGTACAGTATAATGGAAATGCAGTGTAACAAATGTACAAATATGCATTATATGAGCTAATATAAGCTAATTTATGAGAGGGCCTCAGTCAGCCTCTTTTGATGGAGCCTCTAATTGAGCTCGAGACATGGCGGAGAAAAGAACGGGGGGGGGGGGGGAGTTTGCTTAGGCGGTTTACACCTGATTTTGGCTCAGAAAACTTGCCCTACGATCAATAGTTTACGAGGTATCAAGCAATTTGTCCAAAAAACATGTTGAAATTTATTGTTGGAAGAAACAAAATGGAGTCTAGGGAGGCAGGTTGGCAACCCTAAGCTAAATTTTTCATCAGTATAGTTGTAAAATGCCCCCTAAGACTCAAAAACATCGAAAAAATTTCAAAAAACAATTAATTAGAAATGTATGGTGTTATAATAGTAAAGTATAATATCTGAAGTATTGAAAAAACGAGAAACAAAATGGAGGATAACTCTAAATATTTGTAAAACTATTGTACATACCCCTAAAACCCCATAGAAAGTATATTTACGTTAAAATTTGGTTTGAAAAAGCTCTGGTGCTTTAAGTTTTTATAGTACGATCTCTATTGAAAAGAAAGTGCATTTATAATTCATTTACAGGGACAGCCAAAACTATTTCGTTACATTACGGCCCATGTAAAAAAATCGTTTCAAGTTCATTTTAATGATGTTAGACGATTCCAAACATAATGAAATTGATATGCAGTTATGAAGTGCATTAAAACATGCATTTTGTAGGACATAGGATGCAAAGCATTTATTATTCATTTACAGTGCTTCACAAAAAAATTCCGGGACATAATGGATTACGGGGAAAAACAGTTTGCAGCTTATTTTGAGTTCAGTTACACTATTTCAAATACAGTCGAACCCCGCTATAGTGAACCGCCTGCGGACCAGGCAATATGTCCACTATAACCAATGGTTCACTATATCCAAATTCTTTGAAAAAAATATTTTTTTAGCATATGATATAATATTGTTAAAATAGTTATTGTAATTTGCTTACAAATTATTAACTAATTAAATTGATAATAAATCATATATTTAAAAGAAAAACAGTTGCTTACTAAAACTTGATTTTATTTTTGCATTCTACGGAAGAAATTGGTGATTTTTAATAGAATGCAATTCAATTTTACGCAATGTTCATCAATTTTCTTCTGAGCAATTAGTAAAGAATCCAACATTTCTGGTCCTCATTTTCTGTAGAAAAAAATGTTCAGGTTATTCGCTGACGACTTCGCTTCCGAAATAGAAGGAGCCAAATTTTCATTTTCTTATTCAACAACTTCTTCTAATGATTAAATGTACACATATATTAAGACAGACTTTAAATACAATTAAATACAATAAACCCAACTGGAGTGAAAAATTAGCCGGGGCCAGGAATCGAACCTGGGTCGACAGCATAACGTGCTGTTGATCTACCGTTAAGCTACCCTGGCCGATGTCCTAGCCTGACAATTTCTCACTAATAACACGTTATGCTGTCGACCCAGGTTCGATTCTTGGCTCCGGATAATTTTTCACTCCAGTTGGGTTTATTGTATTTAATTGTTTTTAAAGTCTGTCTTAATATATGTGTACCTTTAATAATTAAAAAAATGGAATTCAGACGTTAATTTATGTGCTTTAAAACCTCTTCTAAGTCTTCTTCATTATCGTTCTTTTGTCTAACTTCAGATACAATGCCATCAACTGTAGGGCTACCAAAAGTGTACACTTCATCATCGCAAGATTCGAAGTACTCAGTAACGTCCCTTAGAAAATTGTTCACATCATGCTTTTCCAGCCACAGAGCTATTGGTAAGTTTTGTCGCCTTCGTCCTCCACGTTGGCATCTTTTCCTTCCAACAACCCAAGAACACATCCTTCGAAAGACCTGCGCTTCAGAAACAATTACGGATTGTTGCTGATGTCACCTGTCTCTATGACTTTACGAACAGAAGTATTGCTTCTAAAAGAGAGATGTCGTATTCCGTGTTGTTCTCTTCGTAGTTCTCTAAAACACGCATCACTAACTGTTTCCTATTGTGGGATTTCAGGCTGCAGCACAGAAGTCGTATTTGAAGAGGAAAAACGGGCTTATAGCACTTCAGATTTTCTATGTGGAGATGATCTGTGCAACCGTCGACAAGAAAAACAATTTTACCTTTTTTTCAACAAATCATTGTCCCATTGTCGAAGTTCTTCTTAAAAAAATTGGAAGTCATCCAGGATTTTTGACTGACTTTGTAGTTGTTGGGCAGTTTTTTAACATTTTTAAAACATCTCGGCTTTTGGGATTTACCAACGACACTTAATTGTCGCTTTTCTGGGCCGTTCATATTTGCACATACAAGAACAGTTAATCTCACTTTCGAGAGATTCCCGTTAGTGCGCTTATTCCTTTAAATTTTAACGTCTGATCGAGAGATATTTTGTAAAACAATCCAGTTTCGTTACCATTAAAGATATCCTTCTCTTCATAATCCTTGGTTGCATCCGCCCACATTTCAGCATTCCACTTTTCCACATCTGGTGCTCAAACACTTGCTGCTTCACCAACAATCTTTCCACAAGAAATGTTGCTCAGTTTTTTAAAACTACCCAGCCATCCGTCAGAACACATAAAACCGTTTTCTCCGAATCTTTCGGCAAACTCATTCTCTGTAATTTGAAGTATGAGTCCGATCACAGGAAGATTTCTATTCCGCTGAATGGTGAATCATTTTAACAGAGCTTCTTCCACGTTTTCCCTTTAAGCCCCACGTAGTTTCTTCGAAGAATCCGTTTTTTTTTCGTGTACAGCAAAAGTGGTACTGCGATTTTTCCATATTTTTGAAACTGTAGGTTTTGACAAGGAAAATTCCTTTCACACTGCCGATTCATTGGTTCCATCTTCAATACGTTTAAGGATTGTGATCTTATCCTCAATCGAATATGTTTTCTTTTTTACAGAAATCACCATTTTCACGAAATTTTATCTGCTCTTTAAAAAACGTTTTCTTATCTCAAATCAAACATAAAAATAATGACGAAAGCCACTGTAAAACGGGGGACATTCTTGGACTGTTCCGATTACACAGAGGGGCAGGGGAAGGAGTTAGCAAGTAACTACCAGACGCTTATACGTAGTATTAGGGAGGAGCGAATAAGAGAGGTTTATTCCTGGAACGGGGGAAGAAGAGCCGTGTGCTGTTTAACAACTTGTTCTCCATAGTTTAAGGCGATGAGCGTGAACGAGTAAAATTTGACACAATGTAAAGGAATGCCATCATTTGCAGTCGCAGTTAGTGCAAGTTCAAAGTTGGAGAACTGAAAAAAAAATTTGGGGGAAATAAAATTTGAGTCCACTATAACCGAACTACCAAATTCTCGGCTGTCCACTATAAGCGTATAAAATAACATTAGTTAAATGGGAGTTCGGACGGGACTACTAAAAAAGTTCACTACATCCGAGTGTTCACTATATCCCGGGTTCACTATAGTGAGGTTCGACTGTATAATCAAAGTGATATGCATTAGTGAGGCTTACTGCAAGATATTGTTGTATAAAATGATGTACATACCATTTATCGTTCACTTACAGAGACACACAAAAGATTCGGATCCAGTAGTGTACCTGAAGTACTGTCTTTTAGAGATAATTGCTGGAAGTGCGATTTCATTTATGGTATGCATGTTTAAGTTTAACTATCTTTTTTTATTATTATGTGGTGTGCATAAATGTTATAGATCATATACAGGGCTACACAAAATAATTCGTAAACATTGCAGAGCATCAGCGTGAATGGCTTAAAGGCGGCTTTTAATTGAATTATCGACTTTTAAGTTGAAATGTATGTAGCATATAAAGAGATGTTTGCATAATATAAATACAATTATATACAGGGCCACGCGAACGACTGGATACATGGCTTTACGGGATAATAATATCTGGAAGTGGGATTTCAGTAGTTTTAACCATGTTTTATCCTGAATTAAATTTTATCTCAACATGTGTCGCAAATAAAAATTTGTTGGTAATATACAGGGCTGTACAAAATAATTCAAGTATGTTTCGGTATATTGGTAAAAATTGCTGAAGGTGAATTTTCAGCCTATTGCAAATTTTCTTACTAAACTAAGTTTTATCATACTGTGTTGAATATATGCATATCTCCAGAATAAATACAGGACTGCACAAAAGATTTGGACTACAGGGGACGGTAACTGCTGAAATCTATTTTTCATATATGTTATGTTTTTTCTAAAATGGTTACTTAGATATTTTTTTTACCTTATTAAACAGCGAAGTTTCATTAAAGAATACCGAAAGTGTTGATAAATGTTTCACAACACAATACTTGGTGCATGATTTTTCTTCCTTGTTTTAAAAAATTTTTGAGTATGCGCTTTAACGAGACCTTCGTTGTTAGATCGATTAAAAGGTATCTTGTGGTAGGAATTACAGCAGATTTTTTTTTAATGCTCTTTGGTAGAGTATCTTGTTATTCGTTACAACTATTTTCACTAATGGCTTACGCCAAACTCAGCCATATTTTGTCTCGCGTCCCGCACAGACATATGTTTTTTCTACGTTAGGTGCGCATGAAGACACTATACTTATACGATTTGACATTTTTCTCACTGAAAAGGGGACCACCAAAGAAGCTGCGCACAGATTTTGATGATTGTAAAGGATGTTGCAGGGGTCATACCCCTAATTATTGTGGTGAAAGGTTTTCTTCAAATGGGCCTTAGTTTTTGAGAAATTGGAGGTCAAGATTAAGCCTACGTTTCAAATGTGTTTTATATACAGCCGGACTTCGTTTTCCCGACACCTGGTTTTCACGTCACTCCACTTATCACA
Organism: Maratus speciosus; assembly: GCA_963932465.1. Taxonomy (NCBI): domain Eukaryota; kingdom Metazoa; phylum Arthropoda; class Arachnida; order Araneae; family Salticidae; genus Maratus; species Maratus speciosus. Next base: position 566,463,787 of record OZ010792.1, read on the forward strand.
TCGTTTTTCCAAAGTCTCGATTTTCTGTTTAGGTTTTAATGTAAATAAACTCCGGATTTTACGTCGTTGAATAATTTTCAACTCCGGGTATCCCGACGGTTTAGGAAAATTATCCATTTTTCATAATTCATCTTATAATCACGGAAATTAAGCGGTAAGAAATGTCTTAGACAAACTTTTCACAAAAGTGTCTAAAATACCCATTGAGATAAATAAGGAATTTTACTTTAATCCTTTATCTGGATAAATAAACCCACAGACACTATGAATGACTAGAATTAAGTGCCAGACAGACGTATATATTTACTCGCGGTCTTTTTTTTCTGGTCAGGCGGCGCTTTCTTGTGGTTACAAGACGTTTGTCATACGACTAAAACGGAAGCATTGCATTGCATTTAAACGATCAGAAATTATCTAACATTCATTTCTGAAACACCGGATATTGATTACAGTTCGTTGTATAATACTGAAAAAAGAACTGTAGGAAGCACATCTAGGGATAAACAAACCTTAATTCATCAATATTTAATGTAACAATAAAAAAACAAAGCATCATAAATCTGATTTTTGTTCTTTTCAATTTTGTTTTGTGTTTATTTTGTTTAAAAATAAAGTTTTATTGCTTAAAAATGCAAAATCTGTTATAAATTTAAAATTGTCCTAAATTAACTACACTCCGCTTATGACGACACTTTTTTCTGGACATTAGAATGTCTGGATAAGGAGGTTCGACTGTATTTAGTTTATTTTAAAGAAATTTTTGGTTTGAATAAATATTTAGAATGTGACTGTCGGGTTCATTGGATCCGTGTAATCGACAGAAGGTTAATATTAATTAGGATGTAAACATTTTCATGATCAACAGATATCAACAAACGAAAACAATAAATGAGCATTACAATTAAGCATTGACATAACATTAAAATTGATATTATGTTGTTACTCTTACATGTGCAAATTCAATTACGCAATTTTAATGTTTAATTGAGATTGGATATAGCATCCTAAAAACAGATATTCCGGTTGGAGAAAATTGATTAATACATTATAAAAACTACTTGGAAAAGTTTCTGAAAATCGGTGGCAGCAAAAGAAATCTTGTTTTTATAAATGCTTCTTTAAATCTTTGTTGGTTTTTGAGGTTCTAACGATTAACCTTTTCATGCATGATTTTTTATTTTGTTTGGAAAACATTATATTTGAGTCTATTTTTGCTAATTATCCAATAGAAAAATAATGAAAAAAATTATTTCTGTTTCTGTTGGACGTAATGTCATGATGTCACTCTCAAGTTATATAACAAAAATGGCTCAAAAATGACAATTTAAAATTATATACTTTAAAGTATTTATACTACACAGTAATAACTCTTCAGCGCTATAATAATTTTTAGAATGCCTTTAATAGTTTGCAGAATTAACAATAACTACCTTATAAATACAGAGAAAAAACGCTAGTAGAGCCCATTGCAAGCTATATCAACAAAAGATGTTATAACCTCCCCGTGATAACCAATCAGAACAAAAACAGATTTCACGGCCTTAAATGCTTATTATCACAGGTAAGTACCAGATAATAGTTCACTCTAAGGCCAATAGAAAGCGTCAAATGGCCAAAAAAAAAAAAAAAAAAAATCACGCGACTTTTGAGTTACACTGTACATTTAACATCCCATACTAGTCACTCGGAAAAAGTCTAACGCTAATGGTAAGTCTGTGGGAGCGTTATTTTCAATTTCTCACTCAAATTTTAACATTTTTTTTTTTTTTTTTCTGCATAGGACAGCTGAGGATGATCTACAGTTTAGCTAGTTTTTACTTTTTCGATTTTGGTTACAGTTTTTTATTTTTTTTTATAGTCGGATAATTTCAATTTCGAAATCGGTTCCACCGGTTCCGTTAGTAATAGTAATTTTTTAAAAGAATCTGAAACCGAATCAAAAAAGTAAAAACTAGCCCGGCTGTAGATCGTCCTCAGCTATCCTATGCAAAGAAAAAAAAATTAAAATTTGAGCGAGATATTTGAAAATAACGCTCGCATAGACTTAGAATTAGGGTTTTCCTTTCTTCCCGTGTCTGAAGTGGGCTTTTAAGGGTTAAAAACGCTTTCGGAATAATGGGTAACTCGGAAGAGATTATATTCTATTTTCGCACGTTTTTCTTTTTTTACTGTAAGTGACATTAATTCGAAGATGTTTATGATATTCTTATTTATTTTAAAGTAAAGTTTTAAAAGAAAATATAAATATAAGAAATATACCACAAAAAACTGTTAGTGCCTTTGAAATGCTATTTCTAATTAATTATACAACATGCATATAATGTTATATTTCACTTAAAAAAAACTTAGGAACACTTTTTATACACCCTGAAGATATTTTTTAATTGGCCATTAAGAGAAGAAATCACTTTTACGAGATAAAGGATTAACTGGCTTTTGAAAGTTAATTGGTTATTAAGGTGTAGTAAAATGATAATAAAATGTCAGCAGAGTAACACGTTTATAATTTCTTTCTTTCTTTTCGTTAGGTAATTTGTGAAGCTTACAATGCATGATAATTGCATTATTTTTTTGGTAGAAAATTAAGTAGAATAGTAAAAGTTGAGTAGAAAAGTGGAAGCTGTTTTGCTTATAGCTGCTAAAATATGGTTTAAGTCAAAAGTCGTAAATATTTAAAATTGAAAGATATATCTGTTATAAGCTTCACTAAAAATCCTTATTTAAAACAATAAAAATTTTGGAATTACAAAAAAATAAGAATTATTGTTCAATTACTCTTCAATTATAAATTTCTAATTTAATATATTTCTACACTTATGTCCACAAAATTAAAGTTAAGTGGGCGGATGCTTTCAATTTTACACGTTTTGTCGAATATCTACTGACATTCTTGACGAATTGTTCTAGAACTTATAGGATGTCAAGAAGATGTTTCACTTCATATTTCTCATTAAAGGCAATTAGAGGCTAATAATAAATTTGATAATAAAATAATATTTGCGGTCACCTATGTAACAGAAAATGCTGAAAATGGTCTGTCACTGAAGCAAATCCCTATTTGGGTCCTGTTCAACGTTTGTGCGTATTTGTGTAAGCATAGATCTCATATTCGTGAAGAGGTTAACGTGTCTGTAAAATATTCAAAATTTTTTTCTTATAGCATATAGAGTTTCCGGACAAATTTAACACAACTTTCCAAAAACCTGACAAAGAACAGTAGAAACAGCATACTGCAATTAAAACATGGATATATTGAATATTTGATTAGATATGAGCATTTCTATGAGCGATTGTAATCTTTCACGCGTGAAACTACAATATTTTTGCTACATAACTTGGTAGTCAGAAATCTAGGGCAATTGGTATAAATAATCTAATCAAATACTGTGAAAACTCAGAAAGATACAATGAGCTGATTGACAAATTGTGGAAAATATCTTATAAGAAAGCTAGTCTTAAAAGGTAACTCACTATATCGGCCCTATACTTCCGAACTTTCACGATATTTGACAGGACTTTTTATGTAAGTTACCCTAAATCTAAATAGCTGATTATGAAATAAAAATTTGGAATCTTTTACGCATGCACAGTTAAAAATTATTTCATACAATTTTCTAATATATCTCATCAAATATTCAGTACATTCAAATTTTAATACCAGTATACTGTTTCTCCCAGCTCTTTTGCAAGTTTTCGGAAAGCGGTGTTAAATTTGGTTGAAAACTCTGTATTTTATGTATTCAGTGACTAAATATTCACTAAAAAATATGAAGTCAAACATGCTCTTTGCATCCTCGAAGTTGAAGGACAATTTATCAAGATTTTCAGTAGATATTCGATAAACCGTTTTCAATTGAAATCATCCGGTGAATGCGAATTAATTTTTGGATATCGGTATATATATGTGTGGGTATATATATATAATTGATATGCTTTCAATTGTAGGATAAAATATGTCGAGAATAAGCAGTAACAATACACTCGTTATATATCACCAACCGAGAATGCAGTGTTTTGCGGGCGTACATCATGGTTGGACTGGAAGATCTGGCTGTCCCTTGTCTGTTTTCCCGGAGATAATAACAGAAGCCGTCTTCTCATTCATCAAATAATTTATTAGATGACCTCTAGAATGTATTAATTCCACCAGTGATTTAGTTACCCATGTCTAAGTCGTTGTCACGTCTTAAAAATAAACCTTATTCATGTTAAACATTAGAAATAATATGACAAAATAGCAAAAAAGCATCTCTCCAGGTGACAGGGGTTTTTCAAGCAAAACAAAAATCGTACAAAACCTGCTCTCCCAAGTCAATGTAAGCATATGAGAATTAAAAAGAACGCTTATGGTTACATGGCAACGAACCAATCCAGCGAAAAGAGGGGGGAACATGATGTAGAGTCCGCGCAAGCGATAGGATTAAAATCCAGAGAGGAGGCAGGGAATTGTGACGTGGAGACTGGATTCTTTACCTAATGGCGGAAGTTTTAAAAAGGAAACAGACTAACACGAAAGCTCTCGCAAAGACTCATGGGAAATCGAATGAATCTAATAAAAATAAAATGGTATTAATAAACTTTCGAAAAAAAAAAAAGAATTTAATGCCTCAAAATATGAAAGGATAAAATAAATTAGTGGGCTTTTACAAAGAAGTGTAGCTATTAACAGATTAAGGTTTTTAGAATAAGAAATAAAAGAATGCGCTGAATTAAAGGCATGGGATTAAATTATTAAGGGCATTTAAGATATTATTAAAAGACAGGTAAAAAAGGTAGAGATTATAAGAATTTGGAATAAAGTAACTAAGGTAGAAGGGCGATTTTTTTTATTATTACATATATATATATATATGTATATAGCGTGTTGCCTAATTCGAGAGGCAAATTCATAGGTGTGATAGTAGGCATCAAGAGGATGAAAAATTATCATAGAACATAGGGTCGCAAACCTCTTATTCAGTTACGAATACAGGGTGTTTCGTGCTATCGGAAGTCGGATTGACGGTAATAATTTTGCAATAAAAATCTAACTATATGGACCTTGCTTTGTATAAAATGCGATAACATCACAAAAAGTTTTGGAAAACAGAGTGCTCTGAATTTGTCGGTCGAATTCGGTAACATCCTGTATATATATACATACTAGTTGGATATGCCAATCCCAAAACTTTCATCTATCTCATACATTTTAATATTTCAAAAAGTAGTTACAAATGTTAATACTGCAATATTATTAGTTCAATTTTATACCAACTTTGATTTTAATCTTAAATTTCTGCTTCAGCCAATGAAGCGTAGTAAAAATGAGTTCATTTCGATCATGATATATATTAAAATCAATAATTTTTCGTTATTCAGTTGTACATTAGCTTTTTACAAATAGTCGGCGTAGCATGGCGCGAGGTCCCGTCTCTGCACGAGCCGCCCATGGATAACAGGACTACAAAAAACCGAGAAAATTATACAAAATTCGATATCACGGCGCCCCTTTCCTGCGGAATATATCCAAATTCAAGGAGGACCTACTGTCCATAGCCGAACCCACACAAAAATTTGTGTTCAATTCTGTTTATAACTTCATACACTTTTCGTTGATAAAATAAAGAAAATGGCACACAAATCGCTATTACATCAACCCCTTCCGGCAAAATATTTTCAAATTCAGGGAGGACCTACTGGCCATAGCCAAAACATACACAAAAAATTTGGTTCGACTCTATGCATAACTTCATACACATTTTGATGGTACAATGGCGACACACAGACACACGGACGGACAGACAGACATTTTGTATAAACATGATTTTTGGGATATCTGACTCCTAAAACGTGTAAATCAGTCGAAAAAAATTTCGATTACAAAGAAAGTAATATATTATACATGTACGTATGTGCATAGATATTATATATAAATACAAAATTTGAAAAAAATTCAACAATAAGGAAAAAAATACTGAAATGCAAAAAGAAAAAAAAAAGTCATAATTGTTTCTAACTGTCATCGTGCGAGTGTTCCAGCTTTTACATAAAATATTTCTACACTGTTAAAAATTTGCAGCATTCTGTCCAGTCATCTGACCGTTTTTTCCGAAAACGGTTAAACAACAGTAATTTAACACTATTCTGGCCATATTATTGGCCATTTTATGGTCAAAATATAGTTAAATAACGGTTATGAAACCGTTTTTTCTAAAAACGGTCGAATGACTGGACAGAATGCTGCAAATTTTTAACAGTGTACGGAATAGAGTTCTACTGAAAGAACTAAATCTCGTTATTTTTTACGTTTCAAGTTCATTATTTCAACTTTATTTTCCTTGGCAAAAAAATTTCCGTGTATCCATTCTCACAGGATCCGAGAAGCTAAAATTGGCTCATATGTCATAATGTTTTGGCATTTGTTTCTAAATACAAGTGTTGTTCCAATTGCTTGCATCTGTTGTTTCACAATGAGTGTTCCTTTTTTTCAGAACAATATCTATCCCAAAAATTCCAGCTATTAAAAGGCACAATATTTACTAATACATACATCTTTCCAACTTCCAACCCTCCTGTTTTTTGAGTACTAATATTTCCATAGAGAAATATTTAATTTGTTTAGCAATAGAAATTACTGTCGTAAATTAGCTGGCAGTTGTTATTCAGAAATTGATATACATAAAAAATGAGAACTACGATACACGCAAAAAAATTCATACACGCATATAAACCTTTAGTTCGATATTCTGAAACATTTACAAGTAATTTCATTTCTTAAGTAATAATGTGTGCTTTTTAGGTAATTAATATGCAATATTTTTTCACAAAAGTGTGAATAATATTTCTTTTATCCCTTTTTCTATGCTTTTTCAACTTTTTTTAAAAATAAAGTACTGGGGTGTTTAATCCCTGCGTTTATTTTACATTAAATTTGTTTATTCGAGGTTTAATTAAACTTCTGTAAATAAAGCTATATATTGTAAAAAAAAAAAAAAAAAAAAAAAAAAATCCCTGCCGGCCCGGCCTACAGGCGGAGGTAGATTTCGAAGTTAAGTATACTAATTTCACAAACAAAAACCAAATCATGATTAGAGATAAACCCACTTTAACAATTTTATCTGGCCGCTTTTGACGAGTTTTTATTTCATTTTTATATAATAACTGGTTTTATCAGAATCATGTTAGGGCGGTATTCAAAGAAATACTTTTCCATGCTCAACAACTCGAAATTTTCTGGCATAACTTCAGATTAATTTTTAATAGGAAAAACATGAAACTTGTTGACGTGATTTTTGAAGAGATTTATAAGCGACCTGTGTTTTTAATTCTAGTTCAATTAATTAAAACTTGATATATAAACAATTATTTTCTCAGTAAGACAATATTTTTCGTTTCTAACACAATCGCTTCGGGAAATTCCGTTCAAAATGCCCACTTTGACATCATTTTTTGAAATATATTCTGCCTCTGTCAAAAAATCGATCATTACGGTACATTATATAGTTTCTGAATAAGCGAATCTACCAATTGGATGCGTTAGAGAGAAAAAATGAATTTATAAATGAGTCAGAAAATAAGCAGTTTGGATTTGAATACTCCCATAATACGATGATTTTTCCAACATAATCTGCTTCGGGGAATTCTGTTCAAAAGGCCCACTTTGACAGCATGTTTTAAAATAGATTCTGCCTCTATCAAAAAATTGACCATTACGGTACATTATATAGTTTCTGAGTAAGAAAAGGTACCAATTGAAAGCCTTTGAGAGTAAAAATGAATTGTAAAATGAGTCAGAAAATAAGCAGTTTGGATTTGAATACACCCTTACTAAGATGATTTTTTTCTTCAACCGCTCTGTATTTTTAATTTGTTTTGCTGTAAGAATTGGTCCTATCCAAAACTTGTCTATATAGATGTCGTAGACAATATTAAGAAGATATATGATAAATTCATGGGGATTTTATATCTTTTGAATTGACGGAGTTATGGATTTTTTTCTTCTTCAAACGCCCTTTTTTGTTTTCGTTTTTAATTTTTTTTTTGCGGTACGAATTGGTCCTATAAAAAACTTGTGAATATAAAAGTTGTAGATAATGTTAAGGAGATTCATGATAAAATTAATTGGATTTGATATCTTGAGATTTGACGAAGTTATGAATTTTTCTCTCCCAAAAATCCTATTTTTTGCGTCCTTTGAGCCCATTTTTAACTTATCAAAAATCTGTGATACATAAATTTTTGGCCCTATTTTTAGAAGTAATAAAAACTTTAAACTGATTCGATATGTACAAAATTTAAGAAGTTATGGGGTTTTTTCGGTTTTCACAAAACCCCTCCCTATTTCCATCCCCTTGGTCCGATTGTGCCCATTAACGAACTTGACCGAGATTTTATGCCCCTTGATTTTATGTATCAGTTTGGAAGAGATTGGTGCAGAATTGTGGAAGTTATCGTGTCCAGAAGAAAGTGATATATATAGATAGATACATACATAGATAGATAGATAGATAGATAAAGTTTTTCACTGAGGGTGGTTTTGGGCTCTAGGGGTTATGATCGGTATAGATCTGCAAACATTTTTCAGGAATTCCAACGTAGGAACGACGCCAATAGGTAGTATTTCATACGAAATCTACCTAAAAAAATTCTTAACCCCCTTTGTGCCTTTGTGTGTATACGTGCCACTTAAGGTGCTCAGAATCCTTGATTATTCCCACCAGTTATTTTTTATTGTAAATTTTGCGCTATTTAATCAGGGCACTTTCCCGATTGAATTAGGCCAAAATTTCTGTTTTTGAAAAACCGGTTTAAAAGAGTAAAAATAGCTCTGTAAAAGACGCTCGCCGCGAAGAGGTTAACCTCTTCGCTCCCTGGTTCCCCATATGTGGATCTCCATTCTTTCCCTTTTTATTAATGATACTCAAACATAAATGCAATTTCGATCTTAGAATGATATGCTTCCATATCTAAGATTCGAAATAATCTCAATACACTAAACCGCTTGCTCTGACGTCAAAGTGGAGCAGAAATGATTCAGTAATAATCAATAATATTGCATTAATATTCAATAGCGAAGAGGTTAATGTAGGAAAATATAACAGGACCTCAAATAAAAAATATACAATAACATTTTTCGAGATTTCCACGATTCCAAAAAGCGTTCTCTATCTTTAGAAACCTCAGGAACTTTAATAATATTTTCGAAATTTAAAGAACATTTATAATCATAATAGCAGAGTTTCTTTTGCTGCCGCTTACTTTTGGAAACTTTTCCGAGTACTTTTTATAGAGTGTTAATCCGTTTTGTCAACCTTCAGTATAGGTTTTCGAATGCTATCCATTCTGAAGTAAACGTTTTCATATTCAACAAACATGATGACTGATGATGTTGTTTCATGATGATGTTTTCAGACAAACATGATGAATTAGTAGCATAACATTAACATTAATATTATTTTATTATTCTTGCATATATAAATTCAGTTATGCAGCTGAAAGTTGACAACTGATAGAAACTTGAAAATCAATATTCCTATTTGGGAAAGGTTTCGAAAATCAAATTAGCAAAAAAAAGATAAAAAAAATGTACTTTTCCAGCATAGGGACCTTGGCGAAAAAAGCAAATTTGGCAGCAATTTTTCTGGCAACCTTTTCTGGCACTGTTTCATATACACAAGGAATATTTTCAATATTTATACGATTTATTTAACCCTTTTATCGCAGCAATGGAGCGCCTTTGTCCCATCCTCTGCGCTAAGAGCCTGAGCCGCCCCTCACAGCGCAAGCGCTCAAATTGAAACAAAACACAAATTCATTTAAAACTTGTTTATTTTACTTTGAAAAATAATAATCAATAACAATTCTCACACTAATGATTTGTTTGTGCTTGGAAACATAAAAATAATAAAATAAAAATCCTAAATATTGCATAAATTAGAATCTCTCTGAACTATGATATTTTTCAAAACAAGCTGGCTTTGATATGCATGTTTTGCACAGATACTCACTTTAATTTTGGTGAAAAAGCGTAACAAATATATGCATAACCTACGAGAAACGTAATAAAAATGAAAGCTCTACAAATTGTGCTCCTGGCGCTACCTTGTAGAAATGTTGTAAAGGCAAAATATTAGGGTCCGCTGTACCCTAAAATGTTAATAAAATAAGTCGCGGCACACGCTTTAATAATTAAAAAAAAAATCTTGAGTAGGGAACGAATCCTCTTGTACATCGCACACAGCAAATATTTCTGGAAGACGAATTACCTCGTTCCTCGCGCATAAGCGAATATTCCTGGAAGACGAGTTATCTCGTCCCCCGCGATGAAAGTGTTAATATAAAGAGACCATTTATATGTTTCTATATACAAACAGGCGTGAATTGTATATAAAAAACATCAATATATATATACAAATTAAATGCTTATAAATTCATAAGTTTCTATCTAAACAAGCATAACACTTCATTTGGTTCGTTTTCATAGCTGTTTATATCATTTGGTGACGAATATCACTTTCTGAAGTCCGCCTAGCACCAGCTAAAAAAATAAAAAAATAAAAAATGCCAACGCCCAAAAACATGAAAAGTAAAAAAAAAAGTATGTTTTTTTTTATGTTTCTTTAACCCTTTATGTACAGAATTATGATTTCATGAAAATTTTATCTTCTAAAGCATTTTTCGTGAATTGTTTAAACTACATTAGAAGATTCACATAATCATTTAATAAATTTCAGAAGGATTAATTAAATTTGAATTCATAGGGATTTTGTGCCAGATTTATAACCCCACTCAAACCTTTTATTTTAAATATTTTTCTTAGTATTTTGTAGAATGAGGAAACGTACAAATATACTGTTCTTACAATAGAAATATAGAAATATTTCCGAATTGAAAAATCCTCCCCCCCAAACGCCAAGAAAGCTGACAAGATGCAAAGGCAAAAGAAACTATCCTTTTAAAAATATTTTTGTTTTGTGTAACCCATAATGCTTTTGGAACAAGATAAAGTAATGTAGCTACAACTCATTCTAAACTGTATTACAACGAATCGATGTATTAAATGAATTTTATAACAAGTTATTTTAATGGTGCTTATAAGTACCGAGTAGATAAAGGGTTGAATTTCGAAAACATGTTAGCTTCTGAGGTGCTTAAAGATAACGAAAGCTTTTTGGAATCATGGGTAACTCGGAAGAGCTTATGGTATATTTTCATACATAGTTATATTATCGTAGATCAAGAAACCTTCTTCTTTTTCCTTTTTTTCTAAGTTTAACCGTTTAAGAGTTATTCCCAGAATAAATTGCTGTCACTTTCTTGTCATTATCTCTGTTTTCACATTGTTTAAAATTTCAAATATTGTTTATACACTAGTGCAGGGTTGGCGAACCTATGGCACGCGTGCCAGAGTTGGCACGTAAGCTTATTTTTCTGACACGTGAAAAATATTAATTTGGCAATCGTTATACAGATAAAATCCATTTTTTATTTCTGTTATAAGCAATAAATTTAATCCATACGCACAGATCACAAATAATGCAATTATTTTTTGCATCAATTAACACATCAGAATAATTTTCTTTTCCTGTCCTGCTATGCAACGTTTTTGACATGTATTTTGCCTTTCTATATGAATTTAAAAAGATGTAATTTTCAATTGAATTTTGTTTGACAGTCACCGCAATAGAATGGCAAATGGGTGCAATTTAGCTATGCATATTTGTAAAACTAACAAAATCCGAACCCGATATAAAGCCTTATTCCTTCGAATTTACAACAGAAAAATTATCATCAATACATTATTAGTAGATTGTTTAATGCAACATTGAAAATTATAACCGAGATGCTGCATTGATAATAAGTTAAAAATTAATGAAATAAAAACTCGTATTTTTCCCCTTATCACAGTATATACCGCATAAATAAATTCTATTTCTGAATTAAATATTCATTCCTTTAATGGCTGATTGTGGACAGAAAAATTGAATTCTGATTTTTAATATTTTTTATTTATTAATGCATGATAGCAACTTATTTTATAACCAGTGTTTTGTATGAAAATAGTATTCTTCAAAATTATTTTTGTATAAGTTTGGAACGTTACATTGTTGATAGACATTGTTTGTGATTTTTCGGCACGCGCACGTGAAGCCGAGCCTGCACTAGTGTATGTTTTTTAACCGTGCGTTTCATTTTCATAAGACTTCATACAAACAAACAGAATGAAGATTTTATTATTGAAAGGTTTTTATTGTGGAAAAGTACATTTTAAAAAGGACAAATGATTTCTACAAATACAAATGATGAGGATATATCTTTTACTCAATATTCAATTTCTGAAATAGTTCAACGATCCATAAGGGATACGATTCTATTATTTAGAATTCGGAATGAAAAATGAGAGAAAATTACGTGATGTTGACACAATCATATACATTTTTCTCCTTAGTTTTATTAACGTAAGAATAAATTCCAAGCTAAGCATAATGTCACCGGTCCAAACTTTTCAAATATGCTTTATATAGTGTGTCCACGTATAACCTGACCGACCTTTATTTTCGCAACCGTTGATCCTAGATGCATACTTCCAATTACAAAAATGGTCAAAATCAGGTGCAGGGTTAAGATAAAAAAAAGTTTGAAGCGAAAAAACAATTTAGTGAAGAATTACAGAATCTAAATTTTCATACGTTCCCTCGGTCCTATAAGTTATATTTAGTAAAATTTCCCTGTTACACTGGCAAGTAAAACAAAAAATGTCCCGTTATTCTACAATTAAAATTGACCGAGTAATAGCTGTTTAAAGTTGGAGTATATTTTTTGCTGCATATTATGGGTCAATCCCAAATTTAGTAGAAATATAATTTCGTCAGATATATTAAAGATATGGTAGAGAGTAAATAGGTATGGTAGAGCATTGCAATATAAATTTGAAATCTTTAATCATTCTGACATATTACTACAAAATGTACAATTTGTACTGAACATTATAAGAGGATAAAAATAACAGATTTTTTGTTAAATAAAGGGATGAAAAACAACAGCCTCAGTTCTTTACAAAATGATACATATTTTAAAATGCTGCTAGATTACACTGTCTTTCAAATTTTGGGTTGTGGCATGTTTTTTAGCTTTTGACAATTGATTCTTATGTATTTTTTAGTACTGAATCCGAAAATGACTTTCATTTTAAACCATCACGTCAGGAATTTTCTCAAATCGCAAATTTCAAAGTTTAAAAGCTAAAAGTTAAAAATTGATCCCCCCCCTCCCCTCCCAACCTCATCGGGCCCCCGAGCTGTTTAGCTATAAGAAACCCAGTATAAGCCAAAAAATCTAATAAATTATTGAATTAAATAAAATTAAACTGAATAAAAAAGTCTTACACATGTTTTATAGTATCAGATTTTTCGCTATTTTTTAACCTTGAAATTTACGATTTGCGAAAAATCTTGACATGATGGTTAAAAGTGAAGGTAATTTTTTGATTCAGCGTTAAAAAATACATAAAATGCTATTACAAGAGTTAAAAAACACAACCATCACAGGTTAATATTATCTAATCTTAAACTTCTTGACGGTAATCTATCCGAATTTTTTTGTGTTATCCTCTAATATAAGTATGTATAAGATGGTAAGAGTCGAAAATCATAATAATATTGTATTATTATCGGATTTAAGTCAGTATGCAAAATTTAACTTCGATCGGACATTTGAAAGTAAGTTAAAGTTCGAGTACAAATTTTAAACTGGAAAGACGATCATTGCAAGTTAAATAAAACCTTATGAAAATAACATAATGTTAGTTAAAAGAAATCATAGCTTCAAATCCTTGCAAAATAAAACATATGTTAAAATACAATTATTTTAACTAATCTGAAACGTAACTAATAAAAGTTAATCGTAATATTTGTACGATTTCTTTCAAAGCGCAGATACCTTGAAATAAGTTTAAGTACTTTATACACGACCCCTGAAAGCATGGTCGAAATCATCTGTTTTGATATACAAAAAAGTGGTATAAGTCATGCATTTCAAAGTTTCATAACTCGGTCAATTTTAATGTTAGATGAATGGGACTTTTTTTTGTCTTACTTGTTAGTGTCACAGTAAATTTTTAGTATATGTCACTTATAGGACCGGGGGACCGTATAAAAATTTAAATTTCGTATTTTTTAATAAATGTTTTTCTTGACCCAAATCGCTTTAAAAATAATTCTTTACCCTATTTAAACAATTTTTGTAATTGGAAGTATGCATCTAGGACCAACGGTTGCGAAAATAAAGGTTGGTCAGGTTATACGTGGACACACAGAGTACGTACATTTATGCTTAACCATAGTTTATTCAAATAAAAATATTATTTCCTATTTAATTGTAATAAAAGAAAAATTAATAAAATCATAATGTATAATGATGAAATAAACCCAACAGACACTATTCTCGTAATGTCGCAAGAAATATGAATTTTTATTCGCTTATAAAAGTAAAGTACGCGTGCTTATTATTATTTTTCTATCGAAAATAACTTGCAAATGAAAAAAAATGTCTATGAAGCCAAGTTATCCAAAACAATGGAAGTAATCCAAGCTAGAGGTCTGCACGGGCTCGGCCCGACTCATAGAAAAAAATCGGCCCGGCCCGGTAAAAAAATTAGAAGTTCGGCCCGAGCCCGGCCCGGTATAACAGCTAAAAATTCGGTCCGGAAAAAAATTAAAATCTCGGCCCCGCCCGAGTGAATTTCTACAAAGCATTAATTTTTACGCCAATTTGGTTTAAAATTTGTCTCGTACGAAGAGTTCTGATCAAAAGTATTTATCTTAACTTTTTTTTTCATTTTTATAGAAGTGCCGCAAGCTGCGATATTTATTTTTTTTAATGAATCTCCATTTCTTGTATGTAAATGTTTCAGTTATCATTGATATTGTTAATCCATATTCCATGCGTTGAAGTTTTAAAAATATGAAAAATGCTATACAGTAAAATCTTTTAAGACGGAATTGTATAGAAAAAAATGCTTTATAGACAAGTTTCCTTCTTAGCAAGTGTAAACGTATTGTATATTCTTTTCTTACGTATTAGTATATTAATTTTGCATAAATAAACACATTTTTCAGTTTAAAATAGGATTCCGTCATAGGCTGGTTCTTCCTCATACGTTTTACTGTATTTTAATGTAGCTATATTTTAATAAGCATAGAAATATACTATTTAGTTAAAAATAATAAATTTTATTGTTTAATTGTAGAATAATGGCGTTTTAAAACTGTATGCATTTTTTGCAAAAAGTTTTGGGTCAGGCTTAATTTTACTGACGTTTGGATTTTCATACGGGCTGGTTCAAAACTAGAACTAAAAATTTTAGGCCGTGATGACTAGAAATGAAACCAGTCCCGGCTCTCTACAGAAAAAATAAGTTAAAACAGGGCCGGCCTGGCCCGGCCCGATCCTTCAGAAAAACGTAAGGCCCGAACCCGTCCCGGCCCGTAAAGATCAGTCACTAGGCCGATCCGGCCGAGCTTTCAGAAAAAAGTATGGCGCGGGTCCGGCCAGAAGTGAGGGCACATCTACAAATGAATAGCTTTCATTTAAAAAAAATAATTAGCAAAATTGGTGCAGTAGAAAGATCAGGGCGAATGACTAAAAAAATAACATTGTATTGTGAATATATTATACATGTCACGGTAAGCCCCGGAATGGTTACTAACACTTTCCTATAGTTGGATTTTCTATAAGTAGATGTTAGTGAAATCTTTGAAATTAAACTACTTAGTAAAGAAAGCTAAATATCAAATACTCCAAGGCACTTGCAATTAATAAACGAAACGAAAAACAAAATTTATTTTCTGTGTATTTCGTACATTAACATAATACACTTAACAGATGTTTTAGAAAGCATAGTATAATCTAATATAAATCGTGAGTTAATGGAAGTTATCATAAATCATTCTCGATAATAACCCCGAAATTTTAATAAATTTTGAAAGTAGCTATTAATTATAATGGTGCCGTAATTAATTTGTATTTACCCCCATAATATGTACAGAGATGATAAGTTCAATTAAATAGCCGATTCTTTAATTATGATACTAAGTTCTTGAACAATGCTCAATTAATCATTTCCGTCATTAATCTTTATTCCTGAATGCTTCATTTCAACAACAAAAAAGTCCTTTCATATCGACGAACTAATTACACACCTTATTACACCTTTATCGGATTATTGCAAAATTGTATTTCTATAATATCCATGGATTAAAACTGATATATTGTCATTTTATTATTTCTAATAGTGCTAGTAAATCTTCAGATCACGGGCCCCAACGTCAATTTTGCGAGATATTTTAATGTTCTTTTCGCTTCACACAATATCTAATATCCTGAAAACCACAATTTATAATGTTAGATTATTTATATATTTCTAAGCATGGATTTCTCAAATATTCAGAAAATCTAATTTTTAAGAAAGTAAATTTTCCTGATTTTACTCATAGACCGGGAGCTGGCAGCACAGACAATCACCTCATCAAGTTCACCGCTGAAATTACAGAATTAGCTAAAACTCGATTCCCATATTAAAACGCAAGAAGTCTGCCAAGTCCTATCTTGGCGGAAAACACCTAAAAACCCGATTTTAGCGGTTGACTCGTAGGTTTACCATTGTGTTTTCCTGCTCCCAATCCTCCCTCTTTTGTTTGCAGGACAACGCAGTTGACCGCATTTGAGAATTCCCTTTCAGCAATTTCCATTAATAAAGAGTGAATTCTTTTGTGCAGCCCTGTATACAAGGTATAGAATTCATACATAACGAGTAACATGCAAAATATTAGTTAAATTTAAAAGCATATACCGAAATTTAAAACACACTTCCAGCCATGATTGCTCAAAGACAGTACTGTAACCCATTTCTTTTGTGTGTCCCTGTAAATTAACGATAAATGCTAGAATGCGCTGTTCTATAGTAATAATCTTGTAGTGTAATTATGTGACTTATATTCACTTTCGAAACCGATTCCGAAAGTGAAAGCATCCTTATTAAAAAAGAAAAAAAAAACAAAAAGAAACCTCCAAACAAAATCGAAAAGTGAAAAACGAGTCTTTGTGGAGGTCGACCTAAGCTATCCAATTAAAAAAAATCATTTAAAAATAATGAAATTCAAATGAGATAGTTTAAGAAAATATGTCCCATAGGATTAACATTAGCGAGCGGGGTTTTTCGTGTGAGTAAAGTAGCCCCTTAAGTGTATGTCACTATAACTCGGGGCCATGTATAATAGCCAAGCTTAATTACAACATCTTCATGAAGCTTCAAGAATCGAATCATTACATGTTGGTGATATCTCACATGTTTAACTGAGAAAAGAAACCAAAACCATGTTCAGGGAAAACTGAGATATGATTTGGGGCTTAGTCAATAATTTCGAGCATATATAGTAGAGATATTTGCCATAAAACATTCATTTTATTTAAACAAGGAGATGCGAGCCATGCTTCCCAGGTTACAGAACATGGAAATATATATATATATATATAATAAATTTGAAATCACAAATATAGGAAGAAATTGATGAAGTTCTAAAGATGATTTAGAAATGAACATATGAAATCAGTATGTAAAATAAGAAACTATGAATGACTTACAGAATCATCAGAAGAGCTTGTGAGTTCATTCATAGAAGATGCGTTATTTCATCCAATTTTGCCGGCATTAAGCCTAAAGTGACAAAATTTAGCTCCTTATAACGCAAACATTACAGAAAATAGATTGGATCTGGATTAATAAATTGGAACTGGATTAATAACAATAATGTTTAGAGTTGCCATCTTAAGTCCAAAAAATAAATAAATAAATAAATAAAAAGAATGAAAATGATTGAAGAAATAAAGAAAATACTTAGATTAACTTTTAGTTAAACTAGAATGAAAAAATAGGAATAAACTTAATAAGTACTGGGTGAATACAAAATAAAATAAAGAAAAGGAATAAATTAATACAAATAAATAAAGAAAGAAATTATGTTATATATATATATATATATATATATATATATATATATATATAAAACCCTATTTTTTAAAACTAAGATTTTTCACAAACAAAATCATAAGATGAAATTCAATATTTCCTACATTCAATATTCACACATAAAATATACAATATGAACTTTAAGGGGACAATGGAGGTTATTTATTTATTTGTTTATTTTTTAATTTTCATCATGAAAATATAAAATTGTGTGCATATATATAAAACACCTTAAAAGAAATTTTCAATCTTATTATTATTTTAAGATTTAAAAAGAAATTAAAATTTTAAAATGCTCCGGGTGTCATAATTTTTTACATATGTCCTTGCTTTTGCCTTTTAATCACTTAAAACTCTATCACGAACAAATCTAAGCATCGATTTTTTAATCTCTTGTATAGTTAATTTTTTAGATTTTTTTTTCTTAATTTCATATCCATTTTCATCAAAAATTTGCCTTTTAATACGTTAAAAATCAAATTTAATTATCTTAATGAAGTCGAATTTCAAAAAGCATGCTTAGTTCCTTTGTAAACAATATCAGTGTTCTTCCATATTAATTTCAGGAATTTTGATCAAAAATTACGACGCCTGGAGAGTTTCAAAAATCTAAAAACGTTTAAAAATTTGTTTTGAGAAAAGCAGATTTAATGATATTAAAAGACCGAAAAATAGCTATTTTACAAAATTATCGCTTGTAACTTTACGAAAAATAATCGCATGTACATGCGGTTTTTGGCAAATGGCTCAGAACAAACTGGAGAACAATTATATGCACAAAACTAATTTTCTATTTTGGGGACGATTTTTGCTCAACTAAAGGTCCACGATCCCCTTAAGGCTGTTCTTAACTGCTCTGCTCAACAAGTGCAAAACGTTTTGACACATTTACAAATTCATTTTTTAACGGAAAGGTATAAAATTGGAAAGCCTGGCCATAGAAGCGATTTGGAATTGAACTGTTTTTTCCATTTTTTGATCAATCAATTACCTATTTAGTTATAAGCCATTTTGATCACGTGACAAATACGTTTTTCGCCCGCTCTTGGGTGCTCTTTCTTCCTTCGCGCGGAAATTCGGTTCAAAACACCCACTTCGACACTCTTTTCTGAAAGATCTATTGCGTTTGCAAAAAAAAAAAAAAAAAAAAAAAAAAAAAAAAAAAAAAAAAAAAAAAAAAAAGGAAAAAAACAGCTCAATGACATAGTTTCTGAACAACAACACCAGCTAGTTTCATGCATTTTCGAGTAAAAATACATTAAAACTTTTGTCAGAAAGTTGCCCTTTTCGAATTGAGAACTGCCTTAAAAAGCTCACTGGTTTACTTAAAAGGCGACTAAAATAATAGAAGAGATGCTACAATTTGTACATGATGTTATTAGCTCTCTCATTTCAATACTTCTACTTTCAATTCTAATAATTATTGGCTCTCTCATTTCAAAAACGAAGTGACGTATTTGTATAAATAAACGGCAACTAGTTTTTAAAAATTTTCTCTGGTGAAGGGCTTGGAAAAGCTCGAAAGTACTAAGAAGTTTTAAATAAATAAAATATATTTTACTTGCAATATCTCTTCTATTATTTTAGTCGCCTTTTAAGTAAATCAGTGAGCTTTACAAATTCGTGAGACACAAGAAAATTTGTAAGACTTTATCTTTGTCTTTACTACATTATTTTCATCAAAAGAGTGAAAAATGTAATTTTTAAAGATTTTTAATTTTTTTAATTTGTTAAGGACCATATCCATTTTAATTGATATTCAGGTCATAAGTATGATGAAATGTAAACACTTCAACTTTTCACATGTAAAGTGATACTGTAAAGCACTAAATTAACAATAAATTGAAACATATATATATTTATTATTAACTTAATGAACAACACGGAATTAGTTTGCGTATATTTAATTTAAATGAAATTCTTTGAAACGATTTCTTTCATTGGTAATTCAGAAAAACATATTGCAACTTGTACATCTAAATTTAGGTTTTCTTTGAATCTTATATTATAATACGAGCAAAAATTGTGTGTGTGTATGTAAATTTTATCTTAAAAACGGCTCTAACGATTTTGACTAAATTTTGTATTTTACCATTTTCGGGCACAAGAAGACCATTGGTCTAGGTCATGTGTTCGAGAAAATTCAATTAGTGGGTCATTTTGGGTCATAATGGGTCAGGGTCAAGCTAATTATATCTAAAACACGGCTCAATCGATTTTGACTAAATTTTATATCCAATCATTTTTGCACACGAGAAAACTATTGGGCTAGGTCACATGTTCGAGAAATTTCGATTAGTGTGTCATTTTTGGGTCACTCTGGGTCAAGCTAATTTTATCTAAAAAACAGCTCTAACGATTTTGACTAAATTTTGTAATCTACAGTTTTGGATTCCGGGAAAACCAATGGCCACATGTTACAGAAAATTCGGTTAGTGGGTCAAGCTATGTTTATCTTGAAAACGGCTCTAACGATTTTGACGAAATTTTGCTTTCTATCGTTCCCGAGCACGAGAATACCAGTGGGCTAGGTCGCATGTTCAAGAAAATTCGATTAATGGGTCATTTTGGATCACAGTGGGTCAGGTTTCAAGCTAATTGAATCTAAAATAAGGCTCAAAACATTTTGACAAAATTTTGTACTATACCGTTTCTGGGCATGAGAAGACCATTTGGCTAAGTCGCATGTTCGAGAAAATTCAATTAGTGGGTCATTTTTGGGTCGCTGTGAGTCAAGCTTATTGTATCTAAAAAACGGCTCAAAACATTTTTACAAAATTTTGTATTATATCGTTTCTGAGGATGGGAAAACCATTGAGCTAAGTCACATGTTCAAGAAAATTCGATTAGTGGGTCATTTTTGGGTCACTGTGGGTCAAGCTAATTGTATCTAAAAAACGGCTCAAACGATTTTGACGAAATGTTTTATTACATCCTTTCCCAACGCGAGAAGACCATTGGGATAGGTCACATGTTCGATAAATTTAGATTCCTTTTTGGGTTACCGCGGATCATACTAATTTTATCTATAAAACGACTTTGACTTAACGATTTTGACTAAATTTTGTATTCTATTGTTTTCGGGTTGGAGAAGAGTATTGGTAAGGTCGCATGTTCGAAAAAATTTGTTTAGTGAGTCATCTTGGGTCACTATGTCCCAGGATCGTGCCAATTGTTTCTAAACAGCAAGAATGATACAGTGAGAATAAAATATCGAATGCAAAACAAGACTAATTTTGACCGAGCTTAGCTCGGTCATCCCTGCTAGTATATATTATTATCAATGTAATTTTTAAAATAATCATATGCTTTAAATTTTATGTGCATTTGTGCTTCTTGTTCTAGCTGTTGTGAAATATCAGGAAGATCAGGAATGCTTGATGTAAACTTAAAAGAAAGCAAAATTAAAATCTGTTTCCCTGATGCTTGTGAAAGTAAAATATTCTTAAGTGCATTGATTTAAATATTTAGTTTATCTTTATGAATTTTTATCAAAAGAAAAAGCTAGCCGAAATAATTATCTTAATTTACATATTAAATTAATTACATATTAAAAAAAAAACTTTATATATGTACATAATTTATAACTTTAACTTACTTCAAAGATCTCTTCTAAATAAAAGTGGTCTTTTGATATTTCGCTATTTTACTTCCGTTAGTTTGGCTAACTGAGCTATCAGCAACATTATTGATTGATACTTTAGTACTCTCATTTTGATCTTCAGAAGAATTTTAATAAATTTTATTAACATTGAAATCATCATCATTAAAATCATCATCATTTGCTATTAGTTCTAATACTTCTAATGATGTTATTAATCCTTCGGCTAAAATAAGATACAAAAATAGGTAATATTTGATGTCTGTTTTTACAAAAAGTAAATAAAGCATTACAGACATGATTAAAACCAAAATTAATGATCAGGAAGTGTAACTTTACTCAAGTAAAACCCAACATCAATTTTAACGGATGATTTTAAATTGAACTTTAAAGCAATAAATAGATCAAAATTATACTTAAAAGCAAGCTAGGGTACTACAAAAATATTAAAATTAATTTATACAATCTAAAATGTGCTTTAAAAAACCCCCAAAATAAGTAAAGACAAATTTAAATTTACTAGCACCTGGTCGAACACCACGTTGACTCACCCACATCGCCGTAACTTAAAATTAATCTTTGAAGTGTATGTTATATAGAAGTATCAGGACTTGCTTCCAAAAAAAAAATATTTAATGTGATTAGTAGGTTGGGCCAAAACATTAATTTTAATGGATGCAGTGTCTCAGGAGGTTAGAGTTCATATTGTATATTTTAGATTTTTTACATTTAATGTGTTTTACTGGATTGTTCACTAAAAGCACCAAAAAGCTTTTTATGTGAAAAATATTTATAATGTATTCAAATAAAGTATTGCGATTTATTAAAAGCTTTTTAGTTAGTCAGATGCCAGGAGGCAAGAGCCGAAGAAATCGCCAAAGGTATTGTTAGCAACCTTTTTGATTCTGATAATTTCAGTGGTTTAAACGCGTAGTTCGATTACATACTTGTTAAATTTGTGTTTTATTTATAGTATTTTACGTATTTACTGATGAAATTGTAATTTGTATGTGGATTATTAGCCGGAAACAAATGCTGAACTATTTATATTGTTTTAAATATGAAAGTATTAATCTTTTATATGCACGCGATAGAGAAAGATGTAAAAAAATCATGTTCGAAAATTATTTTAAAAACCATAAAAATCAGTACATTGAAATGCAGTTTTAAAATAAATTGCGTCTGAAAGAACACATGTTTTTTCCTGTACGATGGTGTGAAATTTAAAAATCTGTGACGTTTAGAAGTTAAAAATTTTCAGTAAAAGCTTAACATATTGGTCAGGTGTTGGTGTTGCCCCCTTGATTATGACGTCAGCGTTGCTCAGAGATATGTTTGTGCTTTATAATATAGATACTCCAAGTCAAACAAAAATAAAAATAAATCTCTCTTGCATTTTTTTTTCTTTTTTATATCATCAAGTAAGATATTTTGATTTCGTAATGATGTTAAAATACACTGTGAAGCAAAATCAGTGGGTTTTTTTTTTCATTTCAGTTAAGAAAGAACTTTCATAAGGATCATTATAACTAATTTTTCTTTAAGAAGTCATTTTGTATCACGTAAGTGCGACGTAATTATAGAACGTTATTTTTTCAAACTGTTTCATATCCATAAATTAATGATGGGGCAGTCTTCAACAAAATTGCACTAATTAAGCTAAATTGTCTTATTAATTTTCAAAGGTGCAATAACTTTACATCGTTTCAAACGAATGACACATTCTCCTTGATTCACTAAGAGACACTAATAATGATGAAGATTTCATCGACATATTCCAATAAAGAATGTCAATTAGGGCAGACGATAACGTGCATAGAATAATATGCAGAAGCTTCGGAATTTCCACTGTATCGTATCAGTAGTTTTTATCAACAACCCATGCTGAAAAACAGGATTTTTCATTTATTTTATTTAGAAAATACATTCCATAAAAGAATGAAAGTCAATATTTATTAATATTTAACATATATATTGCAATGACATTTTATTTCAAAAATTTTGTTACCTTTTAATATATATATATATTATACAATTATTACATTTATATAGTTGTTGGTATCAATTAGAATGCCAAAATATGCTTTTTATCTATTTACTATGAAATTGGTAGTTATGTAGATTAAAAGGATAAGATGTTGGTCACATTCATTTAACATTTATTGCTTTTGTTCTGTTAAACATTTATGGTCGGTCTGTAGAATATCAAACTTTAATCACCTTATTTTTATATTGAGGTAATCTTTGAAATTCGTTAATTTTTAAATCATTAACAACTTTGATAGAAACCGAAGGAATGGGATGGCAACTTGTATTTAGCTATATTCTAATGTGTCATATATATATGTAGATGTTGGTTGCGCTTTCCAAAACATCCTGACCGCAGTAAGAGGGTGCAGCTAATTCTCATGAGAACTAACGAAGCTTGCAATTTCAAAAGACAATAAACTTGATGACTTAGTGATTTTCTCTCTCCAGCCTGAGAACCGAAGATTTTAACGTTAGAGTTCTTTTGCGGGCTGACCTGGGAAGACGTCCAGTCAGACTCCGATAGCGCGCCGAAGTATTGAAGGCCGGTAGATTGCAGCAAAAAGCCCCTTTTATCCCCTTAAAATCTGTATATAATTTGTATGTGTCCTGTAAATATAAGCCATACCTTACTCCAGATATTAAGTCGTGTTATTTCTACACCATCGAGTCATCAATGAGAAGCCTTTATTACCAAAGGTCAATTCCACATATATATATAACGATAAACGTTATTTGGGTGAAAACGAGTAGTGTAGTAGGTAATATTTCAATTGATCCTAGGCTTCTCACACTGGTCGTAGTAGATGATCGTTATGCCGATAAAAATAAGAGCAGCAATAGCACCTTGACAATCGATGAATATTAGCATTTGATTATTTATTGTACATTGATGCAAGTAAGTAAACGAATCTTGGCAGCCATCATCATACGTTCCACACTTAAGATTATTGCAGTTGAGTGGCAGATGGTCAGAGCAATGAAGGTTTTCACTAGCTCCGGGAGACAAGGAACGAAGCATTTTATGGTCACTGATTTTTACTAAACAAATACTGGTAGTGCCATAGAAACTCGATGAGTTATCACATTACATTCTCATCATCCATCGAATCATTGGAGGTAAATCTTTAGAAACTTCATAGCTTCGGACACTCAGCCAGGAGACAGTTTATACTTAGAAAAGGGAGCAAATTCTACAAAATCTATCGGAACATCGTGCGTAGCCGCTTTTTAATCTCCGAGCATAGTAATAGAAATATGACGTAACACGCGCTCTGAAGCAATTAAGAATTAAGGATGACACGACATTATACGTCATAGGAAAGAGGGCTGACAGATGAGCGGAACATTTGATAGTAAAAATGAAACCCCGGAAATAAGCGCGGAAAAGAAAATTCTTGGAAGGGAAAAAAATGGCTACTAAAAAGAACAATCGAAACCCAGAAATGATCTGAACTGGAACATTTAATTTAAGAATACTAAAAGCGTAATACTTAAGTAAATAGGGCGAACTAGATATTAAATTTAAGGGAATTTAACAGAGTTAACGATAGAGATTATTTAAGAATAAGGAATTAGTTAATATAGAGTAGTGATTTAGAATAGAACAGGAAAATCGCAAAGGAAGATCTAATAATGTAACATATATATACAGTATAACCTCGAAAATCCGGCACCGTCGGGACCGAGACTAAACTGGATTTTTGAAAATTCCGGATTTCTGAAAGAATATCAAATATGCTTCCGATACTCTTAATGGTGGATTTATTCATAGTTTAATTCATAGCAAGTAATTTATGTGAGTAAAAGAGAATATTAAATATTATAAAAAAAATTACTTTAATTAATATTAGCTATGTTACAAAAAAATTCTAATAAACAGTGAAGTCATTGCTTCTCTTGTAACTCCCGAAACACTGACGTCAATTTTATTTGCTTCAGTTTTTTAACCGTTCTTTAACAAGTTTTTCTTGGATTTTACACGAGTGAAGAAAATCGAAATATAATCTTGTCTCTTTAAGGATTCTCCTCGTAAAGCTTTAAAATTTTTGAAATTTTTATTTTTTTAGATGCTAAACTCCTATCTTTTCTGAACATTTTGATATAATTGTTTCACTGATATTCCCATTAGAACAGAAGTAATGGCTTCTAGAATTATACCCGCTCAATAGGAGAAGCGGCGTTTACGAAACTTTGAAGTCCTTTTTCTCCAAATGACGATTTTGGTCATAACGCGCAGGATATCTCAAAAACGTCTGAATATTTTTTCATGAAATTTTCAAAACATATGTTTCATGTTAGTCTGTATAAACGGAACCTAAAATTTCATTTTTATTGTTCAAAAAATATTTTTTCGGGTAATTATACTGTTGAAAATTTCTAATTTTTGTATTAGCTAAGTACAACTTTGTATTAAAAATATAAAAATCGTTTAATTACAAATTTATTTAGGTTCAGAGTAATTGCTACTATCTGATCTATATTTAGGCACAAAAAATGAATTATAGTTCCAAGATTTATTTTGTAATCCTGCGCGTAATCTGTTATACCAATTTTCTGCTCGACAAATGTTTGGAGCCCCCTATAAATACTAATTCTGGATCTTGAATTTTTTTAAATACATGAAATGAAAGAACATATTTATAACTTTCATCCCAATAAAGATTGCGTTTTTTAATCATATAAGAATTTAAGATATTAAGTATTGAAAATGGTCTGTTTCTATTCCTTTTTTCCAATTTTAAGAGTCCTGAGACACCTTAAGAAGATATTATTTTCCGGCCAAACTTATTCATTTTTACAGTAACACCTTTTCTTCTGCCAACTGTTCGTCCTCGTTCCTCTGAGCTGCTACCAGTGTTATCGAGGGTTCTATTAAACTCACCGTCAAGGACCTCGCTGTACGCTAATCAATCGCTTTCGGTCTCAAATATTTCAATTTTGGGAGAGATGACTTTGGTGCCGGATTTTTGGGGTCACACACTATATATATTGTTGTGGTTGGAGGATAAAAGGTAAAAGAATAATATTGTATAGTTATTTTTAAACACTGAAATACTATTAATAATCCAAGAATTATTTCTCGTGATCAATATGTAGAGTATAGTGTTTATTACATTGTGCTGTGGCCACAAAAGACCACTCTGACATGACAGTCATATTAAAAATGATTCGTTAAAATAAATATGCAGATATAAAAGAAAAATAAAAACAAAATTGTTACCTGAAGTAACCTAAAGACAAAACAGTGCTGGATGTAAATAAAACGACTGCACAGGCAAAAATCAGCTTGAAATTTCTTTATTTTAAAAAAAGATTTCGTCTTGAAAAGCTATATACGAAAAGCACATCTCATTTTTATACATGCATTTTTAAAGAAGAAATAGTATACGATAATCTTTTTATGATTATACATTTTCCATGAATGAACAATTTAAGTACAGGAGTTGGCATATAATAGCATCCATATTTTGAGACAGATTGCTTAGGTATTTTCATTGCGGAATTACACTACTTTTAACAATTTTATCAAATATTATTCCTTTGCGAAGATTTTGTAACACAAATAGAAATGTTGAACATGATGATGTGTCTGAAATTGCAGTTATAACTTTTCCATCAATCATGATTACATGCATAACGTGATCAATGACCATATTTGTATGCCGGACTTTAAATTTTTTATTTCTTTTTCCAGTCGCTGTTTGTTATCACATTTCAAGAGAAGTTAAGAAAAAAACCAAAATGAAAAATTTTTCTTAGAAATAAAAGAGAAATATATAAAAATTAATTATTGAAAGATAATTTTAAAGAACTAAATCTCGTCTATAATAAATATGCATTAGAATAAGTTGTAGAACGTTGTAGTAAAATGTTGCAGTTGTGTAGAAAGATTTTAAAGACATATGTAAACATCACATATGTTGTCAATTAAAAATTAAATAAATAGTGAATATTTCACAAAAATCTGTTTTACACCTTTTATTATCGACATGAAACTGTAATTGACAAGTATTCAGCATAGGTCACATTATTTTAAAGTATTTTAATGGATTTTCTGCTAGCTGGTGCACAAAAAATTCGGATACATATATTTACTTTTGTTTCCGTTTAAGATAAGCGATAATATCGTCTTCTTTACCAAACTCTAAACCAGAGACCATTTATCACCCGTTCTTTCCGTTTAATAATGTGTCTGGTATTGGATTTGCATCTTGCAAAAGACATTGCGAATTGTTTATTGATTTTTTGTTTTCGTATCTTAAAATTTCATTTTTCGTAAATAGTATGCCCTATTTTACGGTGTGTTTGGCTGAACGATATTTAATTTTGCAAATCTTTGTAAAATACAGGGTAGTCTTCCCCGATATATGAACCCTTAGCGGCTTAACCGCTCAACCAATCGAAAAGAAATTTTAGATATACTTATTTGAAGGTATGCGCTCGAGATCGGGATTATTTAAAACAATAGCGCTCTCACGGTTACAGTGGAAAAATTTGAAAATTTCGAATAGCAACACCCATTTTTTGCATGCGCAAATTCATCAGCGCATTGAAAAACCATAAATGGCGTTCGAATGATATACGTACGATGAAAATTGAAGGCGTAAAACACTTGCAAAAAAGACCATTGCTAGGTAGGAAGGAGTGGCTACACAAAATGTTTTTCAGTAGCCGATTTTTATTTCATTTGTGAACTGCGTAATGGTGTAAGATTTGTTTTGAAGTGTGTTTTTGAGTTGTGTTTGTGTACACATAGTGAAAATAAAAATGTAATCATTTGTTTTAGAGTGCTGAATATTACGTTAGATAGGAACTGATAGGATTGAGCGCCACGATATTACATTTGCAATTTTAGTCATACGTGTATCGTTCTAACGCCATTCATGTTTTTTCAATGCCTGATGAATTTGCGCATGGAAAAAAGAGTGTCGACATTCAAAAATGTCGATTTTTTTCACTGTAACCATAACCGTGAGAGCCCTGTTCTTTTAAATCATCACGATCTCGAGCGCATACCTTCAAATAACTAAATCTGAAATTTCCTTTCTATTGGTTGAGTAATTAGGTCTCTAGGGGTACATATATTGGGGAAGGTTTTTTTTGACCACCCTGTATTGTTTACAATGTTTATCTATGTTTCGTTTTTTCATATTGTTTCGCGAAATATTTCAAATTTTAGATAATATATATATATGTATAATCGATGTTCTGATGAAATATTCTATGTTAGATGAGTGAAGTTATCTCCTAATAACGTCACTATGGGGATGAAGTAACTAAATACAGGCATCCGACGAGTACAAGTTGGTTATGGAAGGCACTAAATCAAAAATCTAGTTGAGTACCTCCAAGAAAAGAATCAGTTGCAGCAAAGTCTTTATTTAAGTAAATAAATGACAACAATAAGTAGACGGGAGAGTTCTTTTCGAGACACAGTGAGTTTTAAAGAACTGAATATATTATATATAACCACGCAGCAGGTTACATAAAAGTGTGCCAGCACACAACTAGCGAAAAAACAGATTTTATATTAAGCAACCATACTACGGCACCGACATTCTACAGACATTGAAGCCGCGAATTTTGAGACAAGAGAAACAAGAAAAGTTCAATTGTGACTCAGTGCAAAGCAATTTATTGGTTAGAGCGTATGAACACAAAATCCCGTAATGCGCAAGGCTTGTAGCCAAAAGCAAAACCTAATTTGGCGAAAGAAAAGAAGTCAAAAGTCTCCAAAAAGCGTATGAATACATCGAAGCGTCCTTCGAAAAAAGCTTATGATAAAAAAAGAAGAATATTCTGAATTCGAATGATTTCAGCGTAGAATAAAATATTGGTGTGAGTCCAAGGCAAAATTTGAATAGGGAAACGTAAAAAAGAAGAAAAGATACGCATTGTAAATGGAAAATAATAAATTAAAGGGGATAAAGAATTTAGAATAGATTTAGGATAAGTTAAAAATTTAAAATACATTACATATGTATATTACGGTGGAACTTAAGTATAGGGTAAAAAAAAAACTTTTTTATTTTAATGTGTAATAGTGAAAACTTTTTTCCTTTTTGGATGTCTAAACTTTTGGCTGAAAAGGTTTTTTTAAATTAAGTTGTTTTGCGGTTCCTCAAGGAGGTCAAAGTTTTGAAATTTCGGTATAAAGTAACTGAAAGTAAACAACGTAGCTGTTAGCTCATATCTACTTTTATTTAGCAAATACTATCCAGAAGTCACCATGAGGAGGTGGTTAAATATCGACTTCCACCCTCCTTACCTCCCTTTGTTATGAATTAATTAAATTGGATATTCAACCTACTGTCTTTTTAGGCAAACTTTGTCATTACATTGTGGGAATTCAACTTTCCCAAGATTAAGCCGTCTTTTGCTTAATATTTAAAGACAGTTGACGCAGCTCGCAGGACAATTTTGACACACGTTTCCACTGTTTGAGTATGACAAGGAAAATCTAAAATTCAGGTGTATCCCCTGTTTGTACTTTTTTTAAGTTCTTCATCCGATCAGACCGTCAAGATATGATCAATGTTTTTATAGTCTATAATTTCAATATGTTCGCATTTTTCCAAGTCGCTTTCCTACTGGTCCAGAAAATCCTTTTGTACCCGTAGTTTTTCAGCAAGATGTTGAAATAAGTATCTAAGAAAAAAGTTCATTTGCATGTAATAATCAAATTATCCATTATAAAGTTTTTAGGGTATTGCTTCCGATGTTTTAACAACTCCAGATTTGCATCCTGCATTAAAGGCGTTTCTGTTTCACCTAATAACTCTCAAACTTGAAATGTCTGTATTATTATTTTGAAAATACACCAAAATTGCAGTGGCTATATTAATATAAGAAGAAGATATCAATGAAATATGACCAATATATTTTTATCCTGGTTTTTGAACTGAGACCAGATGTTCGTCTTTAACGATTCTTTATACTTTTTTCCCTCTGCTTCAGTTATCATAGCGTTATCCTTTCTGCCATAAAAATACTAACCTTCTAAAATTAACTCATTTCGTCTTTCCTGTTCTTTCAAATTCTTCCTTTTCTTTTCTCTTTGTCATCTTCAAGTCCTTCTTTCAGTTACCTTTTCTTTATTATCATCAGAAATACCCATATCTTCTAAGGTGCCATTTGCAATAATATTTGCAGTTCTGTCTAATACTCCGGTTCCTTCACCGTGTTGATTATCAAATTCAGGTTTAGAAAAACAACCGATTGAACTATTTCCTTCCGAACTGTTTTTTTACACTTGACGATCATTCAATCAAAACATCGTTTTTTTGTTTTAAAATAACTTTTTTCCTTGATATTTCCATTTCCAGGCTTGCTACACATTTTTTGTAGTTTTTATATCTATTGATCCTATTGTCATCACTCTTTGGTCTTTGAGAAAGTGACGCTCTTGTTCTGATACACGATAATATTTAGTGCTTTTACACAAAGAAATGTTTTTTACAGGATTACCTAACATTTTGCAATTTTAAATTGGATGTGGGATTATTCTTTCTAATCTTAATATTTTTCTTCAAATTTTGACATTTCTCGCACTAGTCTCTAATCATTTTTTATGATTTGTGCATCAGAAACCGTTGGAATTGAAGGTCTCAGCAATACACTTTTAATTGTATCATCAACAGCTTTAGATATTTTAGAAATAGTGTGTACCAGATTCCAGCTGTCAGATTTTAAGTTAAATTGAACCCCAAAATAATGTTTCATAACTTCTTCATATGTTCGTCAAAGATGACAGTCTAATGTTAATTGTTTTGGTTCACGAAATACAAGACACTTCAACAATTATCTAGATTTAGGTACGTTAACAGACTTTGTCACTTTTGACACCGAATGTTTATCGAAAAATAATTAAAGAAACTGTTAACACCCGTTAAATCGGACTAACTTGTTATGTGTCGCAGCCAAATAAATCAGAGACAATGAAAGCTGACGCCCACGACGCTGGCTTCTACAAAAGTCAAATAAAGTGGGGCTAACTTTTCTAAGGCACTCAAACTAAATTATTCTCTTTATTACAGGACATTAACACTTAATTAATTTAATTTTGCAAAATATAAATTTAACAATAAGCTTAAAAAACTTTTCATGCAATTATTGGCTTTTTTTTCATTTTTTATGGAAAATCAGGTGCTTTGAGGAACCGGAAAATATCATTTTAAAATTAAAAGAAAAATATTTTCTTTTTATGGAGTTAAAAAGGAAAAAAATAATCACTATTAGAATATAAAATTCAAAACTTCGTTTTTTAGTTCCACCCTAATGTATATATGTATATGAAGCAAACAATTAATCATTTTGAATTAAACATTTGTTTGTAATGAATAATTTAAACTATATTCAGATTCATATAATGAAAATTTAGATTATTTAATAGCATCTTAGTAAATCCACTGTTTATAAGATTGGGAAATGGCTTATTGCTATTCTGTAGGTACATGCAAAGCATATTTTTATACAACTAATAGAAAGTGACACGAATGAATTTATTTTATTTTATTGCATATTAACCAGATTAACTACAGGGTTTCCCACAAATCCGATCATATTTAAAGCAAGAAAGAAAAACATCAAGCATAGATTATGAGACACTTTCCAACCTTTCCAGAATACTGTAACGGTACTTCTCCGTTTAATATGGTGAAAAATGATAGCTAAATGAAAAAAAAAAATGAAATTTAACAAATTACAACGACCATTTGGAAAATAATTTTTTCAAAGACTAAAATTTAAGGCATAAAAAATCGCACGGAGTTGATCATACATTACGTACGCCATGGATTACATTTTTCGGTACTGTAAATTTTTAAACTTCTACTGAGCTGGTCATACATTACATGCGCCATGCATTAAACATTAATATTCCTGGACTAATTTTAAATGAAATTTCATTCTTAAACTTCTAAACATCCCACAATATTACTTTTTACACCGTTGTATAGAGAAAAAAATGTACTTTTAAATGCAATTTGTTTGAAAGCTGTATCTCAATTTGTTTTTGAGTTATTAATTTTTTTTGTAGTTTTTATTACTTTTTTGTCATAGTGGCAACAGAAGTATCCATCTCTGTTGAAAGTAAAGGGAAAATACAGATTACTGTACAGACCAATCAGAAAACGAATAAAATGCGTATTCAACTAATAAAACGCTTCAGATATGTTTTTGATTTCCTACCCTGACGGAGGACAATAACCATTTTTCCAAATGGTTAAAAATGCATAACACATTTGAAAACCGAATATCCGCAATTAGCCTCAATAGTCGGAAATATATTCTAATTATTTTATACAGTATCTACAATATATAATATATAATTATAGTATCTACAATTTGCATATATACTATATACAGGGCTGCAAAAAAATGGTATATTTTAACGACTATTCATAATAGCAGAAGTTGGATTTTGAAATGCGCTATGCGTTTTCAGTTCAACAGATTGGCGGCAGAGATGAGGGGGGAGAGGGGGTAAAGACATAGTATTGCATGTTTGAAGATTGGGAACATGTTTCTGATAGTATGAGGAGTTGATCTTACTATTATACTACTGCACTATTATGCAGTTAATCTCAATATTCTGGAGTTCATCTTAATAATTTTCTCTACTTTTTTTTTATTTGCCGTTATAATTATAAATCATTATAATTATAACAAATTTTATAAATTATAATAAATTTTATTTAATATTTTAATTTTAATATTTAATATTTTATTTAAATTTTTTTTATTATAATTATAATATAATTGTAATAATTTTTTTAATTTTGCTGTTATAATTAAAATAAATTTGCCAACAATAATTATAAATCCTTTGTAAAAACTTTCGTTAGATAAATTAACCATGCTTTAAGATTTTTTTTCTCCTCTTTGATGATGATAAATGGATCTCTTTTTATTACAATCACTTAAACAAATTCAAGATTCATCTGTTGTAGCTACGGTCTTCAATTTTTCTCTCGATAAATGCTTCTCATAAAGAATTCTGCTTTGTGCTCTACGTTCGGTGATATGTTGTGTAGAAAAACGATGAAGATAGTGTTTTTGGCCTTTTAAAAATTCAAATAAATGCTAACGATTTTGTAAACAGTTGACACTGAGCATTTTAACTGTTTACCAACACTCCTTTGACTTGGAGGATTTTCTTTTATTCTTTGCAATAGTCGAAGAATTCCTTTTTGTTCTTGGGTACATTTTTTGGACATCATTTACAACAGTTTTTATACTTGAAACCAGACAT
Organism: Maratus speciosus; assembly: GCA_963932465.1. Lineage (NCBI taxonomy): Eukaryota > Metazoa > Arthropoda > Arachnida > Araneae > Salticidae > Maratus > Maratus speciosus. Next base: position 566,497,675 of record OZ010792.1, read on the forward strand.
CCACACTTTTTCCCTGTCTTTTTGACAATATTACATACTGCAATTTTGATATAGAAAAAACATGCTTTCACAGCGTTTTGTAATAACCGAATACAAATAATTCTCTTTGCAGAATAGTGCAGAAATATAGCCTTCCATCCATCGGTTCCTTAAAAGCGCGATTTTGCACGTAAAGAAAAATTTCAGTTGCCAGACGAGATTTTACACTTTCAAAAACATATTAACTTTGAAAAATAATTTCTTTATGCAGGCGATTTTTTTTAACCCTTTCCTAAATAGTTGAAAAGTGTTTATAACTTCGGTTTGTCTGTTTGCGGTCCATGTTCTAACTCGCTTAAGTATACTCGGATTTATATGTAATTATACGGTATTAAGGTTTATCATAGCATTTTCGGTAATGAAAATGAAGTGTGTAGCATTCATAGTATTCAGGGCAACTCAAAAAAATTCTGTTACAATATGGTGTATGAGGAAAAAAAATCTGCGGTGTGTTTTAATAGTGTTACACAATTTTAAACATAATGAAATTTATATGCCTTACTGAGGTGCACTAGAACATGGTTACTATAGAGTGTGGTATGTGTAGCACTTACAGTGCACCTACAGTGAAACTCAAACGTATTCCGTTATATCATGGTCTATGAAGAAAAATCGTATACGGCGTATTTTAATAATGTTACTCTGTTACAAACATAATGAAACTGATATGAATTTCTGTGGTGCACTGAAACATATTTTCTGTAGAATATGGTGTGCAAAGTATTTATCATTTATTTACGGGGCACACAAAAGTGTTTGGTTATATAATGGTCTACGGAAAAAAACTGTTTGCAGCGTACTTTAATTTTGTTGCACTGTTTCAAACATGATTAAATTGGTATACATAACTGGGGTTTACAACAAGATACTTGCAGTTCAATATGATTTGCATCATTTAAAGGGACACATAAAAGGTTTTGGATACAATGCTGTAGCCGAAGTATTGTCTATTAGGGATGATTGCTGAAAGTATGTTTTTTGTTATGGTAAGCGTTTTAAGGTTAGCTTATTTTTTTGCATTCTAACTAGTGTGTATAAATGCTGTAGATTATATGCAATGCTACACAAAAGAATTCGTAACCATTACTGACAATGAGCGTGAATTGCTTAAAGGTGCTTTTTAATTTCAGTCATGCATTTTCAAAATCAGCTACATTAAGTATACAAAGAGATGTTTGTAGCATTTAAATAAAATAATATACAGGGCAATGCAGAAAACTGGAAACATGCTCACCTATACCTAGTAATTCTTACAAATGTTATTTCAGTAGTTTTAAGTGGGTTTTTGCCTGAATTAAATTTAAGCTTAATATGTGGGGCGTGTAAAAAGATCTAGGTAATATACAGGGCTGTGCAAAAGAATTCAAGTACGTCTCCGTCTATTGGTAGAAATTGCTAAAGGTGAATTTTAAACTTTGTTATGTTTTTTCTAACTAAACTAAATTTTAGCATACTATGTAGAGTACATAAAAATATACAGGTCATATAGCATATATAGCTGCATAAAGAATTGGAGTACATTTCTGGCTATGTGCAGTAATTGTCTAAATCTGTTTTAAAATAGTGATATGCGTTTTCTAGCATGTTTACTTAGGTTAAACTAAATTTTAGCATACTATCTAGAATATATACGAATATAAAGATCATATAAAGAGCTTCACAAAAGAATTGGAGCACCTTTATAGCTATGTGCGGTAATTGTTCAAATATGTTTTAAAATGTGATATGCGTTTTCTAAAGTGTTTACTTCGGTATCTTCTTTACCCTCTTAAACGGCAAAGTAATGTTTATATATCCTGGAAGTGTTGGAAAGTGTATCTTAATCTATACTGCAAATATGCACGAGCAGTCTCTGTATTGTTTTCTTTTTCTTTTCTTAGGGCAGGGGGTGGGGGTGGGTAGGGAGATGAAATTCGTCAGTCTGACAATTTAAATGATTTTGTGAAATATGAACAGATGCATGGTACACGTTGTATTTTGTGAGTTTCAGAAATTTGGATACATACAATATATAAATATAATTTTATTTCCATTTAAGATAAGCGATTATCTTTTCTTCACAAAACTATAAACGAGAAACCATTTATCTGTCTGACATTTCCCGTTTCATGATGTGTCTGGCGTTGAATTGCATTTAATGATGTGAATCTCTCTTCTCTTTGCGAAAAACACTGCGAATTGTCCTCGTAGTTTTTGTTTTCCTTTCATCAATTTTTCGTAAACAATTCCTGTCCCACGGTGTTTTTGCTTGAGCGATATTTAATGTTCTAAATCCTTCTAAAAATATTTGTTACAAAATGTTTATTTAAACTTACGTTTTTGCAGCTTGGTTTCGTGAAATTTATTACGAATTTTATCAACATTTACGAATTTTATCAAAATTTTATTTTAAATATTCTATGCTTTTTACGCTCTTTTTTTTCTTAAAAGGTATTTTCATTAATATGAACTTCTTTTCAAAGGCAAATTATTTTTTAAATTAAAATTTAATTTTTTTAAATTAAAAATTATCAATTTCAACCATGTATTTAATATATATCTTCTAAAAAGAGCAACTTTTTTTGCATTTATTTTTCAATTCTTGTTTTCAGAATTAAGAAAAAAAAATCAAATCATTTTTATGAGTAATTTTTACTAGAATAATCCTATTTTCAAACTTCCCTCTCAAAACAAAAAATGCCGAAGAAATTTAATTAATATATAACTGGAAATAATTGTACAATTTCATAACTTTTTTCGTTTAAAATTTAGATATATCTATTTGCAAATAACGAATCTTGAGAAAATACATCTTGAGATAAATAAATTTAATGTTTTAAATAACTACAAAAAGTACAACATAAAAAGGTTTTTTTTTTTATTTAATTATCGTATTTATATATGGTTTGTGTCATTTTATTATATATCTTCTAGAGTATTTTGAGACCCAAGAAGCAAAAATATGATATTTTTGAGATTTTCGTGTTCTCGACTACCTTAATTTATAAAGAAACACAAAGATTTTGTCCTCTAAATGAAACTAAGATGTATTTTGAACTGTAATTTACAAATCCAAGCTAAGTTATAAAGAAATACACAGATTTTATCCTCTAAATGAAACTAAAATTTTTTAAATGTATTTTTGGCTGAAATTTACAAATCCAAGATAAGTTACAAAGAAACACAGAGATTTTGTCCTCTAAATGAAACTAAAAATTTTTTTAATGTATTTTTGACTGAAATTTACAAATCAAAGCTAAGTTATGAAGAAACACAGAGATTTTGTTCCCTAAATGAAACTAAGATGTTTTTTAAGGGTGTATTCCGATTCAAACTGCTTATTTTCTAATTCATTTTAAAAATCATTTTTGCTCTCAAACGCATCAAACTGGGAAATTCTCTTATTTAGAAACTACATAATGTGCCGTGCTTCTCGATTTTTTGATAAATGCAGAAAATACTGTATTAAACGCTGTCAAAGTTGGCGTTTAGAACCGAATTTTCCGAAGCGGGCGATCTGGGAATGAAAAAAATGGTCATACTGAGAAAATAATTGTTTAAAAATCAAATTCTAATTAATTCAGCTGAAAATGAAATCACACGGCATGTTAAACACGTCTTCAAGAATCACCCCCAGCAAGTTTCATGTTTTTACTTTTAAAAATGAATCTGAAAATGTCTCAGAAAATTTCGAGCTGTTGAGGGTGGAAAAACATTTTTTCGAATACATCCTTAATGTATTTTTGGCTGAAATTTAGAAATCCAAGCTAAGTTATAAAGAAACACAGAGATTTTGTCCTCTAAATGAAACTAAGATTTTTTTTTAAATGTAACTTTGGCTGAAATTTACAAATTCAAGCTAAATTTTCTTAGACCCCATCCCTTTTAGATATTTTTTAAACAATATAAAATGCAGTTTTTAATGCGTTTATTGTAAAATTTTCAATGCATGCAATTGTTCAAATTTCTTGATTGAAAAAATTGTTTCTTTGCAATGCGTGCAATTGTTAAAAATTAATAAACCTTCAACTGTATAGTTGACTTTTTAACAAAATCATACCAGAAAATTTTATATTTTGGTGAAACGAGTACAGTGGAATATCGGCGGACTTAATAAAATCGGAAGTAAAAGAAAAACTCAAATTTAGTCTCCACCGGTGTTGGTCTCCTCATATCACAACAGCACCTGTGCCCGAGCTCAGACTGTTGTTTATCGTCTACTGACGATACCTGTCTAAAACGGAACTTTTAAACAGATGCTTGTAAATTTTATCCTAGCATATTTTATTGTTGGCAGTGTTGCCAGATTGGGGTTTTTTTTAATTCAGATTATTTGATTGTCCCCACTTTTTTGAAAAAAAAATATTCCGCCTATTTAAAAATAGATTAAAAATTCTGAAAAATAAGGTGAATTATGCTATTTTAAAAAGTGGTGACAGTTCCCAATCTGGAAAAAAAACTTCCTAATATGGCAACGCTGATTGTTGACTACAAAATTTGAAAGCGTTTTTAAGTTTTTTTTTTTTATATATATATATAACAAGTGATGATTTATCGTCTGATTTCTGAAGTTAATTACATGTTCGTTATTAAATAATTCATTACTGATTGAAATTTGAGTCTTTCATTTTGAAAAAAACTATATCTGGATTCCTACACTTTCAGTTTCTATACCAGTATTTTTATGTCGAAAAACTCGACTTATGGAATCGCATGATTGGAAAAGGCAAATTTTTTTCTAAGAAAAAACTGGTCTTTATCTGACCTAAAGTCAGGGAAATTCCCTGATCTGTCGGAACCCTGTATATGTGACAGGATAAAAATTGATTACATGTTTGAATAACAGTATGTTATATTTATTTGCAGTCACTTCAATTCATTTCAAGAAGCAAATATATTGTTTTAAAATTTTTGTGCACTGTAATTATTCAGTTATGTTTACAAATATCATTAAACTTACATTAGGATTCATACATGAAGGTTAAGAATATTTTATGTTATTTTAATGAATCTGCAATTCGAAAAATCAGCATATAAGTCGCTCAGTTATGAAACTCGTTATGCCCAAAGATTTTTTTTTCTTTTTTTTTTTTTTTGTAAATTGTTAAACATTTTATCCATCAGTAAATAAATAAATAGAAATGCTTAATTCATCTTTAAAAGTTACAGTTAAACTTACAGTATGTGTAAAATTACTTTAAGATGATGTTTTTAAAAAATGTTAAATTATTTTAATACCTTAGAATTTAACATAGTCTTCTTCAGAGGAATATAAGAAATACAACAGCTATTGGCGCCTAATTTTCAACGTGAATTTTGAAAATTAGGCGCCAATAGCTGTTGTATTTCTTATATTCCTCTGAAGTATTCCTCTGTGTTTTTTATAGTTGAAAGTTCTAAGGTATTAAAATAATTTAACATTTTTTAAAAACCTGTGTCATCTTTTAAGTAATTTTACACATAGTGTAAGTTTAACTCATTTTATCCATATACACACATTTCACAAGTCAAACGTCGTTATTTTCCCGCCGTAGCTGCGGATGATGCTGATGGCATACTTTTGGAACAGTAAAATATTTCGGGGGTTCATCACTTTTTTGTAAAAACTTTTTCTTTTTTTTTCTTTCTTTTCTTTTTCTTTTCTTTTCTTTTTTTTTTCTTTTTTTTTTTTTACAGTTTTTTTGGCCTACACCTAGAGTGTTTTTTTGGGTGTAAAATAATTTAGTAAAATATTGCCTTTTGTCACTTGAGTTAATATTTTAACAGAATGGTGTGAAACAGACAATATAAATTTTGGAAACATGTTCCATAACTCATTATGTCGATTATTCAGTTCCAAAACATGTTATGCCCAGCAGGTTTTTTTCTATTTTGTAAATAAACTACAACTGTAATATTTCTAGTAGTCTTATGAAACTTTAAAAATAATAATAATATAAAAATATAAATCCGAAACAATAATTACATTTTTAGGTTTGCGAGAAATTTTTGTTTTTTTCATTTCTTGCAAAATTTCAGTTTTTGGACATAACGAGTTTCGGAAATAGATGATTCACATGTTTATTGTCATTCTACAGCTTTAACTTTCAAACTGAAAGCATATTTTCATAGCATTAATACACAGGGACACTGATTAATTTGTTTATTTAACTGCATATCAAAAAAGAATTTTCTTAAATGATCTTTAACCTCTATACTTCAACAAAGGATTTCATAATAACTTAGTACACATATTTCGTTTGAAGAATTATATTATTCGAAGGCGTGTTTATATCTTATGTAGTCTTTAAAAAAAAAAAAAAAAAAAAAAAAAAAAAACTGGTTCACTCCGCAAGTAGTTGACATGACCGCCTTAGCAATTCACATTAGTGGGCAAAAAACAGGTCTTCAGACAATTAGTTTTAGCGATAAATGCTAGATTATAGGAATTTATTTTTCATTCATTTATTTTTTTTTCTGCTCCAACTACTGTGTCAGAATTAATTTGCCTTTACATCATGTTAAGGGTTTTTCATAGTTTTGTTTATGAATCTGGCATCCCTTCTGGGAGGAACAATTGAAAAACCTGTCATACTTGGCATATTAAATATGTAATAACATGCAATCATTGACTGTGCAATGTACATTTTTTTTTTTTTTTTTTTTTTTTTATCATGTAATTGTTTTCTGGACTTGATGGGTATATGCATTTTAAGTGACGACCGTTCCACAGTTAATAGCAGTAATTTCTGACGTTCCCATAAGTAATGTAATCAAGTAATAGTTATGTTCGCAGCTCGCTAATGAAAATTCAGAATTGTTAACATGGTTCTTATGCAGAATAAGAAATGCAATTTTCAAGATATTACTACTAATAAAAAGTCAGTAATCACCATTCTTCAGATATAAATTATTTTGTTTTAATAAGGAGTAAATTATAAAGAGTTATTGCAAGTTATGTCATTGCAAAAAATATTATGTCGCACCAAGGAATAATAGGCAGCGGATAATTGAGTATAGAATCTAGGAATAACAAGTTGGAAATTACACGTCAAACCTGGCAAATGAGGAGCGTTCGTACTATAACTAGTTTTATAAATATGTTTTGCACCCTATATTACACTGAATGTATATTTTAGTACACTTCATAAGTACATATTAATTTTATTCTGTTCGAAAGGCTGTCATTAAAATGCACTTGAAATAATTTTTTCCCATTGACCGTCATGTAACGGAAAACTTTCTGATTGTCCCTGTCATTAAACTATACATCCGATTTTCATAAAATTTGAAATGGCTCGACAAAATTATGCAACAATTATTTATTTAAAATTTTAGACCATTCGGTTGGGTAGTTTTTTCTTTGTTATATGCGGACGGATGGACAGAACGACGACTATAGGTGCTACTTATTTATATAATTATGAACTCACTTAAAAATTTCTCATTTTAATTAACTGGCAGTTTGTACAGTATGAAGATCACTTCGCAAGTGAAGAATGAGGGCAGTTTTTGTCTTAAGTTGTTATAATTATTTTAAGTTGTTGATCAGTGACATGTGGAATTCCCCTAATTAATTTTAACCCATGAGCGTATAATGCAATCGTATATTTAAAATATCTCCTCGGGAAATTAATATTTCTAACTTCACTCTTATGTGAAGTGTTAATAACCCCTTGGGGACGAGCGACTGATATACGTGCCGCGTAAGGTACTCAAAATCTGTGATTATTCTCACCAGTAAATTTGTATTGTAAATTTTCCATATTTAACCCGAGCATTTTCCCAATTCAATTAGGTAAACATTTCTGTTTTGAAAAACCGGTGATAAAAGATTAAAAATTCTATAAAAGACGCTCGTCTGGAAGGGGTTAAAATCTTACTGAATTTCACTAAGATTTTTAAAACACAAAAGTATAAGTTGATTAAGGTAACCGCAACAGTAGTGGACAACTTAATTACATTTATCTTATTATTATTAAAGTGTCGGTGAATTCCAAAAGATACATATATTTTTAGCTTAGTCCTAACCCTCATGCATCAGAATAAATATTCAAAGTTTCAAAATATATTCGGAAAAAATGAAAAATGAAGAATGCTATAGTTGTACAATACTATTCTAAAAGAATAAAAATTGTGACTTTTTGCAAATTTCTTCCAGTGGTTGGGTACCAATACCAAATTTGCTATTTTAAATAGATTTTCAAACACATGCAAATAGCGAAACGTTGCCATGGGGGCGTATTTAGGATATATGGGACATTCTCACAATCTTTTGACTTTTAAGTCTCTGAATAATAATTTTTATTTTAGTACATATTCTTGTATTTTTTTTTTATTTCATATACTGGAGAACATCCCATTGCATGATTGCATAACAATATTAACGAGATAATTAAGTTTTGGACAATATTGAGGGTTCAAATACCAGGAAAACTCCTATACCGTCCCGTGTCCCTAATGCTGATTTTTAAGTTTGGAGCTGAGTAATGCTGAATTTTAAGTCTGTATAAAATTGTTTCAATAAAAGTAATTCGACGTAATTTTCTTCCGAAACTGGGACAATTGTTTTATATAATATGTAGCAAAAAATTAACCTGCCCACATTTTTACGGATGATATTATTTTTTGAACTCTGCCCCTGGGTTTTAGAAATAACTAAACTTATACAGAAAATCACTTCAGATGCAGCCACAGAATTTTTTTCAAGTTTTTTTCTCATGCGGAAGTATGCTAGAGAAAGAATGTCTAAAATTCTTTGATAGGAAATTTACTGCAGAATTTAAATTAGCATTTAAATATCAATTTCAAGCGTCCTGGCTTTATGGGGAGTCTTACCGTCCCCAAGGTTTATTCCTGCACTTTTCGAGGTAAATTATTATTTTTTTTTAATTTAATCCAATGTAAATAACTGTTTCTAAAAATCAATGAACATTGTGGCTATCATTTAGTCTTAACATTACTTGCCTAAAAATAGTGCGGTAATTTTCCTTACCGTCCCATCCTTACCTTACCATCCCTTTTTTTTCCATTACCGTCCCTTTTTTCCTATACCGTCCCCTTTTTTCTTTAACATCCCTTTAGACTCAACTACTTTATACCAAAATTTTCTACTGAAAATAGTACATTGTTATTATTTATTATTTGAATGTCCTGTGGGTACTATGCAAATTCATTATAAATAAAAATTTAGAAGAAAATAGAAAGTTATAGTGGTAAAATGGTAAGGAAAATTAAACTCGCAAGTTTAACTTAAGCCTCTGTTAAATGCCCCAATTGAACCAAATGGATTTTAAAATACTTCTTTACCTCATTTAAAACATTTTTTGCATTTGGAACTATACGTCTATACCTAACGGTTTGGGAATTAGCCATTGGACACCGTTTAGAGTGGGCACCCTGTATAAAAAATGCGAACACCCAGGGATAATATTAATTGCTAAAAGGTAGTAAGCTAACATTAATTGCTAAAAGGTAGTAAATGAAAACAGTAAAAAACTTAAGAGTGTGGTAATAAACATGAAAGTAAATATAAAAATAAAATTACGTGAGTAATGTGAGAGAACGGGGAAAACGGAAATGAAGACGTGTCAAATCAGTGCATTATAGATCGTGCAACGGCACGTTACTCACGTGCACATTACTCACGTAATTTTATTTTTATATTTACTTTCATGATTATTACCACACTCTTAAGTTTTTTACTGTTTTCATTTACTACCTTTTAGCAATTAATGTTAGCTTACTACCTTTTAGCAATTAATATTATCCCTGGGTGTTCGCATTTTTTATACACGATTATACATATTATCCTTTGTCTTGATAAAGGCTTCGGTGAAACTAAAACATGTAGACAGTTTATATATAATTTTTTGAAGGTTTTTACTTAACACCTTTTAAAAGTTAATGAAGAACATCATTTTTGTTCTAGTCTTTCTATAATGTTAGGAAATTCTTATTTTAAGGTCGACTACGTTGAAAATGCAATTTTCGACCAAAATTTTCAAATTTATTTTATTTTATTTTATTAAATACCAATTTTTTACCTTTCCAAAACTGTATTTGTTTTTATTGTACGATAAATAGATACGGAGTTATAGCGGTTTTTAAACTACTCAACAGCTGTCACTCAAACCGGAAGTGCTGTTTAACCCCTTAATTCTCGCTCCCGTCATATTCTCGGGCTGTATCTTTTACTCAGATTGTTTGATTGCCACCAGTTTTATAAAATAGTGAAATTGGCTATATTTTAGAATCGTTTTTCCTGTAATTAAATAAGGCGAATATTTCTTTTTCATAAAAGTGGTGCCAATAAGCAATTTGAATTTTTTAACCGTAATTTAATTCGAGCGTTAAGGGGTTAAAGGGCCGTATGTTTGGAGAAATCTTGCGGTTTTGGAAGCATTTTTTTAATAAGAAGAAATGTAAATAATATGCTCCATGAAATTTAGATGTATATTACTGTAAATTCTTGTAGTAAAACATAAATCTAAACTTTAAAAGCATTTTTTTGGAAAATGTAATTTTTGGTGAAAAATCCATACGCAAAACATGATTTCTCAAAAAGTTACTAGAATATCACTATGAAATTTAAAATATATGTTATTTACACTATTGTGAAGGCAATGAACTAAAGATTTAAATTTAGTATATATATTATTTGTTTTATGGATGTTTTTGTGGAATGACATCGATGAATTTTATGAAAATTAACATGTAAACAGGTGCGATATGCTATAAGTTTTGAAATGCTGACAGAATCTCTTAGATTTTAGTTCATTGCCTTCACCAATATCATAAATATGAAGTGTAAAAAGGAAATTAAGATATATACAGTAGAATTTCCTTTAGAGCGTTTTACGTTTCGGGACAAATTTCACTACATTTTACTATAAATTCCTCCATTTACCAAAATTTGATCAAGGAATGAAATATTTTTTACTTTTTTTCACATTTTCTAATCCTAATCTTAGTAAAAATAAGTTTAAAAAATAATTAATTAGCTTTTTTGGAAAAACTTGCTCCGTACGTAGGGTCAACATTCATATTCAATTAACTTCTGACTAAATTTTAAGTACAATAATCCTATATTCTGTCATAAAAGAATCAATAGGCTTGAAATTATAGTGGCAAAAACAGTTTGTCGTTTTTTATGTTTTCGTTCTTCGGTTGTTGGTTGGTTGATTTTTGACGGCCGATTATCTACACTAGGGATATGGGCCCGAGGGTGGAGTGCCCTTCGTGGGGGTCTTTCTAAGGGAACCTAACCCGTATTTACGCATGGAAATCCATGGCTCGAAGAAAACCACGAAAACTCCGAACGATTAGGCCGACGGGCGCGATTGGGATCGAACCCAGCACCTCCCGTCTACCAGCTTCGAGAGTAGAACCTCTCAGCCACTGGTGGGGCTTTCGTTCTTCGGATTGGTCCTTTATATGCGGAATATGGTGCTGATCACGCCTATAATAAATATTTTCATTTATTTTAATATCATTAGTGTCATTATACACAATTGTGATTACATCTGATCTGCCTTGAGTCAAAGATCAGAACTAAATGATCTGCGTTGGGCTTAAGTTTTAATTCATTTTTTAAACAATTGAAAATTTTAACTTGAATTAAAAAAAATCCCTGCCGGCTCTGGCCTACAGGCGGAGGTAGATTTCGATGTTAAGTACTAAATTCAGCAACAAAACTTAAATCAAGATTAGAGATAAACCCAGTTCCTTCACTAAGAATGAACTCTAGGGAGCTAAACATTTTGTGAAAATTCTGATATACACGAATACACACACGCATGTATATGGGATAGGTTTAAAAATGGCTAAAACAAATTCAGAGAACCTCAAAGTGTTAAAATATGTTAATATTTCTATAGTCGGGTTTTTATCCTGTTTTAATACGTTTCTTCAAACTCACTTGACGTTACATATTCACCTGCTGAGGTCCATTATATTTCTAATATGACGCAATATTTTGATTTTTTTTTCATTCGTCAAACTATTTATTTCATTTTGAGTTTTCATGCCGAAATCTTGCTGTAGAAAACTTATGACGTAATATTCAATTTGTTTTCAATTCATCAAACTATTTATTTAATTTATTTTTTCACGTGAAATTCTTCAATAGAAACACAATTGTTTTGCTGAAAATTTTATTGTTTTTTTTTTTAATTGTTGGCAACTGCTATAACGAAAAATAGTTATTAGGTAGATTTCGTAAGAAATACTACCTATTGCAGTCGTTACCATGGTGCGACTTTTGAAAAATTCCTTCATAACTTTTCATTATAGGACCCCAGGAACTCAAAACCACCCCCACCTAAAAAGTTTATATATATATATATATATATATATATATGTATGTACTAAATTTTGTCCGCACGATAAAAGTCGCAATTATGCACGAATCATCTTCAAACTCGCCAACAACTTTGAGATGGCTAAAATCTCGGCGGGATTGAAAATGGGCGAAATTGGCCCAAGAGGGTGGAAATGGGGAGGGTTCAAAATTTTGAATACTGTCTTAACATGATTCTGATAAAACCAGCTCTTACACAACAATGGCAGGAAAAAAATAAAAGTTTTTCGTTATAGCAGTTGCCAACAATTAAAAAAAAAAACAAATAATAAAATTCTCACCACAACAATTACTTTTCTTTTGCAAAATTTTCACGTGTAAAATTAAATAGTTTGACAAATTGAAAACAAATTGAATATTACGTCATAAGTTTCCTAGAGCAAGATTTCAGCATGAAAACTCAAAATAAATAGTTTGACGAATTAAAAAAATATGTATATTGCGTCATATTGGAAATATAATGGACCTCAGCAGGTGAATATGTAACGCCATGTAAGTTTGAAGAAACGTATTAAAACATGATAAAAACCCGACTATGGAAATTTTAACATATTTTAACACCTTAAGGTTCTCTGAATTTTTTGTAGCCATTTTTTAAACCTATTCCATATATATGTGTGTGTGTATTCGTGTATATTACAATTTTCACAAAAAGTTTAGCTCCCTACAGCTCGCTCTTTGTGAAGAAACTGGGTTTTATCTCTAATCTTGATTTAAGTTTTGTTGGAGAATTTAGTACTTAACATCGAAATCTACCTCCGCCTGTAGGCCCGAGCCGGCAGGGATTTTTTTTTTCCTGTCATTGTTGTGTAAGAGCTGGTTTTATCAGAATCTTGTTAAGACGGTATTCAAAATTTATAACCCCCCCCCCCCCCTCCCATTTCCATTCCCTTGGGCCGATTTTGCCCATTTTCAATCCCCGCCGAGATATTGGCCGTCTCAAAGTTGTTGGCGAGTTTGAAAACGATCCATGCATAATTGCGACTTTTATCGTGCGGACAAAATTTAGTACATACATACATATATATATATATATATATATATATATATATATATATATATATAAACTTTTTAAGTGGGGGGGGGGGGTGGTTTTGAGTTCCTGGGGTCCTATAATGAAAAGTTATGAAGAAATTTTTCAAAAGTCGCACCATGGTAACGACTGCAATAGGTAGTATTTCTTACGAAACTACCTAAAAATTAAATGTTTTTACTGTTTAATCCTGAAGTAGAAAAACAATTTAGATTCAGTTAAGGAGCTGGAAAAACAGTTCTGACTGAGTTTCGTTATTTTATCATTTTTGGTTTGGTGGCGGTTCGAAGTTAAAACTAATTAACAGTTTTAAGCATTTTAATATCTGCTTAGTCGCCAAACCAACTCGGAAATTAAAGAAGATCATTTGCACTAAAATCGGCCGAATTAATTTTGAGAATTACTTAGGAGTATATCAAATACCATTTATGAGATCAGACGGATCAAAAAATTACTATACTGGTATGACTAGCAGGAAATTTAAGTATAGAAAAAAGGAGCATGTAGCTGATATTAAATATAACAGAAAAATCACAGCCCTGGCAAGATTAGATCAAGAAGAAATCATCTAAATAAATTTCAATGAAAGTGAGATAATTTCCTCGTCCAGTCTATACTATCCACCCATTCTAAGAGAAACCATAGAGTTACTAACAGGTAAAAATTCCATATGTAACGATGCAGCATCGTTAAACTTACCAAAATTATGGCTCGAGATGCTCAATTGTTACGAAAATAGAACTAAACATTCAAGTAAAAAAAAAAAATAATAATAATAATTTTCGTAATAAGAAAGAGTACATGTAAAATTAAACAATGGCGTTTCAAATTACCGCATCATAAATCGTGCAATTGTGGAATATTTTTATTTGTTTTAAAATGACTGGTGTAGAGTCGAAACATGTAAACAGTCGAATAAAACTATTTTTACTGTTTTTAAAGATTTAGTCTTAAACCTTTTACCTATTAAAAGTAGTAAATTAACAACTTTATTATAATCTCAAAAATCCGCAATAAGTGACTTTTCCCTTAGTTTTAGTCGAATATATCTTTTGCAAAAAATTGATTATGTATAAATATACACTCTTCAACTTTTATACGTCAAATTTTCTCACATTTCTGACATTTATAAATGCAGAACATCCCACACAACACCTGTAGGAGTACTTAATAGCCTTCCTTTTCGATACCATTCATCCATATAATCTCTGTGCTCTGTAATTAATTACTTTTCCATTGATCTCTGTTTTATATTCAAGAATTCTTTTAAAGTCGATGATTAAACTGAAATATTCAATCTTCATATTTAATGATATGAAATTTCATTTCCATTTTGTTAAAGCTTGAGTGATTAAAGATCTCTTAAAATTTTGGAATCTCACTAAATTAATTCAACTCCAGTCATATAGATTTTAAGATGACTATTAAATTAATTAAATATCTTTTCATAGTAAAATTTCATCTTTTGTTTATTTTTGTTCTTGAAAACTTTATTAAAATCTTTTAGATTTTATCCTTCTTTCATTTTTCATAATCATATGATCTGATACTCATTAATTTTTTCATAAATCTTTGCTTTATTCGCACGATAATTTTGAAGAAAATTAAAAATTGTTAAATTGAAAACTGTATCTTTTATGCTTTATGGCATGAAATTAATTTTTATCGCCACACCTGAATTAATCTGGCTACAGTACAATTGATTTTTAATTAATTTTGAATCAAAATGTTATATCTTTTTGATTTTTTTAAAAAATATATTCATGATAACGTGCTTAGAGTTAATATTTGAATGTAATGTTATCATTGTTAACATGTATTGAAATTAAAAACGTAGATATTTCCACATAACAGCTGTAGAAGTACCTAATACGCATTATTTTTCCAAGTCTATTTGTGCACTGATCTGTTACATCTGCAATGAATTATTTTTATTATTATAAACATTTACTAAGGCTGAAAAGTAATTTTTTAAATATTGATTTAATTCAAATACAGTTGAACCTCGTTAAATGGAATATTCACAGGGAAAATTTGTTCGTTCGTATTAAAAGTAGTTCGCGCTGTCCATACTTTAAGGCTGTTCTCAAATCCAGGAGGACAACTTTATAACATAAGTTTTAATTTATTTTTGTTCGGAAATGCATGAAACTAGCAGGTGTTGTTGTTCAGAAACGATGTAATCAGCTGTTTTTTTTTTCAAACGCAATAGATCTTTTAGAAAATAGTGTCAAAGTGGGCGTTTTGAACCAAATGTCCGCGCGAAAGTAGAATAACCACTCAAGAAAGGGCGAAAAACGCATTTGTCACGTGATCAAAATCGCTTATAACTCAATAGGTAATTTATTGATCAAAAAATGAAAAACACAGTTCGATTCCAAATCACTTCAATGGTCAGGCTTTTCAATTTTATATATTTCCGTTAAAAAATGAATTTGTAAATGTGTCAAAACGTTTTGCGCTTGTTGAACAGAGAAGTTTGAGAACAGCCTTAACGATATTATATAGTCCATGTAATAACAATAAATATGCACAGGCACCTTAAAAATCTGCTGTATTGCTGGTATTGATTTTGTTTCATACGATCGATACGTCAAGAATATAGACCTACGCGTGGTATACAAATCGGCGCAAGTTTTTTCAAGGGAAACTGGCTGATATTTACGTTACATCCGAAGTAAACCACCAAAGCACTGCACAACCAACTCGTTTTATTTTAGTGTATTCGAACCTAAGTCATCACTGCCACAACGATCTCTCAGTTTAATCAGCTTTAATACGTAAACAACTTTAATTAGTTATTAAAGGTACAGTCGTGGACAAAAAAGTAAACACCCCCTACCAACTCCTCAACAAATTATCGTAGAAGAAAGTTACTGGTACCGAACGATTGGAAATAAAGTCTACTTTTAAATGATGCATATAAAATCTGCTTAGGAGGCCATATACATATCAAAACGATAACCATAACTTTGTTTTTTTCAATAGTAGTACACAATTCTGACAGCATAAATGAACTCTACACCCTTCAATTAGTCTAAAAACAAATTTTTATGCAATTCCTACCATAAGTTTCCGATAAATTAATTATTTTAAAACGAGTGTATTTTAAGGGCTGTATCCAAACTGAAGTTCGGTACTCTATTGTTTACCGAGAGAAACCCTTCTTGATCAAGGTACCTTAAGCAGTCAATTAAGTGTATTAGATTACAGGATAGCATAAGAAAATCCAAAATATTTACTTACTTCTATCATAGGCGGCCCCTTAAATCATCATTTTGCCGTTTTCTAAGCATAATTTGAAAACTACTTGGAAGAAAAATATGAAATTTTGGATTTCCATACAGCAGGACTTAATAAATCTGAATCCATCAAAACAATTGTAGGTTGCAATTCATAATTTTTTTTAATATTAATTTCATAATTCATAATTTGTATCAGAAAATTATAAAAAAATGCAATTTCAACGTATTTATGTTTGGGCAAATTAGTATTACTACACAAAAAATTAGAACATTAGGATCATAATTTCAAAAGTTATAAATGAAAAAATGAAAATGCAATTTAACATTAGAAGCACTAAATTTTGAATGCTTATAATTCAAAAACTTATCATTCAAAGGACTTGAAATTTGATGCTTAGGCATAGTTTGAACCAAAGATTTGAAATATCTTGTTAAAATTGGGTATTGTCATTGAAAAAAAATGAAGTTTGGATTTGTTTTAATATGTAGATGGCCCCCTAAGCAAATTTTATATGCATCGTTTAAAAGTAGACTTTATTTCCAATATTTCGGTACCAATAAATTTCGTCTACGATAATTTGTTGAGGAGTTAGTAGGGGGTGTTTAGCTTTTTCTTTCCACGACTGTACATATATATTAAGACAGACTTGAACACAATTAATACAATAATCCAAGAGATGTGAAAAATTAGCCTGGACCAGGATTCGAACCTGAGTCCACAGCGTACCGTGCTGTTGCTTTTACCACTAAGCTACCTTGGCCGATATCCTAGCCCGGCAATTTTTCACTAATAAACCATGTTGGGGGGCGTCATCGGCCGGCAGCCGCACGGAATACGATGGATAATGTGGATGGAATAATCGATGGAATAATAAATTATTCCTCGTATTTTCCGTTATCGAATGCCGTGCGGTTGCCGGTCGATGATGTCCCCCAACATGGTTTATTAGTGAGAAATTGCCGGGCTAGGATATCGGCCAGGGTAGCTTAGTGGTAAAGCAACAGCACGGTATGCTGTGGATTCAGGTTCGAATCCTGGCCCGGCTAATTTTTCACTCCTTTTGGGTTATTGTATTAATTGTGTTCAAGTCTGTCTTAAGGCAGTTCTCAACTGCTCTGCTTAACAAGCGCAAAACGTTTTGACACATTTACAAATTCATTTTTTAACGGAAAGATATGAAATTGGAAAGCCTGGTCAGGGAAGCGATTTGGAATCGAACTGTTTTTTTTTATTTTTTGATCCATAAATTACCAATTGAGTTATAAGCGATTTGATCACGTGACACAGCATTTTTCTCCCATTATTGAATGGATTTTCTTCTTTCGTTCGAAAGTTCAGTTCAAAATGTCAACTTTGACAGTATTTTCTGAAAGATCTATTGCGTTTACAAGAAAACGGAAAAAACAGCTCGATGACATAGTTTCTGAATAACAACACCTTCTAGTTTCATGCGTTTCTGAACAAAAATGAATTAAAACTTATGTCAGAAAGTTGACCCTTTGGATTTGAGAACAGCCTTAATATATATGTATAGTCATCTCTCTGTTTAACGTCGCTCTACTTAACGACGATCTCTACTTAAGAACGATTTTTTGCAGTCCCGGCTCCTTTAAGTAAAACAATCTCTATTTAAAGACGAAATTGTTTCTATTTAACGACGATTTTCACGTACTTTCCAGGTATATTTCGTATATTCCAGGACTTACAAATGTGTCAATTCATTTTTTACCGCTAATTATAGAAGTAAGTTGCAGCCATTAGACCTGGGAATCATTTGTAGTGTAAAAGCATATTACCGAAAATCCTTAATTAGGAAATTATTAAATAAATTTGCTGACAAAAATGAAATTAAAAAATTGACAATTTTGGGAGTCATGCACATGATTACGTCAACCTCGAAAGAAGTTTCTCCTTGCACAATTGAAAATTGCTTTCGAGAATCTGGAATTGCCATTCAAGAACAAATGGATATAACAGATGCACAACTCGACACAGAAGATATCACCACCGAAGAATGGAAAAGTCTTGTTGGTGATGAAGACGTTTCAGTAAAAGATTCTATCGATTGTGACGAAGACTTTAAACGACCAATTTCAGAAATTTAGAGCAAATTTATGAAGACATCGCAAATGAAAATTCAACTTCAGATGCAAAAGATGGTGATGATGCTGATGATAACAAAAAGCGAGACACCACCTCCTTCTTACTCAGATGCAAATTCTGCCCTGGATATTCTTCGCCAGTATATTGTTTCATTAAATATGTAAGATGACTCATTCAACCTTCTTGAAAAGCTTGAAGTAAGGGTACTAAAATTTAGACCACCATTGAAACAATCTACACTTTTTGATTTTTTAAAAACTTAATTTCTTTAATTAAATGTATTATAAATATTTTTATTGTACTGTAAGTAACATTGTATGCAGTATAATTAATGCAATTTGTATTTGTGCAATAGAAATATGAATTGTTATATTCGTTATCTGTATCAATAAAATACTAAGAAAGAAAGAAAACATAAAATTAATTTAAATAAATAAATAAATAAAACAGTTCTAAACACACCAATACATTGAGAAAGGTACTGACAGTCTTAAGCCTGTAAAATGTGAAGGGGAATGTTTTTCAAATATTATTTTTCCACAAATTCTGTTTAAGAACGATCTCTATTTAAGGACGATTTTTCGAGGTTCCTTGGAAGTCGTTAAACAGAGAGCCAACTGTGCCTTTAATAGTTAAATAAACACATTCAGACGTTAATTTATGTGTGTGCTTTAACTTTAATTAGCGTTAGGTACTTTTTTAACCTGTCAATGCAGTTATTACAATGGAACGTTATCTTTTGAGTGGGTAGAAGGAAGCATCGCCTGACAATTTTGCAATCGCTGGTCTGCGGCTATCGAAACAAAAGACATTTCTCTTCCGATACTAACATTCTTTCAAAAATTTGGAGTCCGTAAAAAAAGAACACAGTACAATTTCATTGAAAAGCTGGTAAAACTTGCTTCGTTTGTACTATGAGTAGGAAATATTTCATTTTTTTTCAGTTTGTGATAAACAGTATTCCACGTTAAGCGAATTCGTGTTAGGGGGGTCCGGGGCTCAAAATTCTATTTTTTTTTATTTATAGAGATTTTGTTATGACATTTTTTTTCTGACATATGTTTTAATATAAAAAGAATATTGTATGTAAAAAAGTTCTGAAAATTTTTAAATATTAAAAAAAAATATTCAAAATTTAAAATTTTAAACATATTTAATTTTTGATGCAACTCTGGAAGTACTTACTCAATTTACGAAATTTTTACACCTTTGTGTGCAGAAAATGTGTTATTTTAATTTGCCTTCAGGATTTCTCAAAATATTGATTATGCATTTTATTAAAAAAATTAAGTAAAAAAACGAAGTTTTTTTTATCAGTGAGTTTTGCATTAATTAGCATATTTTCTTAATGATCACTGAAAATTAAAAATCCTGAAGACAATTTGTTGGAAGTATAGCGTAAAAAAAAAGTTTATTCGGGATCTAGCGTCCTATAAAGAGAACATGTCTTTTCATTACATATTATATTGTCTTAACAATTAGTTTTGTTATTATCTCCATATAATAACGATAGAATCCTAATCCTAAAAATATTATAAATGTAAAAGTGTGAAAATGTTTGGCTGAAGTCACCTGTAAATCCGATGTATTAATCCCTTTGTATTCATTATCCATTTTATCCATTTTTTTTTCAATGTGCAATGTGCCTATGGTTTTTTTTATCCATTTTTTTTTCAATGTGCAATGTGCCTATGGTTTTTTTTTTTAATTTTTTTTTTTTTTTTATGGCTATTTCATCCTAATAGTAACATTCCCAATATAAATTTTGAGAATAAATAAGTCAAAGGTAATTATTTGAAAATAACGATTCTAAAAATAAAGAAACGTAATTACTCGAAAAACAGTATCAGGTATGTTGGTTATATTGTGCAAATATTTGTAGTCATCAGTTGCAGTAACAGTGTTCCAAATTTAGCGGAATTCTGATTTCAAAATATCTACCAGACTTTTAAAACAGCAATTTTCCATATATTTAATCGACGAAAGTCTGCCATTAGACGAAGAGAAAATGATTATTAAAAAATTCGGATATATATTTAGAATACAAAAGTACGCTTAATTTGCAATGCCGATCGTTGATATTTGAACTCAAACACAAATATTGATAAAATACATAGGAAGTATTTGTAGTGAAATGTCAATACTGCAGAAATATTGCTATACATTATAATTATCTTCAAGGAAGTGTCAATATTACAAAAATATTTATTTTATTTTGAAAATATTAAGATTGAATTTTCAAAATATTTTTTGAAAATGTTGCACATTGGAAAAAAAAGAATACGATGAATAATGAATTCAAAGGCATTTAACCGTCTAATTTAATGCTAACTTCAACCAAACATTTTAGCACTTTCACATTTATAATATTATTAAGATTAGGATACTATCATTACCAGATGGAGATAATAACAAAACTAACAATTAAGAAAAAATAATATTCAATGAAAATGCATGTTTTTTTAATAGAACGATTGACACCAAAAGAGTTACATAACAATTCCAGTATTCTATTTGTCCGACTACTCGTGTGGTTCTTAGTTTACTTTTTACTTTTTACTTTATTTCCCAGGTTCGAGAGTCGGATGTATAAGTAAATAGGTTCTGGAAACATTGAATATGAAACACTAATTTATTAATAAATCAAATGATAAAGCATTAACATCATGCCTAGAGTAAATTTTCCCTAGGTATATAAATATTAATAAGCAATACATAGAACATTGGTATAAATTATAGTTTGAACCTTCACAGAGACTCTAAGGATGCCTAACTTTCATTCGTTTACTGAATTATTGGTTGCCCGATTTATTGATAAAGTGTTCCCACTCACCTCTTATTTCCTTGGTCAGAATCATCTAAGTGTATCATTCAAATTAAGTCTGGTAATCCAGTTCATGGCACTGTCATTTAAAGTATGATCCACTGTACAACAATTTATTAACTCTCGATATGCGGCTGCACAGAAGCAAAAGCCGCATTCCTATTCTGAGCCCAGAGAATACCTAATTCTCCCTTCTCAAAGCATCTTAAAGAAAAAGGGATCTTTTCTCTGCCAAACCTAAACTCCCTCTCTTCTCTCACCTCTCAATTCCTATCTTCCTTATTTTTTTGTAAGCTTAAACCCCTCCTAAAAATCATCTCATCCTATCAAAATTTCTAAGGGGCGAGATTTTTCTTAACCAAACCACTGACGCTTGTATAACATTATAATATTATAGTAACGCTAACGCGACATGTGGTCTCAAACTAAGCCCTTAATACCTTAATCCCTTTTATGGCGTAATCTAAAACTCATGTTCCTAACATGGGACATTTTTAGAGCTGCTCACTGAAATTTACTGTTGACAGACTCACCAGAAGTTCAAAAAGTCCAATCCCTTTTATTGCCTAACCGAGTATTTTCCACTGAATCCTCTGTCCTGTAAAAACACCCGCTCATTCTAGAAATTCCATTGCACTAGTGACCTCCCACGATATGCTTGCATCTCAAAGAAGGTGGTCCAATTCCTATATTGTTTTTGTGTCTCTTTCCTTCTTTTTAAGCACACTTGTGATATGGCGGTGTTATCCCGACATATTATATACCGATCGGCTTCATACTTATTTCTGAATATTCAATATTTAATACCAGAAATATATATTGAGAAATACCTGTGTCCAATCCCAAACGAGTAGGTATTGTGAATATGCCTGCCGCCTGGGAATGGAACCAGCTTGTCACAATTCTAAACCCACGTCTCATCACTCATAAAGATTCTCTTCGGGTACTCGTTATCGTCATCGTGGTATCTCTGCAGAAAAATCAATGTTGTTCCCTGGTTTGGTGTTCAGGTGTAATGTTCTTCGGCGCCCATCTGGCGCTCAATTTTTGGAACAGCGGGTGTTTCGTTAAGATTTCATGCATAGCTGATCTTTTCTGCAGCGATACCACGATGAGGACAACGAAAACCGTTACGGGTGAGACGTGGGTTGACAACTGTGACAAGCTGCCTCCACTCCACTCCCAGGCGGCATACTTTTATGACACTGGACTACAAAAACTTATCCCATGCTATGACAAGTGTTACAATTCCGGTGGGTCTTATGTTGTGAAGTAGCTGAAACATTGCTGTATCTTTTGCAATAAATCTTTCCCAGTAATTATGTTTTGTTTCTTTTTACTGGTAGAAAGAAACTTACTTTTGGATGACCCTCCTAATTCGAAGTTATTCCGTTTCTAGTATTTCAGTGAAAGTTCCTTTTTTTGTTTTAGCCTCTCTTCTTGTACTCTGAGTTGCTGATTACTAAATAAAACTTACTTAGTACTTTTCTGATTAATTTGGGATTACTTTTCTCCATTTGTATTTATAAAGAAGCATTCTACAAACTAATTCGCAATAATTTGCACGATACTTTAAAAAGAAATATACGTTTTTCCTTAATCTGAAAACACCTTCTAACGTCTTAACGGTTCTTTTTTAATTGTTTTGGCACGAAAAATAGTTTCTCTTGGTTCATTTTTTTTTTACTTTCAAAAAATATTAATTTCGATTTTATATTACACTGTTTTCTAAATAACATAATAATAATTAGTAGGCCATTATAAAACATTTATCTATGTGAATTACGTCAATTAAATCATTTAAATAATACAAAAAATTACATCAATTTAGCACCAATTCATATCAAAGTATATCTGAATTTGAAGTTTGAGGAAAATTCGTGCATTAGTTTTTGAGATAGAGCTATAGCAGAAATTCTGAAAAATGTAGCATAGCAGCGCCACCTATTGAGCGATTTGCACCAAAATATATGCAGCACTAATTGATATCACGGTACACTTGAATCTGAAGTTTGATGAAATTTCGTGCATCAGTTATTGAGATAGATCTATAGTGGAAATTGTGCGCCAGCCACCTGTTGAGCGATTTGTACCAAAACATAAACAGCATTAATTCATATCAAGGTATACCTGAATCTGAAGTTCGTTAAAAATCCAAGCATTAGTTCTCGAGATAGAGCTATAGTGGAAATTCTGAAAAATGCAGCATAGCAGCGCTACCTGTTGAGCGATTTTCTCCAAAACGTAAACAACAGTAATTCATATCAAGGTATACATGAATCTGAAGTTTGATGAAAATCCGTGCATTAGTTCTGGAGATTGAACTATTGTGAAAATCGGGAAAAATGCTGCATAGCAGCGCCACCTGTTGAGCGATTTACACCAGAAACTAATCAGCACCAAATTATATACGGGACTAACTGAATATAAATTTTTATTAAATTTCGTTCATTAGTTCTTGAGATAGAGCGCCCACGAAATTCCTGTCACACACAGACAGACATACTCACAGACAGCCATTTTGTAAAAACAAGTTTTTCAGGTTTTCTGACCCCTAAAACGTGTAAATCCGTCGAAAACCGGAATTCGAAAATTTTCATGAATCCAATACTTTCTTCTTGTAAAGACAGAAGAAAGTAATAATAATAATAATAATAGTAATAAAATCAGAAAATTTTGACAAAAAATTTTTTTTTTTCAGTATACGTCAATTAAAAAAAAAAAAATTATTATTCTCATTCCATTAAAATCATTGGGAATTACATCAGAAAAAAATTATTTTTTTGTCGCAGAAGTCTCCTGTTTGAAGTTTGTCAGAATTACTGCATCTTTTCTTTTTTTGGTTTTTGAACACACTCTCAGTAACTTTATATTTCGAATTTATATTAGTTTGTTTTCTATACAACACAGTAAATAACACTTTCAGAAAATTAGTAAAACAGTTTAACTAAAATATCTTTTAAACATCTTCAACATAAACCGCAAAATAATGTAAATATACAGAAAAATGTATTGTTCATTCAACAAAATTTGTTTAGCTGAACAAAATAGTTTAATAGGAATTTTTTAGATAAAAATACTCTTTTCGGATAGAATTATCTTTGTATTATTTGTTTACTAAATAACATTGTAAATAAAACTTTTGTACATTACTATCAAACTTTAACTAAAGACAGCTTTTAAATATCGTCTGTGGAAACCGAAAACGAAAAAAAAAATTACTCTTTGCATTCCATTGAAATCATCCGAAATCACAACCGAGAGAAATTATTCCGCTTGGTAGAATTCCGGTGAATTTTCCCTTTTTTTTCTCCTACCCCTTTCCTTTCAACTCTGTGAAATGTTGGGTTGGGAGGGCTATTGCAAGTAAAAGAAGGAAAGCTATAGCTAAGGACCGTTGTTAGAACCATAAACTGCTTGAAAAATAGTTTTTAAAAAACACGCTACGTTTTTACTTTTCTTTAGAAATTATCCGATCATTCCTTTCACCTTTTCAACAGAATTCTGGTGAACGGTTGCCCTTTCCCTGATACAGCTTCCCGTGTTCAATCATGCCAATAATATTATTTCGAAAAATCCTCAACAGTTTACTTGTATTTTGTTCTAAGAGAGGCACAAAGTTCGAAAATATCTGTTTATAAACATTATGAGCCTTTTCTTTCACTCCAAAAAAATTTAATACTACTTTCTTTCCATTTTCGGCATCATTTTTCTTTTATCGTTTTTCCTTTATATTATATTTTTAGAAAAAATTTGTTTTCTATCTATAGTATTAAACAGAGGAAATTTTTATTCAATATGATTTCACTTAAAAAAAACAAACAAACAAACAAAAAAAAAACCCAACTATATATTTTTAATATTACTTTATTTTCTAAACAACATACCAAATAAAATTTTTGAACATTACTAGGATTTCTTTATAGACATTATCTGTCTTTTCGTTGACTTTTAAAAGTTTAGTGCTACTTTTCTTTCCATTTATGGTATTTGTTTCTTTTATCTTTTTTATTCTATAATATATTTTTAAAAGATTTTTTTCTCTACCTATAGTATAAAACAGAGAAAATCATTAACCTATTTGAGTTTGCTTTGAAATAATAAAAATCATGTATCTTTAATATCACTTCATTTTCTAAACAACATAGTGAATAAAATTTTCTGAACATTATTAGTACTTTAACTAAACTTTAATTGAAAATAGCTTTTAAAAATCTTATGTACAACGGTAAATAGAAAAGAAAGAGAAAATTGCTCATCGCATTCCATTAAAATCATCCAAAATCACATACGAGAGAAATTTGTAAATTGCCGGGAGGGCTCTTGTAAATAAAAAGAGAAGAAAAAAAAAAAAAAAAAAAAAAAAAAAACTAAACGAGGTTTCACAAACCATAAATTGTTTAATAAATTGCTTCTTTACACGTATGTTTTTATTTTTCTTTTCAAATAATCCGATATCATATGTAATGTAAAACATTCCTTTTAATATAATTTTTATGAATGGTGCATTTTCCCAATTATCACCTTTACCTATTCAATCACTACTATGTTTTAGTCTAAAAGGGGTATAAGGTGAGGAAATATCTCTTTATAGACATTATCTATCTTAACGTTGACTTCTAAAATTTAGTGTTACTTTCTTTTCATTGTGGTCATTTTCCTTCTTTTGCCTCTTTTATTTTATATTTTTAAATTTCACTTAGATAATCAAGAAAATATATGTATTTTTAACATTATTTTATTTTATTTTATAAAGAACGTAGTTAATAAAATTTTCTGAACATTACTAGGGTTTTAACTAAACTTTAAATAGCTTTTAAAAATCTCCCGCACAACGGTAAATTGAAAAGAGAAAAAATATTGCTCTTCGCATTCCATTGAAATCATCCGAAATCACATCCGAGAAAAATTATTCTGTTTGTTAGAATTCCGGTGAATGCTCTCCTTTTCTCTCTTACCCCTCCCTCTTCAACCGTGTCAACCGTCGGGAGCGCTGTAGTAACGTTCCACTCCTCCCCAAAAGCTTCCGAACTCTTATGCACTCTTTCGAATACTGGCAGACGAGAAACGCAACTAGCAGACGACTCTGCTTCGAAAAATGTCAGCTTTGGGTTTTTACAAGCCGCTGCGTTTCATATGTTATCACATTGAGTGGACAAACAGTTATTCAAAGATGATATTCCGTGAAGCATAATCGATTGTTTTCTGACTTTCTAAAAAGCTAAATGGAGTGGCTATTGTTACTTGGATAGAATTGTTACATTTTATTTGTCCAGGTACGAATTTTACGATGAATTTTACGAAGTTTGTGGAAAGAAAATGTTACTTATGCATGGGCTTCACGATTTTTCTTGAGTTAAAAATGTGAATTGAAGCATATTTGTTTTTGTGTTATTACGAAATGACAACGGCTGTAGTGGAAATAACGTTCGATAACTTGCAGTATAGTTTTTCTTATGAAGAATTATTATACATTTTTCGGAAATAAATCAAGAAATTAAAATTACTATATAATATTTCCCTTTGTAAAATCCTTTGGATGTATATTTTAAATTTTTAGAAGTGTTTTAGTAAAAAAGAAGCAAACTTTACTATAAATTATATCATATGGATATAAATGAGTACATTATTTGTTTGTAAACATGCCATTTTACTAATACTACACGTTTTTAATCGAGAAAATTAAAATTTTAATTTCATATTCCCTACGCACAATACTTTGAAAAATTTCTATCTTTAGCATATGTATTGTATAAAGTTTTTAAGCAGAAAAGCATACTGTTGCTTGTGACGTGATCTAATAAACCCCTGTCAGAAGCACAATCAAAATATTATATAAAAGAACGCTTGAAATAGCTTCAATTTTATAGAAAGAGCTTATAGAGTGAAAGTGCAATGCTTAGATTTTTCCTTTTAGTAGTTACAAAATATAATGGATAATTTTTGTGAAGATACGCATACATTTAATGTATTCAAAAATAGAGCAAATAACTGAACACCTTTCTGCAATATGTCATACAAGGTTCAGCGCACAATTTAAATGATCAAGATGTTGCACAGTATTTCTTTAGACATGAAAGAAAGAAAGCCATTAATGGAAGAAGAATTAAATAATATTTGAAATCTATTTTGATAAAATAAATGAATATTAATAGCATTTTAATTAACTTTTTATAATATTCCTTATAGAGTTTTTTCATGCGTTTCTGTTTCTATTGAGTAAATCTATAGAAAAATAAAGAGAAAAAAAGATCTTGATCAATTTATAAGCTGAAATACATTACGATGTTAAAACAATGTTACTGAAATTAAACAAACCTATTTCATTCACGAGATGCTGATTCCAGCAAAGTTTCTGTTTCCTGCCATATTATATAAATATCACGAGAAGAAAACAACTATACAGATAGGATGTAATAAAAAAAAATAATAATAACAACAACATTATATTACAATCGTAAATTTTTATAAAGTCAATTTATTATTTTAACTAAATAAACTTCAATGAATTTTATAATTTTAAATTAAAAATTTCCTTAAGCAAAAGTTTCAAAGTGTTGTATTTGGTATAAAATTAACCTAATAAAAATAAAAGGGATAAATCTTTGTCAAGAATCAAAATTCTAAAATAGTAATTTTCTAAAAATAGTGTTTTTTTTTTTTTTTTAATCTCTCATACAAAGTTTATTTAATTTAAAGGTAGGTTTTTTTTAAAAAAGAAACTGGTAAATTAATCAAACTTTACTGCAAGAATTTTCATTTAATTAATTTATTTCAAATTAGATTCATTATCAATTTTTTTTCTGAAGGAAACGATAGTTAAAATGTTCCATTTGAATTCGTTTTATTTAGAATAATTGTTTTTATGTAAGGATAAATCTATGCATCTTCGATCTATATAATTTACAGTAACATAATGTTTTTGTTTTGAGAATGCTGCTAGTAATAAAATTTTAATAGAAAAAAATTACATTTTGAAATCAAAAATATCAATTTTGTTCCCATATCCTTTTTTAAAAGAAAATTTTATATGAATTCCTATTAAAAAGCTTAATTATTATTCATTTTGAGCTATACAATAAATAAAATAATTATTAAATGTTATTGATTTGCTTGAAGCATTTTACGGAAGCACTCGTGATCATATTCTGGATACATTAAAATGAGTACTGCTTTCTATCATGTCACATCATTATGTTTTTTCTTCCTAGGCGATACTAACAGCAGAAAGAAACTAAGCAATACTGACAACAGACTGAAATGTCTAAGCAATATATTGCAAAATAACCATAGCAATTTTCAAAATAATATCTAAGAAAACATTAATCAGATATATCCAAAAAGTTTACTTTGAAAGATTAATCATGGAAAAATCAGATCCTGAAACATCTCAACCCGAAAATAACCTATCCTTTGACCTACCTTCCTCATCATTATCGTCTGGTCAGTTGACAGACGATCCTACTAAAACGTACCGCAAAAAGTACCGATCCAAATCAGCGGTATCAACTGATCCTCGAAGCCCATATTATACCAGTCAAGGTTTTGCAAACGAAGAAAGCTTAAAGTTAGGCGGGAAATTTACTAAGGCCCCTAGTGTATCTTGCGTTCCAGGATATGACTGTAACAGATATCCTGAAATCGCCAACAAAACTTCCTATTTCCCATTTAATGGTGGAATACCAGGATTGAATCTCTCACCTCATGATCCGAAAGCTGCCACTATCCGGCAACATTATTATCCGGAAGGAGGTTGGGGATATGTTGTTTGCTTTTGTGCCGTGCTTGTGGAAATAATATCTGGTGGTTTGCAGGCAAGCTTTGGATTGCTAATATTGACAATAATGTCACATTTTGGAAAAGAAGCTACATTTGTGAGAACAGGTAAGTCCAGTTTTTGTATTGTTGGTGAAAATGCTTTTTTTCTGTTAGTTTTCAAAAATTAATTTCTGTTTGTTTAATATTAGCCATGATATGTTTTTTTTTTTTCTCTTTGTATACATTGTTTCACTTTCGGTGCAAAATTAATTGAAAGATACAGAGAAATAACCATATGAATTTTTAAAGTTAAGTTTTCAGTAAATCTAAATTTGAAAGAAGGTAGCTAAACTTCGGACTTTTTCTGCTTATCACCCGATTTACATTCCAATAGTGATTAAATCTGGGCCGAATATTGAGTTAATATTGCATTCATCGATGATGACGCTAATTAAATGGGTTAAATATTAATTTTATGCTGTAAATATTTTCAATGAAGTAGCGAGATATTCTTTGTCGATAGAAATGTGATGTAAGCATTCAGTTGTTGGTGCAATATTTCAAGCCAATAGTGGCACAATGTTATTCTATTCCTAGTCCATAATCAGATATTGAAACTTTTTACCAACCTTTTGATTACGGACTTATTTTTATATTCAATCGTGCCAAAATTGACAATTTTTTTTTTTTTTTTTTTTTTTTTTTTTTTGTGGTAGATTTCTCTTGAAAATATTCTAGTGTAAGTCTATTACAGATATTATTTTTTCAAAAATAGATATTAATAGATTAAAAAAATAGTCGATGGGACGTATTGACTTGACGCCGTAATCAGCGAATTATTTTTCTAATTTTTTAATATGTAAAATTATGATGGTTGTAAAATATTGGTATGAAACATGCTTTAGTAAGTGGTATAGGGGTCGGCAAGTCTTATATTTTTCTATATATTTGTTACCACTGATTTCAAACTATAATCTTCGTAGTAGATTCCTAATCTACTAAAAAACAACTTTTCAAAAGTAAAAAAAAGCCAAGCAAAAAAAAAAAAAAAAAAAAGAAAAGAAAAAAGGGGAAAGTTGTGGCTAAAAAATAGTGTGATATCAAATTTCCAAGCTAATATTATGGTACTTATTTAACATTTTTTATTAAAAATTTACC
The DNA here is from genome assembly GCA_963932465.1 of Maratus speciosus. NCBI lineage: Eukaryota > Metazoa > Arthropoda > Arachnida > Araneae > Salticidae > Maratus > Maratus speciosus. The sequence continues at coordinate 566,528,155 of OZ010792.1, forward strand.
ATATGTAAGTCGAGTACCTAAGTATGCGTTGATAGAAAACCTTTTCTCCTTTACTAAATACATCATAACGTGTTTCTGAAAATTAATTTTTTTTAATTATGCATGATGGGCTTGGCGGCCATCTTTCCATATTTTACACAATTTTCTAAGCACACAAGTACATTGTTAAGATCGGAAATTCGAAATTGTTGCTAAAGCAAACATTTTATGCTTTTAATTTATGGAAATGAGTGCCTAGAAATTTGTGTCTTAAAATAAAGTTGAAGTAACTTCAGGTTTTATCTTATGATTCTCTTTTTTCGGAGGGGGTTAATTAATTAGTTAAAGCAGTAAAAATCAATTTGTTTTTTTTTTCTTCAAAATAAAAGACTTTCTTAATTTATCTGTCTGTAGCCAAAACTAGAAGTTCAAAATTCTTAATAATGCAAACATATTACGAGCTTGTCTGCTTAGAAATTTGTGTAAAATATGGAAAGATGGCCGCCAAGCCCATCATGCATAATTAAAAAAAATTAATTTTCAGAAACACGTTATGATGTATTTAGTAAAGGAGAAAAGGTTTTCTATCAACGCATACTTAGGTACTCGACTTACATATGGTAAATTTTTAATAAAAAATGTTAAATAAGTACCATAATATTAGCTTGGAAATTTGATATCACACTATTTTTTAGCCACAACTTTCCCCTTTTTTCTTTTCTTTTTTTTTTTGCTTGGCTTTTTTTTACTTTTGAAAAGTTGTTTTTTAGTAGATATCAGCTCTTTTTTTTAAACAGATTATATATAATTGAAATAATTCTACTCGCTAAAATTAGTCCTTGTATAGCCTTTATAAGTAGGGAACAAACACAATAGTATACACTTTGTTTACCTATCATTCATTTTTTAGAGTAATTAATAATTTAAAAGTAAGGAAAGTCAATTTCTTCTTTCAAAGTATCAGTCTTTCTCAATTTATATCGCCTTAAAATTTTCTATGAAGGATGAAAATTTAGTAAAAATCAAATAGAGTCAAAATAAAATATATATTTACAGTTAGTCTGCCAGTTAATTGTTTGTTCTAACTTTTTTTTGCTGACGGTTTTGCAAAATAAATTTATCTTTACAAATACCTACGGAAAATCCGAGAATGAAGCCCCGCAGGCATCTAAAGAATCGAAGATCTGTCTAAAGAAGTAAATCTAGCAATTCTAGACATGATGATGAAACATTTTTGATAAAAAAAATCTAAAAATTTAAAGATATAAACTGTACGTATAACTTCATCTTCATTTAGATCGTGTTATAGAGAAGAAAGAATAAATATGTAATTTTACTCAAGTCTGTTTATCCATACCTATTTGCATAAATGTGAGAATATAATTTCGTATAAAAATTCCCGTAAATTGATTATATTTAATAGTCTATTATTAAAGCCGCATAAACATTAGAATAAAATTTTTTTGCAGTTAAAAATTGCCTGAAATCTATAGTCTTATCGTTCGTCAAATTTGTTATATGTTTTTTTTAATACCCAGACATCTTTTCTAAACTCTGACCAAAGATCACAGAAATACTGAAATTATCCAAATACTTATACCTTTCTATCGTATTTCTTTTTTTGAGTGGGGGGAGGGGTGAGGAAGGGCGCTTAAGAACTTCGTTTTGTTCTTAGAATTCTGAATTAATCATTGAAAAGATCTGCCTACATAAGTCTTGTTGCAGAATTTTCATTAGGTAAGAGTTGCATCAACTTATACATCATGTGAATATATTAAATTACTTTTGTAAAATACTAGATGGGAGCCATTGATATTTTCAGAGCATTTGCCTACATTTTAAACTTAAATTATTTACAACTATTCATTAATTTTCTATACGAATTAAAGAAGTCGTTGTTTCCATGGCAACTGTACCTTTCACTATTGCTTGTTTGTTTGTTTGTTTTATTGAACACATATATATCAGATCACGTGAGGATCACGGCGGGATTTGAACCCGCCCCCACCTACGTTCTCAAGCGATTAGCGGCGTGGTGTCTTATCCACTCAGCCACGGTGGGCCACTATTGCTTTATCTAATATCCAGATACTCAAATTTAACCAGCTGCGCTTAGAATTATGCTCATAACAGAGTACATTTATATGTAAGAGTGGTGACACATATGCACAAGTCGTGTACTCATATTCAAGTTTTTGTCCAAAGTACAGTAACTCAGTTTTCATTAATAGACGTGGAAGATTTCGATTAAACTAACCAAAAAAGTTTAAAAACATTGGCTTTCTGATTTGATTTTATTCAAAATCGTCTTAACCAACCAAAGTTAATGTCCGGGATCCAGAGTGTTTACTGCAAACATAAAAAAAAGTTTTCAAAAATGCAGGCTTCTGATTGATCAATCTCATCGCGCTAATAGCGTGAAATCTATCTTGATCCCGGTCTATTCAACGTCCTTTAAATATTCGAGAAAGCCTTGACAAGTCAGGAAAATATCACACAAAGCAGGCAAAACAAAGAAGAAAAATCATTCATTGGCTCGTTCATATCCACGAGCCAATGAATGATTTTGTTCCTTTGCTTTGCCTGCTTTGTGTGATGTTTTTGTGATGCGTGTCAAGACTTTCTCAAATATTTAAGGGGCGTTTGTTTATTTCACCACCATGAAGCTATGAAAGGAGAGGAGCAGACATGTCAATCTTCCCGTGTGAAAAACTACATAAAGAAAACGAGTTCTTTCCCCCTCTTCTGCCCTTTTCTCTCTTGATTTTGACCGATAGCAGCCCATTTAGCAGTCTCCATAGCAAGATGCAGCTATATATGGCGGACGCAAGGGGGAGGGTGTTAGCGTGACCAATGACATAATAGGCCAGTTTATGACGTTTAAAAGTCACACGGAGTTGGATCATCTTTACACGATGATTAGTACAAAGCGGTGCGCCGATTTTTTTTGTGTCCATTGCCGTGTACAGATAATCAACTCCACACTTAGGAACAGCTTCAAATGACGTCATCTACTTCGAGGCAAACGAAAAAGGACAGGCTACCGCGGCGCTACAGTGTCTAGAATATATAGTGTGGAAATCCAATTAGTCGATCACAGCGATATCTGCAGGATATTTCCCAAAACTCCAAGACAATTTGGTCTAGACGCTGTAACATTTTTTAAACGTTTTATTAACTTACATTTGACCTGTGTGCTTGGCGTCAAACCCGCTGTAATAATACGATGTTTACTTTGAAATTTGAAAATATATAGCAGATGTCGCTGCGATAATCTCCCTGGATTTCAGCGTCAGTGCACATTTAAGGGATACACTTTTTAGCGGTTCTTGGATAGCAAATTTCCACATTACGTATTCTAGACGCTGTAGCGGTGCATTACACATGTCTCTTTCTTCTTTAAAAAATATCCTGCAGATGTCGATGCAAATGACTGTTTGGAATTCGACATCGTTGTACATTTAAGGGATTCAATACTTTCGCGCTTTTTTAAGTATTGCTGGGATAGTCGATTTCTACAACATATAATCTAGACGCTATAACGGAGCTATAGTTTCTAGAAGATATAGTTTAAAAATCGGCTTATTAAAAAAGTGCTAAAAATTGTATCCCATAAATGTTGAACGAGGCTGAACGACAAATGTCGATTACAGCGACATATGGTAATTCCGACATAACTATTTCAAAAGAAAATGTTTCGCTCAGAGAAGATCTAGAAAATGTTGCTCCTATCGACATTTGTCATTCAGTATTTTTCAATATTTATGGGATTCAATTTTTAGCACTTTTTAAAGAATTACTGGAATAGCCGGTTTCCACACTGTGACCGTGATCTAGGTAGATTTTTCTGTGTTATCGTAACGAGATTGACCAATCAGAAGCCAGAATTTTTGCTTACTGTTTGCAAAATTGTACCTGGATACCGGCCTATATTTCTAGACGCTATAACTGAGCTCAGGAATAGTACAGAAAGCAAACTCTGTATTTTGATACATTAAGGCCGGGATCTAATTAGGAACAAGTGTGTCTCTATAACGAAGTAGCGACATACGGCCAATAAATGTTTATTGGTAAAAGTGATAAAAACAAATCGTTAAAGTTCTTTACGAGCATGCCATTATCGCCAGGTTAATGCATGCTGAATTATTTCCCTAGTCTAATAGAGATCGTCCATGCGCGTATCTTCTAATGGAGGATATTCCAAATATGGGTTCGAGGCTGAAAAAGTCACGTGGTACCGGTAATTTACCCAAAGAATTTCTAACTGATAGAAGGGAAACAGGAAACTACACTGTTAAAAATATCGTGAAAAATTACCTCGGTTCTTACAGGTTCTCTATTTTCTGACCAATGAGAACGCTACATAAACGCCTATGAAGCGTTCTCATTGGTCAGAATACAGATAGCCTTTAAAAACAGAGGTAATTTTTCACGATATTTTTAACAGTGTACTACTGCTTTCTCCCATGAACTGTTTCCTTGGCTAGCGGGGATTTACATTACGTAGACGGAGCCTTCCCTTCTTTACGCTAGACGTTCTTGCCTTGACCATGTGATCATAACGTAGATTGAATATCCTCTATTCAAGAAAGCGGACTGCCGTACTTTCGACAAAAGTTTGAAATGAGCATGTCTCCTGTGCATATATCACCACTCTTATGTATAAAGGCTCTCTGTTATGGTGTTGTTTCTGATACAGCGCCTAGAATACCTAGTGTGGAAATATGCTATCCAAACAGTTCTAAAAATTTGTATCCCTTAAATATGCGACGATACTGCTAAAATTTCAAGTGTCGATCGCAGCGACATCTGTGGGATTTTCGTATTACTATTATTACATTGTATAGACTAGCAATTTCTTGCAGTTGTAGAAAATATCCTGCAGATGCCGCTGCGATCTGCATATTACAGCAGTATCATTGCACATTTAAGGGATACAATATTTTAGCGCTTTTTAAAGTATTACAGGGTTAGCCGATTTCAACACTATATATTCTAGGCGCTATAGTTTCTGAGCGCTGTTGGTTAAATTTCGATATTCGTGTTTTAGAGTGAGCAATAGAGAAAAGTACTAAAACTATTGAAACAACAACTTCTTTAATATTGAAATGCATAGCAAAGGAGTTCAGAATCAATGCCTTAAATAGTTTCGAATACGCACTGTTGTTATGACATCAATACCCTTCCTGGATGTGGAAATGCAAAATTGTGTTCAACATAATTGGCCGCAATCTAGATAGATTTTTCGCTGTTAGCGAAACGAGATTCATTAATCAGAAGCTTGCACTTTTGCGAACTTTTTGCTGTTTGCAGCAATGCAGGCTATTGATTGGTGAATCTCGTTTCGATAACAGCGAAAAATCCATCTGGATCCCAGCCTAAATTTCTGTAAACATTGCACTTCATGCATGGCCCTAAGAAAAAGACTCAAAATTTTTATGACATAGGCCGGGATCCAGAAGCAGCAAAAATTCTCAAACATTCTGGCTTCTGATTGGTCAAACTCATTTCGCTAACAGCGAAAAATCTATCTGGATCTCGGCCATAGTTTTCTTCGATGAAATCAATGCAAAAGGATAATATAAAAAATTTTAAAAGACTTCTAAAATGATTTGGCGGGTTTATCGCTGTTTGGCATAATTTATAAACTTTAAAATTAATTAACAGTTTTTCGCTAATTAAGAATAGAAAATTTGTGTTTTTAAAGCTGAATTTTACAAAAGCACGTAGATTGAGTAAATATCTGTCCAAAAATGCAATCCTTACTTTTTTATGTCCATTATTTAAGTCTCTACCTTGATTGAACCATAAATTGTGACGAAGAAAATAAATCGATCATTTTCAGTATCTCGACGTTATTTTAAAAAATCTATATCTCTGTTTATAATTAATTTATGAGGATGCATTTGGTCTCAAATTGAAGATATTTTCCATTAGGTCCTTCTGGTTTTGGTTTTATTTTTCTGCGATGATTCGTTCTTTTGATATGGGAAATTTTACGCTGGCATGTTTGGTTGATTTTACATGGAGAAGTTGTCATCAGTATAATAAGCAGTTACGGTGTCTTGCGTTTTATTCTTGGCGTTTGTTTGTTTGGCGAGGTTAGCATTTTTTTTTCAGCTTGGCTTGGCAGAACGACCGTCCTGCTTGATAGCATTATGTTAAAGAAATCTATCACAAATTATCGCTGTGAAATAGTAGTTGCAAATACATTAAAATATATATATATATATATATCAAACGCTGCGACCAATAGTGTTACTAACCAGTAAAGAGCATATCAGTCAATTTTATATCATTTTCGACGGTTTTAGAGTTTTCAAACAATCTTTCCGTACAAGCAATCTACAAATTATCATCATAATCTTTTATGCAATGGGTGGTTCTTAACCGGTGTGCCTCGACGCACTTGTGCACCGTGAGAGGAGCTCAGGTGTGTCTCGAAAACCTTCAATAAAGTTCTATCAAGATTCTACTAACTAACAACAGTAAAATGCAACTCAACTTTCCCTCGATAAGTACTGTAATTAATCTTGCGGCATTACCGCACTAATCAAAACATACATTGAATGAGAAAAACAGCAATAGATCCACAGCCAACTTTTTCAAAAGGCTAGTATACATAAACAGACAGTGTAATAATGTACTACGATATTGTTTTTGATGTATTATTGTTATAAAGTACATAATACAGCTTGATTTGAAACTTTAAGAAAAGTTTGTCTAATTTTCATGAACTTCATTAATATAAACATGAGAGTTAATTTAATACTTAATATTCTAGAAACATTGAAAAGTCAATATATAGCAAATTATTACCTTGTAATATTAATTTCAATTGCTAAAAGGTGTAAATTAAAACTTTAAAACCAGTAAAAATACATTTATTTTGACTGATTACATGTTTCAACTCTACCCGAGTCATTTTCAAAACAAATACAAATATTTTATCCAGCATTATGGCTCGAGCTACTCAATGGTTATGAAAATAAATTAAGCATCCAAGTAAAATAAAAAATAACGTGCATAATATGAAAGAATACGTGAAAAAATGAATGATGATGTTTCCTAGACCGTGCAATTTTAGAATATTTTTATTTGTTTTGAAAATGACTTGGGTAGAGTGGAAACATGTAAACAGACAAAATAAACGTATTTTTACTGGTTTTAAAGTTTTAATTTACACCTTTTAGGAATTGAAATTAATTTAATTGAAAACTCCATTTTAATTTTAACTCTGCATTAATACAATTCTTTAGGTTATTTATATTTTCTCACTTATCATTAGATTAACTTTTGTTAAATGACATAATTTGATTAAAAACTTATTGTAATACAATTTGATTACTTCAAAATTACACACATTTCAATTTATTTAAGCAAACACTTATCAATTGCTAATTGTAAAGTTTTTCCGTCTTTTTGGAATAAATCTTGTGTTAACAAAAAATTCCATTTTGTAATGCTCGGTGCAGATGCATCCTTCCACTGATGCCTGGGTCTATATCTGTCAAATGCTATGTGAAGAATTCTAATTTTTTTTTAATATTTTGAGAATTCTTTTAATTTTTTTTTTCAAATTTATTTTAAAAAATTCGACGTTACCTATCTGTGAAAAAAAGAATCTAATCATTTTGTGCTTTGTGCATTAACCCCTTAACGGTCGCTTAATATTTGAAAAAAACATCAAAAGAGTACCTATTTTTTAATTGCAGAAATTGAATAATTATAAGGTTTCTATATAAAATATGCCATTAGTTGTTGTGGTTTTTTTAAGGCGAAAAAAAAAAGATGTTATGGAATAAATTCACATTTGTGGAAAAGCCATCATGCGAGAATTCTGTGTTATAATGTTTGTTTTACACCATACAAATTAATGTGATTAATGTGAACCTTTCTTTTTCACATCTTAGATCTTTCTTTATCATCATCAAACAAATTTTTACAAGTAATATTTGAAATAATATAATATACATTAAATTTTGATTATTAATAATTTTTTTGAGTGTGATATATTTCGAAACATGCAATACAAATTCCCACGTCACAATCAGCACCCTAAACCAAACCCAGACGCTAACATTCAAAGACTTCACACCGAAATGCCAGTTAAATTTTTTTGGTTTCAGAAGTTTTTTCCAGCAATAAATCTCCAACCAGGAAATAGGACGGACACGAGAAATAACGAACGACACCTCAGTCCGTGATATTGAAGGGAGCGAGAATTAAGGGGTTAATGGAAATTTGGCTCGCAGTTGATCGCGGGAGCGTCTAAAAAAACATTACAGTACTAACTGAAAATACACTAATCGAAGGACACATGTATTCTAAATTCTTGAATGTGTAATGAAGTTTAATGAAGTTACATTTCCTTCCAAATTTGTTTCATTGTTTAAATATTCTTAATTTTTGAGAATTGCAACGAAATGAATTTAAATACATGAATATATGATTCATTTTTTCCGGAATTTCAAATTTACAACTGTAACTAAAACTATATCAATGCCACATTTACGAGAAATAGGCTTTTCTTCTGCAAAAACTGTTCAAAACGAAAATATAATTTCGTCCAGGAAATTCCGTTTGTGTTATTAAGTAAATTAAGAAATGCATACTCCTTTCACAGATTTTTAATAATAAGTTTGGTGTAGCGTGGACTTTGAACTTTCGGTTTTAGTGTGTCGCGATATAAAATAGGTTGAGAAAGACTTATGATTAACATGCTTTTGTATGAAAACTGATTAACTTAAGTTCGAGGGGCGATTCTTACTAAAATAATAAATAAAAAGTATTAAAAAAAACATAAGATACACTGTGAAAACCCCACCAAAAAAAATGTTTTTCAAGTAAACTTTTTACTACTCATTTTTGAATAAATATTTGGAAATGTAAAAGGCATATAAAAGGTATAATTCATTATATTAAATCCTTAAAGATTTATATCTTTAAGGCTTTAATATAATGAACGACGAATGAATTCCGTTGAAACATTTTAGGTTCACTATCTTAAATAAGCAAAAGCGACTAAATTTTACTTACTTCCTTTGTAAATTTCTTGAGTGAATTCCCAATATTTTTTGTAATTGAGAAAAGTATTGCAGCATAGAAATGTATGAATTTTTTTAAAATAAATAATACCACTGTGTGTCTTTTCAATAGAAAATGAACTCTCATTTTTTTTAATGTCATAGTAAACCTCATGAAAAATCAAATTTAGTATTTTATTGCATACACCGTGTAAAATAAATGACATATCTGAATGCTATACTGAATTTGCATACTTTCTGTAACTGGAAGTATGCCTCTATCATCAATGGTTTAATAGATAATCGCCATAATTTCTACTTTGAATCACACGGTATATCTATATTTTATTATGCATTATACTATCTTTTTCAACTAAAAAAAGAAAGAAAAAAAAAAGAAATGATGAAATATTTTCTTCTTGAGCTTTTTCATTTGCGAAATAACTTAATTTTCAGAGTATAATATTTTCTCAAAGAACGGAGCTACTCATAATTTTACGACGAAAAGTAATTGTTTTTGCCTCGGTTAACAAAGATAACAAGATGCTATTTTTAGAATTTATTTCAGTTATAAATTTTCTCGCTGAGTGGTTGCGAAATTTTAAATTAAACGAAGATATGGACGTTTTCTCTTCGTATATAAGAAACGTTTTCCATGTTTAGTTGTTCATATTTAGAATTGCTGTTTTCCATTGCTGAAACGTTTGTTCTAAACTTAAAGAGTTGTCAAATTTATACAGAGACTGAGAATATTATTATTTTTAAGGAGACAAGAATGTTTTGAAGAGGCGAAAATAGTCTGAAAATTTATCAAGGACCCTGTAAATAATTTAGACTATTACTTCTTTTTGCAATTATTTATTTATACTTTATAGAAGAAAAAAATCTTTGTTAAATTGTGAAAGACAATAACAGAAGTTTTAATATTGTACGACAAATTTAATGCTGTAAAACTAGTTTTGTCATGATCATGAACTGCAGGTTCCATATTTTTGAGCCGTTCAATCTTATTTATGCTGCTAACTACGTTCTTTTTCTATTATACCTAAAACAAAGAAAAAATTAAGAAATATATATAAGTTAAATGCACCAGTTGTGAACTACTTAAGAACATTTATCTAATTATTATTAAAATGTTAGTGAATTACACAAAAAAATATAATTTTTAGCCTAGTCCCAACCTTCATGTATCGGAATAAACATTTAACGTTTCAAAATATATTCTTCTAAGAAAAATGAAAGAAAAAAATGTTACCTTCCCCCATGCTCCAGTAGCGGGCCAAGTAAATGTTTGATGCATGAATTTTTAACTTTTTGGTTTATCCAACAAATTATTTGCAATGTAATAGAGTATACCAACAGTAGTTTAATTTTAAATAAAACACACTTTTTTAAGAAACAATGTTTTAAATAAAAACTTATCTCTGAATGAAATCTCTAAGAATTTTCCAAAAAAATCTGTTTTTGAAGACACTCTAGAAAATAAACAAGTGTACCACTAGAAAAAAGGAAAAAAAAAAAAAAAACAATTATCTCAAATATTTTATGAAAAGTTACCATTTAAGGATGTTAGTCAATAAGATTTCTTTTAGTCGTTTTTCAGAAATGCATTTTGGGCTTGTTTTTAAACTTTTAAACATGAGTGGCCCACTACTGGTACGTGGCCCGATATAGATGCATTTACCTTAATAAAAAAAATTCAATATCCATAAAAATTTATCCATCCTTTATTGTTTAAACATGAAAAAATATGTACAGTAAAACCTCTGAATAGCGGCCACCACTGGGAGTACGATAAGGTGGCCGTTTTTCAGAGGTTGCACATTTTAAAAGGTCAAAATTACGTTACATTAAAATCAAAATAATTGTCAAAAAAATTATTTAATTTTTACAGTTAAAAATACATACTATTATTTTATATTAATGAAATCACTTATCCATTTTCTAAGCATATCTCTTTCTCTATATGCATAATCATTTTTGAGTGAGCGCAAAATTTTTAATTTCTCTTTAGCTAAAAAGAACATCAAAATTTGATTTTACGCTACAATTTTGTGATAATTCTATATATCTTCTTATTCATTTTCGTCATCACTCTTATTCTCACTGGCCTTGCTTTCTATCAGTTCTTCTATCGTATTAAAAGTAGTAACTGCCAAGTCTTTATCTACATTCATATACTCGCTGGATTTAATGGTCATTCCGACGCTATTTAAAATATCATTTAACTCAGTATCTTCTGCGATTATTTCTGTATTTTCGTATTCCTGATTTGGAGAAATCTGTCATTAAATTTCCCTTTGAATTCTATAAAATTGCAGTCAAAATTAACTAACAAACAAACAAACATTTTAAAAAAAAACTGAAAACTATATAAAAATGTGAGAATAAGGAATATTTGAAAATAAAAATGCTGTGGGATGGCCGTTGTTCGCAATTCGTTGTTCAGAGGTTTAGTATAAGGTTATTTCTATGAAAGAGATTCGGTAACACTAAAACATGACAGGTATTCGGAGGTTAGCGTTGTTCGGAGTGACCGTTGTAGGGGTTTCACAGTATATATATTAGGTATAAATTGCAGAAATTCTAATTTCCTTTAATAAAAAAAATGAAAGATATAAATCCGTTAACTTGTTCAAAAGCTATTGTAGTAATTCCACTGAAAACAGTATTTCGAAATAACTGAGTTAAAAGTTTTGCTTTCGCAGGTATGACCGGTCAGTGCAGCTCAACGTTTACGGCCGTGATTTATTTTTTTCCCCCTATCGGATCTACTGTACGACATTCTTAAATGTTCAGACATTATAACAATATTAATAATAATAATACTAAATACATTTTTCGTAGTTTTTGGTCCCCTTAATCTACTATATATATAAAATGCAGACGGCAATTTCGTTGCGGCTGCTTATAGGTTGAGTTCGGCTGAATGGATTTTGAAAGGGACTGTCACTGCTAGTTAATAATTTTTTCAGAAAAGGTTTTGGTATATAACAACATTGTTCTACGTTGCTTAGTTATAGAATTGTGGGGGAAAGTTCTGCAGTCAAAGTACCAGATTATTTTAAATTAGCCTTTTTGAAAATTTCTACTGGATGGTTTTTGATGGGAATTGCATTGTTAGTTTAGCATCTTGCATATTGTTGTATCATTTTTTGCCAAATCCTACTATAAATGATCAACTAAAAGAGCTTTACAGCCGTACCAGCTCTAATTTTGTGTGACGCATTAAAAATGTAATAGCGTAATGGAGTTCGCATCTTTTTCTGCATTGGGTAAAGACATTAGACGTAAAAGTCCGTATTGCTTTAAAGCTTTGATATTACTATCTTACCTTATACAACAAAATATCCATAACGGGCATTCCAAAATAGCGGGCGCCTCTATTTAGCGAGCACTTCACTGCCCCGAAGTTTCGGCTATTGAGAAGTTTTATAGCGCTTATCTTATTCCAGAATTATATCATACCAATAGCAATAGTAATATGTTATATTATATCTAGATATAGTAATAGTATATATAGTCTATTATAGCTCTGAGTTTTCTACTTTCTATTTTGAAAAGCACACGTTTTCATTGTTTCAAGTATACACTTCACTTTTACGAATGTATGATAAATCTCTATGTTACGAGAAGATAAAAAAAGCAATTTATCAAATTACAAAGACCATTTGGAAAATGATTTTTTCGAAGACTAAAATTTAAGACATAAAAAATCGCACGGAGTTGATCATACATTACGTACGCCATGAATTAAACATTAATAGTGTTATTACACGTAAAAATTCCAAGCGACAAAAATCGCCTGCGGCTCGTACGTATAATCCACCTGAAACTTATGTATTATCCAAGCATTTCATTGGCGGTTCGGGAAAAGGCTTTTCCATCGTCAGATTTCCAAGAAATCTGACGACCCATTTTAAATGAAATTTCATTCTTAAACTTCTAAACATCCCACAATATTACTTTTCACACCGTCGTATAGAAAAAAAAATGTACTTTTAAATGCAATTTGTTTGAAAGCTGTATCTCAATTTGTTTCCGAGTTATTAATTTTTTTTGTAGTTTTTATTACTTTTTTTGTCATAGTGGCAACAGAAGGTATCCATCTCTGTTGAAAGTGAAGGGAAATACAGATTACTGTATAGACACATCAGAAAACGAATAAAATGAGGATTAAACCAATAAAAACCTTCAGATATGCTTTTGATTTCCCATCCTGACGAGAACAATAACCATTTTTCCAAATGGTTAATAAAATGAGAAACGTATTGTCACACACAAATGAGATAATTTCACTGAGAAATATACAGTAAAACCTCGTTAAACCGTCACCCTTTTGAGATTCGACGATTCTGGTGCTTTAAGCGGGGTGATGGTACAAATAAAAAACACTATTTATAGTAGTTAGACTAGTTATATCCTTTTTTAAATGAGATATTGAAACCCTTTGTTTAGCTTCAAAAGTAGTTTATTGCATAAAGATAATTTTCTGTTAAACACATTATGAAAAAAAAAATAAAACATTAAACGAAAGAAATTCATCTAGATCGCCAAAATCATCAATTTAAAATATTTGTTTTCCAACAATTTTTAAACGTAAAAATATACGATTAAAATATAACAGTTCAGTAAATAAAACAAACATTACCCAAAATAATGTGTCAAAGAAGTAAGCTTTCTCTTTAATTTCGTTGATTTAATTTTATTTCCTAATTTCATTAGCATTTCAAAATCTTTTTCTTCCGTTTTTTATTTCTTTTGGAAGAAATTAAAAAAAAACTGCGTAAGGTATTTAATACAACAGCAGCGTTTTGGAATGTGGATGTTGTTGGTTTCTATGCGACGAGTTCATTGCCCCTCTCACTTAATTCTTTATCCTATATTTTTGATTGTTCTATCACTTTCAATTATCATTTGTTGAAAAAAATGAATAAAAAATATGGAAATCGTAAGTCGAATCTGTGCGTTTAAAGGGGATTCATATTTTTTGTGTGGCGATTTATTACGATTATTTGATGCAGTTAACATTTGTCTCTTTATATATTTTGAAGCTGAAAAAATTAATTAATGGGTAAACCATTCATGTGAACTCTCCTTCAATTCTCCTTCCCCGGGCCATACACACACTGCTTCATTAAGTTCTGAAAACACAGTTTTTATTTTAAGCCAGATTTTTATCGATGAAGAGAAATGAAAAATTTTTTTTTAGTGTATTAATAGTTGATTTTTTTTCTTATTACTTGAAAAATAACTGAATAGTTTGCCAAACAAATTAATAAATTAGGTTGAAGTTAACAACGACATATTTTACGCTAACACACTGTAAAAAAAACGAAATAAAATACGGAAATACTACTGGGAACCGAGACGCCAGTACTATTTCCGTATTTTAACGGAATTTTTTCCTGATAAATTACAGAAACATTTCCGTTTTATCTGGCATTTACGGGGAAAAACTTCCGTTAAAACACGGAAATAGTACTGGCGTCTCGATTGCCAGTAGTATTTCCGGAGTCCTTTTTTTTTTACAGTGCACAATGATTACAAATATTACTATTAAACTTTTTCAAAATATTATTAAGTTTTGTTTATAAAGCAATATTTCTTAAAGTTTATAATTCTTGATTACTGTACGCTCTAAAAAGAACTAAATGTTTATAAATCTACGAGAATATATTACAACTAAGAATGAAAATATACTCGTGAATAACCTCTTCCAAGTTACCCACTATTCCAAAAAGGATTCTTTATATCTTCCCTTTATTGTTAAGGAACATCAGAAGCCAAAATAATTTCGTGATTCAGAAAAGCATTTATAAAAGCAAAGTTTATTTTGCTGCCACTTATATTAGGAAAAGTTTTCGAGTAGTTTTTATTGTGTATTAATCATTTTTTTCAAACATATAGGTTTTTAGGATTCTAGATTAATTTTAACACAATTATTCTAATTGGTAAATAAATCATATCAGATGTAAATTTACAACTGGGCGAAAAATGTCCGGACCAGGATTCGAACCAGGGATCTCTTGGCTGAAGCCGCCAATGCTCTAAAATCTGAGCTATCCCGGACGAATCTGGTGGAATTGTTTCACCCAGCTAACCTTATTGATTATAACATCTGGTTTGAAATCTGGTTCAGCTCAAGAGAATAAATCGCAGGTAATAGAACTCCAGAAGTCGCTGAATACGTAATTACACCGGATCAAGTGTAATTGACATATTCGTCCGGGATAGCTCAGATGGCAGAGCATTGACGTATAATCAAAGTGGTGCTTAAATACTTAAATAACAAAAATAAAAAAGTTGGCTATAAATCGTTAAATCCTTCGAGATTAACCGCTGACATACGGCTTTTATGAAAATTCCAAAAATGTTTTTTAGTACAGTTGGTGGGTAATATAAACAAATATATTAAATGTAATCAAATTTGTAAGAGTTTTTAATTATAAATGGGATTAAAATAAAATTTTAATTATAAATATACGTTCTGTATATGGGTCAACCTCGTCCGGGTAGTACGGGAATCGCGTGGTTTGTATAGTAGCTTACAAAACTACCTAAAGTTTTGATCTTTCAGTAAATATTTAAAAAAAGAAAAATCTTGCTTAACCCTTTGCACTCGAGAGATGATTCTCACTACCACTAGTGTCCCGCGTAAATGTGTGCTCCAAATGCTCTGGACACCAATATTTTAAACTAATTTTCTTCGCCTTGTCGAATGGCCGAATAATCTGTGATAAAAGATGGCGAAATAAACTGTAAGATATTAGTGGTGACCAAAGCATTTGGCGTTCCGATTTACGAGGGACAACTGACAACACTAGTGGTGTGTAAGAGTCACCTCTCGAGTGTAAAGGGCTAATATGTTTAAGTTACGAAATTTCCAACTTTTATGATGTACTTATTTTTTATTATTGAAAGAATGTACCGCCTCGATAGTACGCTGTTGAAAATTTGCAGAAAATTTTCCAGTACACTGTAAAAAATGACAGATGTTTCTTAATCTACGAAAATGTATAATAGTCACGAACGGAAATATATAACTAGAGAACAGGAATTCTTGTTTTTCACAATTTAGTGTCGCCCCCGACATTTTGCATTACTTAATTTTCTTCTGGTGGACTGGTGGTTTCTATTATTATGAAACAGCCATTATAAATGAAGCGTTAGGTGAAGATGAAAGAGCAGTCGTAGAAAATTAGAACTCTGATTTTCTGGTCAGAATAGGGGGAAAAAATCGGCTATTAAAAAAAAAAAAAAAAAAAGAAATTATGGCCATTTTTTTTCACTATTCTGATCAGAAAATCAGAGTTCTAACTTTTTACGACTGCTCTTGCATCTTCACCTAAACGCTTCATTTATAATGGCTGTTTCATAATAATAGAAGCCATCAGCCCATCAGAAGAAAATAATTCGGTTAAGCGGGACTCGGATAATTGGGAATCTACTGTAGTGCAAAATATATTTTAATTTCAAGACTTAAAGCACACGCTTTTATTTTATGTAAAATGACGTCATTTGCATTAATATAGATACTTAAAATTAAATACAGTTTATAATAGCTCCATGTTTTATCATAAATCATTCATTTATATTTTTTTCCAAATAGCACGTATTTTAGTAACATTTTCTTTCAGTTGTCATGAAAAAAATGGCAACAAAAATATATAATTCATACTTTACAACTATTTTTTCTTTACTTCCTACAAAAATGGAGTACTTGAGTTGCCAAAATGAAACAAATATCACTAAAAACTACAAAAAAATCAATATTGCAAAAATAAATGGAGATGCAGTTTTCAAACAAATTGCATTAAAAAGTACTTTTTTCCCCCAATACGACGGTATTAACATTGAAAATGTGCGATGCTTAGAAGTTTTAAAAAATGCTGTAGAGTATTTAATCGCTCAATGAAACATCGGCTTTTGTTTTATGACTGGCTTCTACAAGGTAACGTTATTTATTGGAGACGACACAAAATAAGATGGGAAAAAGAAATAGCATACCGGGGGCTAATAAACTGTTCCGAGTCTCCCAAAATCCTGCAAAGAGTTTCTTTATCTTTAGAAACCTCGGAAAACAATTTATTTTCGAAATTTAAAGAAGAATTTACAAAAATAAAGTTTTATTAGTTGCCCGTCATTTTCGGAAACATTTCCTAGTGGCTTTTACAATGCACATTCATCAGTTTTCTGTACCCGGAAAATCGGTTTTTCGGATTCTACCAATTTTCAAGTAAACATTTTCAGCTGTATAACTGAATTTGTGCATGCAATTGTAACGAAATAATGTTATTATTCATTTTAATGTTAATGCTGTTAATATTGTATGTTTGTCTGTTAAACATGTTTTCTGAATGTCAAACTATGTACCTGAGAATTTATAGCATCTGAAAAAGGGATATTCCGATTTGAGAAAACTGATTATTGCACTGTAAAAGCTACTCAGAAACGTTTCCGAAAATGACGGGCAGCGAATAAAAATTTATTTTTATAAAATCTTCTTTAAATTTTGAAAATAAATAGTTTTCTCAGTTTTTTTAAAGGTAAAGGAACGCCTTTCGGAATCTTCGGTGACTTGGAAGAGGTTATTGTATATTTTCTTTCTTGATTATAGAACATATTTGTAAATCAAGAAACGGCTGCCTTTTTATACAGTGTAATTTAACGGGATTTAACATACACTTGACCATTTAACCCTTTGAAGTTCACGAAATAACGTTTCTGTAATATTGAATTCTCACGTAATAATAGAAAAATTTTATTTTAAAATAAGGAAAAGCAGTTTTTCAAGATTTTTCCCCCAAAGTTAAAAATATAAAATTTAGTTAAAAGTTTCTGGTGCGAACTTCTTGTGCGTAATCTTCTTTAAATTAGGAGGGTTATAATATATCCCACTACCCCTCAAGGGATTAAGCGTTTTTAATGATCAGAATACGAGTAAATTATTGATATGTAACCGTTTTCTATAAAAGCGGTTGAAAGCGGACAGGTTGCTGCAGATTTTTAATATTGTATTGTATGTTTTTAATTAGACATTAGTTTTCTAAAAGTTAAAATAAAAAATAGCACATACAGCTGAAGTATGGAATTGCTATTCTAAGCTCAGTGCATCAACCCTTGGTAAAATGGGCATCCATTTATGATTTAAATATAATGACATTTATTTTCTTAAAAAGCAAAAGTTGAAAAGTGTAAGATTGTTTAAATATCCATTTAAGTTTTTAAAAAGTGCGTGTAATAATTTTTAAGATAATTTTATAACGTTTACTAATTTTCGAAATTTCAAAGGTCTATACTGACCCCGCTCCCCACCACTTTTTAAAGCAAATTTTTAAAGTAATAAATTGCTGTTCTTAATCTTAAATGCATTTATATCTGACATTATCAAAGAAGTATTTTATTACGATAGAAAGTTATAAAATGTATTACTTTGTTTAATGAGTTAGTTTTTCTTAAAGAAAATTATTACAAAAAATAATTTTATGTCTCTATTACACATTTCTTTTTTTCTGGATTTACTGCTTCATTTACTCTGCTAAATACTAAATTATTGAAACAGTTTATAGTATAAAGTTTTATCGATAACACAAAATACAAGAAAATAAAACAGAAATACGATTCTTTAGTGCCGTTATGGCGTTCATAATTTGTTTCTTATGAATATTTATTCCATATTAGGAAAAAGAGATTTATTAGATGTTTTTTTTGTTATTAGAATAGTGCATTTAAGTATGTATGACGTAAGGCAATATTTTCTTCCAAAAAGGAAACTAAGCTATTCGAATAGAAAATAAGAAAATGCGGATGATGTTTTCCTACTCTGAATGTTGAGAAAAGAAAAAACATTTGAAGAACTTTATTCCTGTGAAAATAATCCAAGTTTTATGTGCTATTGTAATGACATATTCCATCTACATAAGAATCTAAGTTCTTTAGAAATTTCTTTTTGCATAGCACATCACTAGATTTATTGTGTTTAATAGTACTTATCAAATTAGTACCTTTCTAACGAATTTCTTGTCGAAATGAAATGAAAAATGTGCTTTTGGTACTGTGACACTCGTATTTTTGCCTTTTTCTATCTTTACTTGAAGAAAGCATTTGGGTTTTGCGACAAATTTCGACTTCAGGTCTTCGACGTTTCAGAAAGCCCTGAACACGATTTAATTGTTTTTAGAAAACAGTCTGTCCGTTAGTCTGTCGGTATATGACACAAATTTCGGGGTTGCTCTTTCTCAAGAACTAATGCACGGAATTTAATAAAACTTCAGATTTAGTTAGACCTTTTTGATAGATCATCGAAAGAACTAATGCACGTAATTTCAGCAAATTTCATATTTTGTTAGACCTTGACATAAAGAATCGCTGATTAGATTTGGGTTCAAATCGCCTATCAGGTGATGTTTTTGTCCCGATTTATTCGATAGCTATATCTCAAAGACGATTAGATTGTAATTAAAGTTTAGTTGCAGACGACTTGAAACATATAGAAGAAAGTTTTGTGCTGACCAAAACATACTATTTTTTTCATCATGTTGTAATGTTTTGTGCACAGTTCTTTTATTCAATTACGACTAATTGGAATCTTATAACGGCTTCCAATAAAATCCCCCCCCCCCACTTTGAGTTACAAGAGAGAAAATATCCCGATGTAAAATCGTAATTTTATTTCAAGAGACCATTTATTTTCTGTTAATGTTTTTTCTGACATTACGTAACCCATAACTTTGACGAAATCTTAAGTACTGGACAGTATAGTGACGTTGAAGTGGTAATAACTCCTAAATACTTGAAATCATCCTCAACCTCTTAAAAATCCAGTTGAGACTACTAATATATACCAACTTCAAGGGGACAAGAAAGGTAATTGATTTGGCATTGTAATTAGGTAGATACGCTGTTGAAGTATCAGGAAAAAGGCGTATATTTTTTCATTAAATTTGATACTGATTGTTTCGGAAAGCATAAAACATTATATTTTACCTCATAATGCTTTTCTATGCGAATTCAGACGACTTTCAAACTTTACTCATTGAAAATAATAAATATAACCCATCTTGATAATTAAATTAAATATTAAATATAGCTGCAAAAATTTACCAATGTGTGTCTTAATTTATTCCGATAAGTTTGAATTTTTTCAATGCATTTTTCAGACTTTTAAACTAGGTGTATAACTTTTGACAAAATTTTATAGATCCGTTCCTAAAATATCAAACATTTTGTTTTGTCACTTTACATATATGCCAACATACATATTTAATTATTTCCCTTTCTTTTAACAGTTATTTAGTAATTGTATTTCATAGCGTATGAAGCTAGTTATTAAAATAATACAATTAGTAAAGATTAAGCAGAGAATTTGAATGAGGGGCCAGCTAATCTAACTAATCTTCCGTAATCATGTCTACAGCTTAGATTTCAAATATAAACTATGATAGTAACATTGTGGTTAAAATTGAATGTGGATACTATTAAGAGGCTATCCCAAAAACCAGTTTATACCTCCAAATCACGTTTTCTAAAACAGCCAATTGGCAGTGGGTACTATTATGGATGATTACCCAATCCTCAAAGATGCCTATTTAGGAGGATTTTAGTGTATTCTTTCTATCGAAATAAAATTGGATGCATTTAGGTAAGATTTTATTTTTTCATATTATAAAACGAATACCAAAACTGTTTTTCCGAAATAAAGATTGTAAAAACATTAGATTTTTATATAAGATATGTCTAGTAAATTCAGTTTACATTTGCATAAGTAGCTTTTTCACGTGAGATTTTATCTAACTTTTTCATCAGCTGCAGATGTTTAGTGATAAGTAAGTATTGAGATATTGGGATAACATAAAATCCCTGTCCGAACTGAAATTTATTGTAATAAAATCAAATTATACAATTATAGAGTATAAAGATATACTACAATCGTAGTATAGCACAATTATAAGAAATTACGAATGTAAAATGTGTGTGGGGGAGATTCAAGGTCTGAAAAATGAACTTTTATTCTAAAAATATTACCAGAAAAGGCATTTTTAGAACGTCATTGCACAAAAATCTTGTTTAATATTTAACGCAATTTAAAATTTCTTGAAAGTTTTCTCTTCTGAATGTTTGCGAAATTTGATATGTTTATAAGTAATAACTTTCAAAAATTAACTCATGGATTATAGGGTATTGTATATATTATGTTAACTTATATATAATAAAATTTTCTGACGTTGAACCCCTGATTTACAGATTTAGAAGAAAACATTATTATGTATTTTTAGAAAAAGTGCCTTTTATTAATCTTATTATTGTTACTAGCTCCCTTTTTGTAAACCGTATACCTGTCATAGGCACGCATAAAGTGATTGGGTAATTCTATTTTCGCTACTCATTATTCTGTTCGCTATTGGTTTGTTTTACCTATTGAGAGAGGATGATGAAAATACAGAAATGAAGATATTTTGTTTTCACATTTGTGTGCAAAACATGTGTTGTTGCATTATGTTGTTAATTCTGGTGATAGGTCACTCTAAAAACATTTGAAACAAGTAATAAAAAAGTACAGTTACAGATTAAGAATAGAGCTTCAAGATTTTTAAAGATCTGCTAATTTTGTTTTAGTTTGATTTCTTTAGAAATCAACCTGATGCAATTATTTAATTATATTTACTAGTATATCACCCCCGTCAAAAATGATAGAATGTTGATCTTTGTTTAATTTTTATAAGACTTCATGCAAACAAACACCGTTAAGATTTTATTATTGAAAAATTGTACAAAAGTACATTTAAAAAATGACAAACGATTTCTACAAATACAAGTGATGAGGATATTTTTAAATCAATTTCTGAAATAGTTAAACGATCCATAAAGGCTTCGATTCAAATCTTTAGAATTACAAGTGATGAGGATATTTTTAAATCAATTTCTGAAATAGTTCAACGATCCATAAAGGCTTCGATTCAAATCTTTAGCGATACAAGTGATGAGGATATTTTTAAACCAATTTCTAAAATAGTTCAACGATCCATAAAGGCTTCGATTCAAATCTTTAGCAATACAAGTGATGAGGATATTTTTAAATCAATTTCTGAAATAGTTCAACGATCCATAAAGGCTTCGATTCAAATCTTTAGAATTACAAGTGATGAGGATATTTTTAAATCGATTTCTGAAATAGTTCAACGATCCATAAAGGCTTCGATTCAAATTTTTAGAAATACAAATGATGAGGATATTTTTAAATCAATTTCTGAAATAGTTCAACGATCCATAAAGGCTTCGATTCAAATCTTCAGAATTAAGAAATGAAAAATCCGTCAAAATTACATGAGGTTGGCGCAATTTTTTCCCTTCTTTTATTAATGTAAAAATTCATTTCTTGTTAAGCATAACGTTACCGGCGCAAATTTTTCAAGCATACTTTATAGACGCACTTTTATGCTTAACCACAGTATATTCAAATAAAAATATATTTTACATTTAATTGTAATGAAGAAAACTAATAACTCATAATGCATAAAGATAATATAAACCCAACAGACAATAGTCTTGTAATGTAGCAATATATATGAATTGTTATTCGCTTATAAAAATAAAGTACACGTGCATATATTTCTTTTTACCGAAAATAATTTACATGAAAATATACGACCAAAAAGCTACGCTTCATAATACTTTTCATTAATTTTTTTGTATCATCATTTAGAAGAAATTTCATAAAAAACTTTTAAAATTAAAATTAAAATATAAAATATTAGTTAGTGCGGGCACATCTACAAAGGAAGAGCTCTCATTTAAAAAATAATTAGCAAAATCGGTTCCGTAGTAAGCTTAGGGTAGATGACTAAAAAAACAGCCTTGTGTTGTAAATATATTGATGGCACAGTTTCTCCGGAATAGTTACCTGCACCTTCCTATGCCTGGATTTCATATAAGTAGATATACAGTAATACAATAATAATTATCATCACGATAACGCCTTAAATATTGAACCAATTAAAATCGAATTCGGCAGTGTATTGATCTTGCAAATATCTTGCATGTGCTCATAAATCAAGCAGATTTGGCAATTCGTTTAAAAATCACGGCAGTTTAAAAATCCGAATAAGAGTACGATCAATGGGGCTATAGCAGATAATCATTAATAAATGTAAAATTTCTTCGATTTCAATAAAATATTTAAGGGTTGTTTTACTTTAAATGAGACATTTTAAAACAATTTCGTGGGTATTCATTGAATGGTTTGGGTTTCACATCGGAAATATATTACAGACTAAAGCCCATTTTTAAACTGTGATTTGAACAAATGGTTAGCATTTTAAATATAATAATAATTTCAAATCAATTCAATAGCGATTGTAAGAAATTTTTAAAAGTTCCTTGCAAATATTTCTTTAAAAAAGAATGCGAACTCAGAAGAGCAGAATGCAAATCAACAATTTGTTAAATTTATAATAAAACTGTTGCACTCGTATGTACTTAAAAAAAAAAAAAAGAAAAAAAAAAAAAAAAATCCAGCTGCGTTTTTGACTGACGGGGGAGAACTATTTAAGATCAACGGTTAAGATTAGCGGTTGATTTCTTATGGAGAATTCAGTACCAGCTTCAACAACATTTTTTGAAATGTACTAATGGCAGGGCTACCACGTTGCGCCAAATATTGGGCAATGCGAAATTATCATTTCTGCTTTTTAGTGCATTTAAAAAATTGTTTTTTCAACATTTTTTGTGAATTTTAATGAAAGCATGTTAAAAAAAAAAGAATTTTTTTACATTTATTTATTTCAGATATACTTTTCGGTTAAGAGGATGGTAGTTTTGCTCAGAACTCATTGCACGTTCAAATGAAAATAACTCTGTCAGAAAATGTAATCTATTGCATCAAACTTTTATATTATGATTCATAAATAACATGAGCATATATCGTTTTATATTTTAATTTTGTTTGTACTTTTTTCAATTATCAGTGAATAAAAATAAATCGCACGTTACGTTCCAGCGATTTCATCATATTTTCCGTTTCTAACACTTTATAACACAATTGAAAAAGTATTTATTACTTCGATTTGTCTGTTTTTCTGCCGTCTTTATATCCGTGCTCTAACTCCAGTGAATGTACTTGGATTTCCATAAAGATTACATATGTTATTGAGGTTCACTATAGAATATTCATTATTGAAAATGAAATATGTGTCATATATAGTTCGTTTACAGGGACACACAAAAGAATTCCATGACATTAAGCCCTGCGGAGAGAAATCGTTTTCGGTGCATTTTATTGTTGTTACAATATTTCAAACATAATGACATTGATATACATCATTCAGATGGTCTACAACATACTTGCTCGGGAATATAGAAAAAGTAGCATGTGTGGTTCGTTTACAAGGACGCACAAAGGTTTTCCATTACATTATGATCTATGGTAATAAATTGTTTGTGGTACAGTTTAATCATGTTATGATGATTGTAACATAACAAAATCACTGAAGTGCACTTCATGTTTTCTAGAGATTATAGAGTACCCCAAAGCAGAATACTTTACAATGTTCTGCAACGAATTTCAGCTGATCAAGAATGTTCTGCTAGAATAAAAAAGAAAGACACAGGGAGATTTTCTTATATATGAATAAGTGCAATTGTATCTTTTATAGAAATGCAAAAGACATTTTGTAAAACGTTGACATACACACACGAAAGAAATTATTGGCAAATTTTGCGCTTTTACCCCGATCGAATGATGAGTTTCGTGGTTTTTTCGGGCAATCCATTGACGATTTTCTCAATATTTCAGATTTTCCCCTCTCTCAACTCGCGAGTTTCGTGTTTTTTTTCTCTGACCCAATCGTCGAATTTCGCAATTTTTTTCCTGCGACTGATTGAAGAATTTCGAGATATTTTCTACAATTCGCTGACGAATTTCGCGTTTTTTAACTGAGACCGATAGGCGAATTTTACAATATTTTTCTTTGACCGATTGGCGAAAATCGTAGTTTTATTCCACGACTGATCGAAGAATTTCGTGATTTTTCTGACGATTTTAAGAGTTTTTTACATGCGACTGATAGGTGAATTACATTATATTTTCTTTTTACAATTGACAATTTTTTTCTTTCTTCTTGCGACTGATTGGATCGACTAATTTCCGATTTTGTCCAAGGATTCACTAAAGGATTTCGTAATTTTTTAGCCGTGACCAATGGACGAATTTTGCGATATTTACTTTTTACCGATTGGCAAATTTGTCGCTTTTTTGGAACCGAATGGCAAAAATTGTGGATTTTTTCCGCGCGTGATCGACGAATTTCCGATTTTTTCCGACGTTCCACTGACGAATTTCGCGTTTCTTTTTTACCACCGATTGCGGAATTTTGCGAAATTTTCCTTGTACTAAAAAGCAAATTTTGCAGCAGCTTCTTGCGACCCATTGGAGAAAATTGTGCATGTTTTCTGCTATTGATCGACGAATTTCGCGTATTTTTACAAGCGACTGATTGTCGAATTCCGCGATATTTTCTTTCTACTGATTGGCAATTTTTTGCGGGTTTTTGCGAACAATTGGTAAAATTCACGCTTTTTTTCTGCTGTAGAATGAATAATTTCGCGTTTTAAACGCAACAGATTGGTGAATTTCGCGATATTTTCTTTCTGTTGATTGGAAACCTTTGTCGCTTTTTTGTAACCAATTGGCAAAATCTCGGGATTTTTCCACGACTGTTTGATGAATTTCCAATTTTTTCCGACGATCCACTGACGAATTTTGCGGTTTTTTCACCTTTGACCGATTTTAAAATTTCGCGATATTTTTCTTACCAATAAACAATTTTTTTGTCTTTTTCTTGTGACCAATTGCAGAAAATAGCGAGTTTTTTTCTGCTACTGATCAACGAATTTTTCTTATTCTTCCAACGATCCACTGACGAATTTCGAGATTTTTTCCTTGTGCCGTAGGCAAATTTTGAGGCTTTTTCTTGTGACCGATTAGAGGAAATCATGGGTTTTTTTTTCGCTGTTTCTTCCGGCAAAGCACTGACGAATTCTGCGTATTTTTACATGCAACCGATTTTCAAAAATCGTGTTTTTTTTCCGCAACTGTTCTTCGAATTTTGTATGTTTTTCCACAACAAGCTGAAGAATTTCAAGATTTGTTCTCCATGATTGGCTGACGAATTGCGCGAGTTTTTCTCGCGACCAATTGATACATTTCGCCATTTTTTTTAAATGAACGATTAAAGAATTTTGTGATATTTTTTCTTTTGCCGGGCATTGAGTGACGAATTTCGCGATTTTTCCTTCGATTGAATGAATTCGATTGGGTGATTGACTTATTCTTCTTCCGGCGAAGCACTGACGAATTCTGCGTTTTTTTACATGCAACCGATTGGCAAAATCGTGGTTTTTTTCCGCGACTGTTCTTCGAATTTTGTATGTTTTTCCACAACAAGCTGAAGAATTTCAAGATTTGTTCTCCATGACTGACTGACGAATTGCGCGAGTTTTTCTCGCGAGCAATTGATAAATTTCTCAATTTTTTTAAATGAACGATTAAAGAATTTTTGTGATTTTTTTTTTCTTTTGCTGGCCATTGAGTGACGAATTTCGCGATTTTTCCTTCGATTGAATGGTGATTTTTCTTGGAAATGAGAATCTGGAATGTTCTGCATAGGAGTCCGTTGCTCTGCAACGTATGTCAAACTTTTAAGCATATTCTGCTTTGAGGATAGTGTGTATAGCATTTATTGTTCATGTAAAGAGGCACACAAAAGAATTCAGTTAAAATACTGACCATGATAGATGATTGCTGGAAGTGTGTTTTTCTCTGTTGTATTGTTTTTTAAACTGATCTAATTTTGAGTGTCTTAGGTGGTGTGCGTTAAATCTACAGATCGCACACAAGGCTACACGAAAGAATTTACACACATTACCGGATATGGACAGCCATAGCTGAAATGTATTTTTACTGAATTATGTGCTTCTTTTGAGATGCTTATTTAGATATATCTGTTCATTATATAAAAAAAAGAAATTTCTTAATAATATCCTGTTGGTGTATAAAATCTTTCATAATCTATCCCAAATGCATAATCATTCTTGTTTAAAAATACAAAGGTATGTTATTTAGTGCAAACAAATAGTTTCAGGCAATTCGTTTCTTGGCCGTATGAATTTGGCTGAAAACGTTTTGGGATTTTAATGAATTTTTAATGTATTTTTAAGGTATTTTAAATAATTTTGTATTATATGCTTGCACCTACAAGTAAGTACCGATTAATGAAATATTACTATTTTTTGTGGTATAAGAAGTTTATGTTAAAATAATGGAACTGACACAGATATTAATGTAGAAGTGTATTATTAACCTCCTTTCACTTCATTTTCAGTTCTTCTGTAATTATTTAAAAAGTTCACGCAGTTTTGGCGTTCTATTTGCACGGACATTAATGTTGTAGAAAAATAATTTATGTGTCAATATTTCAATTCACTGAAACTTCAGCATTTTGTATTGTATAAAAAATTAAGTTATTGCAAATGAATTAGAAAAAGATATGACTCTAGAAGAGTGTTTAAGTACTGTACATTGTTAAAGAAGACGCCTTAAAGTGCATTAATCCGTTTTCTAAAACAGAAATTTTGGTTTTTAGGATTTTATTGATTCTCAATAAAAATTTTCAGCTATGTAATTAAATTTATACATGCAGGTGTTATAAAAAAGTATTAATTTTAATAATAATGCCGGTGTAATTTATCATGTTTGTCTATGAAACATGATTGTTGAACATCAAAATATCTTAAAATTATAATAAGCAACGAAATAAATAAAATATATGATATTGCGAGAAACAATGGATACAAAGAAAGCACTATAAACAGATTAATTATGAGCTTGGGGAATAAGAAGAAAATAAACTTCAATGTAAAAAATTCCAAGTTATCCACTTTACAATATTTTCCGGGTTTCTTCGAAAATTGAAATATAGATTCAATAAATTCAATATCGCCCTTGTTGAAAAACATTCCATAAAATTTTAAAATATAGTCTGTAAGAAAATAGATCCAATATAACCAGATCAATTATCAGGAGTATATGAAATATCTTTCACCAATGATGGAATAATGCAATTTTATATAGGTATGACAGAAAACTTAAAGGTAAACAGAAAACTTAAAGCTAGAATCAATGAACATATAGCAGACATCAAATACAACAAGAGAACTACAGCTCGGCCAGATTATGTTGCAAAAAAAATTTACAGGTTGATTTAAAAAATAGTATCATAATTTATCCATCAAGATTTTACTTACCATCCATTATCCGGGAATCAATAGAGATCTTTTTACGCAGTGAGAATATTTGCAATGATTCAGCCTCCATTGAGTTACCTAAAATTTGAAAAGAGATGGTCTGCAGAATAAGAAAGAATAGTAGAAATTAATTCACGTTCACAACTATCCATTTTTATTTTATTTTATGTTTGCACTTGTTTTTCATTATACACGTGGTCTAGTGATTTTATTTACCAATTTCTTGTTTTTAAAAATTTTGCTAAAATATTTGTATCAACAAAATCTTGAGAATGTCGCCGTCTGAGCGATGAAACACATACTATGGTTATTAATCACCGGACAGTTTCAATTTTAGACCTTTTGACAAATATTTAAAGACACACTTGTCGGATTCTTCTGGAACTTAAGGATTAAAAAGAATATGTTTGAATCCATATTTATCAACGTCGTTTTAATAAGGAGAACAATTAGGGGGACAACAAAAAATCAATGAAAAATATTAATATTTGGGAACATCCTGTAAAATAAAATGCTTGAAACAATCTATCGCTACAGCATACAGATATGTGGATATTGCAGAATATGTGTATTCATTTGTGTAAGAATAGCAGGTATATTCATGGAAACACAGCGTTTTGTTTAAAAAGTTCAAAAAATTCTTGCTTGATTTTTGCTTATATCGGGTAGGGTTTCTAACGAAATTTAACGCCAGTTAAAGAAAATTTGACAAAATGTAGTAGAAATAATATAGTGCAATTGGAATATAAATATATTAAAGATTTGATGAAATATGAGCAGTTGTATGAAATATTTTTTATCTACGTATGCGCGAACGATAACAAAGTTTTTTTTTCATGATTTAACAGTTATCTTATGGAGCAACTCATATAAAAAAGCAAGTCAAATATTGCGAAAATTGAAAAAGATATCGGCGATAGAGTGAGTTGATTTTTAGTTGCTCTCTAAAAGCAGCTGAATGATAAGGGATTTTTCACAAATTGTCATTTTTTATTAACTGACCTTCAGCAAAGGAGTTAATATTTAATGAATGCCAACGAGCAGATTTGGAACAAATGCTTCGATTTTGATGCTTCTTTTTTTCTTGGAATAAGCTCGTTCTGGTGTTTTTCTAAAAAAAACTAAAGCATCAATAAAAAATTTAAAAAAAATTAATTAAAAATGACAATTTATGGAAAATCCCTTACCAATGAGCTACCTTTAAAGAGATCCTAAAAATCAGCTCTCTCTATCACCGATATCTTTCTGATTTTTTACAATATTTGGCTGGAATTTTTATATGAGTTGCTCCATAGAGTTGGCTATTAAATCATAAAATATATATATATATATTTGTTATCCTGTGCGCATGTGCAGATAAAAAATATGTCATACAACTGCTCATATTTCATCAGATCTTTAATATGTATATATTCCTATTGCACTATATTGTTTTGACTACATTTTGTGAAATTTTCTGAAAGTGGCGTTAAATTTGGTTGAAAATCGTACATGATATAAGTAAAAAACATAAAATGATTTTTTGAAATTTAAAAATAAATCGCTCTATCTCCATGAGTATAAGTGACACAAATGAATACACATATTGTGCAATATCCACATATTTGTAGACTGTAGCGATAGATCATTTCATGCAATTTATTTTACTGGGTGATCTCAAATATTATTATTTTTCTTTGATTTTCTGTTGGCCCTCTTATTGTCCTTATTAATGGCAATGTAGTGTATGTCGAGTTGAATAAAGGTATTTATATGCCATTTAAGTGTATTTTCTTATCCCTTTTAGCAATTATTAGCTCAATTTGGATGAAAATGTTTATTTGAGAATGTATAGTATCCTAGAGCTATATTCGAAAGCCTACACAAAACCTGCATTCCTGGTTGAGGAAACTGATTAATACACTATAAAAACTACTAGAAACTCTTACGAAACTCAATGGCATCAAAAGAAAGTTTGTTTTTATAAATACTTCCTTAAATCTCGAAATTATATTTATTTATTTGGTTTCTAAAGGTAAAAAAAGGCGCTTTTTTGGAATCGTGGGTAACTCGGAAGAGTTTATTGAGAATTTTCAGTTGTGATTATATTACATTTTCCTAGCTTAAGAAACATCTATCTTTTTTAGAGTGTATCTATTGTCATTTAAATCCCAGCTTATCCGTAATTGCTTAAAATGTTTGCGAACATTTTATGTTAAAGAAAAAGAAATATATAAGACTTTCTCCAACCACTAAAAAAATGTCGAAACTATCATCACTTTAACAAGGTAAATGACATGTCAAGAGTTTAATGATTGACTTAATGATGAAAAGTTGAAAGAAATACGGACGCTTTAACTCCCTTTCCTTCAGCTATTGCCAGAGATGCTGACAGTCATTTGTTAGAGCTGTTAAGATAACAAGTATTTCAGAAAAAACAGCAAAAGAAAAAAATACATGTTCGAGGATTATGCTATAAACGTTCTTTAAACATGTCAGGATAAAGGAAACTTTTCGGAAATGGTTTAGCTAAAGGAAAAAAGGGTGTATTTATACAGAGTAATACGGTTGAATAATACATCAGCGAATTGACTGCAGAAGCTATAAGTGTTTTGGAAATAATTTTATGTAATTTCCTTAGAAAATGTTAATAGAGCTTTTTGTGAGATGGAGGTTGCTATATGGTATCTAAAAAATAAAAGCAATCTGAAATGTCAGCAAGAGTATAAAAATATAGAGATTTTATTTTATCGGTGTCAGGAAAATAATAAAATAATATTATGGAATTCATACGAAGTTAATCAATATTTGAGTTTCCTATGTGATATTTCAGGTTTTAACTAGCTGGCAAACAGTTTTCACCCTTTTTATTAATACTTTTCAGCATAGTTTAAAATATTTTATCAATTCGACTCGTCTCTCTGTCTGTCGTCTTCTTTGCATAACTCGCGTAAATATAGTCGGATTGCCATGTAATTGATATATGTTAATGAAGTTGACCATGGCATGTTCGGTATTCAAAATGAAATTCGTATCTTTAGTTCTTTTACAGAGACACTCAAAAGAATTCGGCTATATTATGGTTCATGAGGAAAATTGATTTACAATGTATTTTAATAATGTTACACTATTTAAAACAGATTGAAATTGATATACATCGTTGAGGTGCGCAATAAGATGCTTACAGGGGTACACAGAAGAATTCAGTTGCAGGTATGAGAAATATTTGCTGGAAGTGCATTTTTAATTGTGGTATGTGTTTCTGAATTTAACTACTTTTCATATATTACTTGGTGTGCATAAATTATATACCTTATATATGTGGTTTAACAAAAGAATTCGCATAGTTTCTCGCTTATCGTCGGAAATTGCTGAAGGAGAATTTTTTTCCTAACTGAACTAAATTCTTGAATATATTATGTAGAATATATACAAATCCTTATATACAAAACATATACAGAGCTGCTCAAAAGAATCCAGACATTTTTTCATGATAATTTTTTAATTTGGGTTTTGAAATGTGTTATGCGTGTTTTAAATGGTTTATTTAGACAACAGCTTTCCGTTTATTAAAAGAAGTTTTATAACAGCATCTTGATTGTGTTGAAAGTGTTTCATAGTTTGTGCTTGACGCAAGATTTTTCTTTATTGTTTCTTCTTATTATTTGTATTTCTCTGTATTTGAAGGTTTAAATCATGTTATTACTTTAATGAAATGCTACACGCTGAGAAAATTACTGCATGATTTTTTTGTGTTATTGGCAATGTTAACATGTATAATATAATTTTTGTTTAATGTAGAATTATTCTTAAAATATATTTAGTTAAAAATTGTTTGTTTAATATCTTTGTTACCTTAATTTTTATTTAATATATTTAAAAATCGAGACTATACTGTATTTACTGATTACTTTATTTGTAAATATTTACAACTAATATTGCTTAAGATAGAAAATCCGAATTTTTTCCGCTTCGTTGTTTAAAAATTTTTTATTGAAAAAAAAAAAATAATGTTTTTATTTCATGATCTTCTTAGTAATTACAAATCATTGATAAAATTAAACTTGAACTGAAATTTACAGTTTGCGTTTTATATTAGTAAATCTTTATTATTTTTTTCTAAAAGAATCTTGTAATAGGTGTCAATGGCAAGCAAGCTGTAACTTCAATCTGTAACTTTCTGAAATACGACGGAAAGTCAGTAAGAAGGTCACAAACCGACATTAGAGGTCGGAAATTAGCAGTAAATTGTTTCCAAATATAGCAGTAGATTTCAGCACTGTCCAGTCCAACTGTAAGATGTCAATTTCGAATTTATGAGACAACAGTTATACAAGATGAGCAGGGTCGTTCAAAAGTTCTTGACAGGGAACTAAGTGGTCGTCCTGATGAGATTGCGACGGAAGAAACAGCGCGGAAGGTTGAGGAAATGGTTAGAGCTGACAGGTGAACAACAATAGACAGCATTAGCAACTGCAACAGGGTGTTCACATGGTTTAACAAACAGCCGACTGATGCAGACGTTGAAAATTACACATTATAGCTGAGAGTGTAATCCAAAGACTTTTATGCAGAAGGTATCGTAAAATTCATAAAGAGATAGGACAAATGTATCCATGTAAATGACGATTATATAGAGAAATAAATATGCCTTTTAAGTATGTATCTTGGTTTCCCCCTTTTTTAAATTGGCTTTTGTGACCTACTTACTGACATGCCCTCGTACTTTTTCTAATACAATAATTTAAAATTAATTAGAGATACAGAATTCTTAAAATCAGTTACAATGAAAGTTTTCCTTGTAATATTCAACTTCTTTGCCAGTTCATCTGAAACATCACTTTTTGTGAACTGCAATTTATACAGGAAAAGCGTAAAAAGTTTCGTCGTCGGAAAATTTCTAGTATGAGTATTGAGAGCAGTTTTGAAAATAAAATTCTTAAAAATTCATGTTAACAATTCGTAAAAATTTTAGTTTTAGCTCTATTGACTTCCGTTTTATTGACATAGTTCGCAAATATTATTTACAATTAATGCAATTTCAGAAGGTAAATAAATTTTACGCTAATTGACATTTTAACTCTTTAAAACTTTCTGCTATGCACGCTAAAAGTCTGAAAATGACTAACTTATATATTTTTTAATAACTTTCACTTCATACTAATTTTTTTCTTGTTACAAAATATAAACTATTAAATGAATGAAAATAAGCGGAAAGTAGATGTATCGTGCTACTGAATAGGTTAGTTTTATCTCTCTTAAGCCAATTTACTAAACAAATACATGAATAAAAATAAGTATAATAGATCTATTAGAGAGTTTAACAGGAATTTTATCTCCCCTTAAGCCACTATACTACATTAAGTTATTGAAGCCTAATGGACTATCATTATTCACAAGAACATTATTTCTTCTTCTTTCTATTTCGTAAAAAATAATATGTTCTATACCTACTTTCGAAATAAATAAAATATTTACGTTCTTAGTCTGAAATTTTGGATGAAATAAATCTGTTTTACAGTAATTTAAAAGTCTAATGAAATGATGAAATATTTAATTAAATGTTTTTTTAAGCACAAACGTTTAGTTGCTAACATAATATTGATACTACAGTAGCGCTCAAAAGTATTTTGACAACCTTATATTCTCTCTTATTTTATTTAATATAAAAATGTAAAAGAAAATATATTCCCTGTAATTGAGAACACTACGACTGCAGTTATTCAAATGTATAAAGTTTCAACTTGTTTGTTTACATTCGGCGCCACCGAAGAAATATGACTCCTCCTTAGCTCAAAAGTATTTTGACAATTAGTTTGCATTTAATTGTTGAAGGTGTCAGTGGCGCTATAGCTTCGATTAGTGTTTATATCGACTTATGAGGATTATTTTTAAGTACCGAAATGCAAAAAATATTGAAGTGAAATTTTCGTTAAAAAAATTCGGTTTATTATGTGTGTAAAATATAGCTTTTTCTTATTTACAAATAAATTTGTTTTCAAATTCCGGTGTCAGTCATTAAATTCAACACTTTAGCAATGGAATTGCTTTGCCCCTGAAAGGGTTATGCCGTTTTACAAATGCGACTCTAGCCTTCCTATTCTTAGTAAATAACAAACGTGTTTTTACTGGTCTTCTGCCATGTAAACCATAGAGGTTTAGGCGTCGTTTGACTGATGAAACGTGTATGTCTGTGCCGTAATTTTCTTTCAATTCATTTTTTTTTTATTACAGCGAACTTACGACAATCACTTGTAGATATCATTTTTAGAATACAGTCAACATTGCAAGTTGTTTTTTTCGGATGGCCTCTTTGAGGCTTATTTTCTATGTATTTCTGTTTATTAAAAACTTTATTCCATGTAATAACAAGTTGCCGAGACCCGTTAAAAGAACGAGCTATTTCTGCTTGCAGTCTACCTTTCTTAAGTGCATTGACAGCGGCTTTTCAAGAATCACTTCAATATTTTTTACATTTCGGCATTTAAAAATAATCACAATAAATCGATATAAACACTAATCGAAGCTATAGCGCCACTGACACCTTCAACAATTAAATGCAAACTAATTGTCAAAATACTTTTGAGCTAAGGAGGAGTCATATTTCTTCGGTGGCGCCGAATGTAAACAAACAAGTCGAAACTTGATACATTTGAATAACTGCAGTCATAGGGTTCTCAATTATAGGGAATATATTTTCTTTTACATTTTTATATTAAATAAAATATGAGAGAATATAAGGTTGTCAAAATACTTTTGAGCGCTACTGTATTAGCCGCTGTATAAAGTCAAAACTTCTTATAACACATATAAAAAAGCACAAATAAATGTACGAAAATTACTTTCAGGTGCAAACATGTAATATAAAAGTATTTTAAATCCATTAAAAATATCTTTAAATACATTAGAAAAAAACAGAACGTTTTTTGCAGTTAAACCCGTCATCAGTTTTTTATATGCATTTTAATTATTTAACTCAAGGCAAATTTACCACTAGAATTTTAGCTTTCATTCACTTATAACACCATAAAAAAGCAATGCAAAGTGTTTATTTATTTTTATTGGTTTACTTACTTTTACGGTTTTTTTAAGTACTTTTTTATTATAGATACTTTATTTTATACACTTTTAATGATATGCTTATATCTTTTTATAATATTTTAAGTGGTTTTTACCTTATATCCCATTACACCAGTTCTTAAATTATTTTATATTTAACTTTAGTTGGTTTATGTAAATGTACACAGGGTGTCCAAGGAATATTGGGACAAACTTTAAGGGAGTTAGGGGACATCACAAGGATTCAGATTTGCATAGCAACCTATGGTCGGAAATGCTTTCCTGGCGCAGTAGTGAGACACAGAACAGAAGAAAGAAAGGACACGGACAGGGAGAGAAAACATGCTTATTATTCTTAGTGCTGTAAAAATGCCGGGACAATGCTGGAAAGTGCTGAGGAACTTGTTGCACGCATCGTGGCAGCTGCTGGGGAATTCCGGGACACTCCCGATGTTTTCGAGAACATTAGATCTTCCATGCGCCGGAGGTGCGCTTCCATGCATCACGGCCCGGGGTCGTAATATTTAACACCTACTTTGGTGGCAATCTTTGTCTCTTTAAAGTTCTTCTTTCTTACTTTTTTGCTGTACTAAGGATAACAAACACGTGCTCTCCTCTTATTCGTGTCCTTTTTTTTTTTATTTTGTTTCGTTTCTACAGCGCCAGGAAAGCGTTTCCGACCATGCGTTGTTATGCAAATCTGAATATTTGTGATTTTCTGTACCTCCCCTTAAAGTTTGTCCCAATAATCCTGGGACATCCTATATAAAGATTTAGTTTTGTATCGATTTTTTATTCATTTCCTGATATACTAGAATTATTGAAATTATGTGTACATGGACAATGTTTCCAATGATGACAATGCAACCTTTTAGTATTTTTAGAACTTAATTATAGATTAATAAAGTAATTTTAAGGCATTTTTCCATTAGCCGAGCGTACTGATAAATCGTAAGATATTCTTTACTGTTAAAGTTGTATACGAATTACAACAACAATCAAGTTACTTAATATCCAAACCACGATCGATAAAATATCCCAACTGGTTATGAAATTGCAACAACGAAATATTTTAAAAACTAAAAAGTAGAAAATAAAGAAATAAAGAGTGCAGTATGTTTTTAAAAAATATGATTTTATCAAATAATAGTCTTATAATCATGATTGTGAGTTGAATATACAATTTAGAAATCCTGTATAGATAATCTTTTTTTTTTTCCCCTGTTGCCCTATCTCAAAAAAGAAACAGGGCAAAAATTATATTTTCATTTAATAAATTCACCAGTCCACACTTTCTACTAAGCGTAAATAGAGGTGAATTTTCCATAAAACGTGGTCCAAATTAACGTATTAACACCAAATTAACGTATTGTAACGTAAGTTTTTTTTGGGACAGCCTGAACTGCAATCATGAAATTAGGCTCGATATTTAAAAGAAACATTGAATGTTTATAAAAGGGTGTTTTTTTACTTTTAAACTTTTGACTCCTCGACTTTTGTTAGGAGAAAACTAAGAGAAAAACAACGAGTAAATTAAACTTTAAGTTATAAATTAAAGTTATAAATTAAACTTTAAATAAACTTCAAGTTTTTTTAAGTTATATAGCTGAAGCTTTTAAAGATTTATCTTGAATTAAATCAATGAATCCTGCACATTTTCTATAAAAAAAAAATACAATTTTAACAAAAAGTTCCTTTGTTTACGAAACGTAAACGTAAACCTCCATAGATGAGTAATCCCACAGAGTTCTAATACAATATCTCTATCTCCGTGCCTTGATCCACCCCTAATGGAAAGCGATTTATTGAGCCATTCATTATTGAGATTCATTCATTTTTATAAAAAGAATATATTTTAAAATTTAAAAAACCTTTAACACATTGAATATTTAATTTTAATGTTTTGTGAAATCTTCAGAAATTGCGTTTCACTTTGCTAATTGAAATAAATACTGCTGTTTGTTTTGTCCAATTGTTGAACTCTTTCTGAAATTTAATAATGAGTAAAAAAATATCCTTATCATTTGTAATTGCAGAAATCATTTGTCATTTTTTAAATGTACGTTTCTACAATACAAACCCTTCGATAATAAAATCTTCATTCTGTTTGTTTGTGTGAAGTGTTATAAAAATGAAACGCGCAGATCAATATTCCGTCATTTTTGACGGGGGTTATATACTATTTTTTTATTATATGGCTAAAAAAGCCACTGTCAGCAGCAAAAGTACAGTAAACTTCCGACTATCCGGCCTAATGTGGCCAGGGTTGCCGGCTTTTAGCCAGGCCAAAAAAAGCCGGCCGGCTTTTTTTGGTTTTAACCGCTTAAAAAAAGCCGGCTTTTATTTTTAAAAGTTGGTTTACAGCTAATTCGTTTTAAATTTGGATCAGTTGATTTTTAATACAATTAAAAATATTTTCTACTAAAAAAATTATTAATTTTTCTCAAATAAATAAGTCTTTATAACTTCTGGAAGGCAACTGTGAAGGCAATTATGTGTGAAAAAAAATTATAAATATTGAAAAGAATATAAGTTAGACTCCAAATTGGTGTTTTGAAATTACATATTATACAGCTACACGTATACTACACATTTTAAATATTATATTTAATTAAATAATGACTAAATGTAGAACACCATGGAAATTCTGGAAACATTCTTATGTGTCCATATTGAGAGATAAAGTTATAAATGTTAAACGAGAAATTAGAAAGGATATAATATTTGAGGAGAGTTTGGTACATAAGTGCATAAAAAATAGAGCATTTAAACAAGAAAAAAATAAATTCTCTAAATAAAATTTTGAAAAGCTTGTTGCTAAGCATATTCATGCATATGCTATTCATAATGTTTTTAGTAGTGAGAAATGGTGTTTTTATTAAATGACTATGTACTTATAATTTTATATGTTTACTACAAATAAAATAAGATTTGTATATTAATAGGTCTTAAAATTAAGTAATAAAACATGTAACTAAATAACCATTGTCTTCTTTAATTTCATAAAGCAGTAAAAATTGGGGGGGGAGGGGGGTAAAGGTCAGTGTAAACCAGATAAAGCAGTTGGTATGGCCCTTTTAAAATTTAGCTGACATATTTGCTATTTGGGCTACAAATCACCAGCAAAACCAGTTTTATTCCAGTATTAATGTCTTTATAATTGAGAAATTGGGTTACTTATTAAACTCTAAATCAATTAAATGTCTTTAAAACTAATTAAAAACATTTTTTAAAAATGTAGTTTATAATCACAATGCTTCGTTGTATAAAAGCCAGTTATGGCCAAAAAAAGGCCAATTTTGGCCAAAAAAAGCCGGTTAAAACCAATAAAAGCCACCGGCGTGGATTTTTTTAATTTTAGCCGTCTTTTTTGCAACCCTGAATGTGGCGGAAAGGTAGGCCGGATAACAAAAAAACCGGATAGGCCGGAGTTCTACAAATATTTACTAACCTCGTGACCTCCCCTCGCCGTGATATTAAAAACACATATTACACATATTAAGATAAATTTTATACAGTTTCAAAAGTACAGTTTCATACAGTTTCAAAACAAGCAAAACACATAAAACGTATTAATAAATGATTAATAAACGTATTAATAACGTATTAATAAAGGATAATTATTAATAAATGATTTCACAAATATGAAAAGTTATGCATAAGATAAGAGTCAAAAGTTACAATTTTTAGTTTTTGAAAAATTCATTAATAGAGGACACCTTCTTACTGCTACCCCTTTTCCGCGACGCAATGTCCCTCCATTTAAGGAAGTAAATTATATCAGGTGGCATCGATTCCTGCTGACTGATGTAAAGCATTGCTACCTCAGTCTTCTTGAATCCTTGATAGTGTGGGATGAGATTTTTCCTGCAATCCTTTTAATCTTTTTCTTCTGATATTTCTCCCTCTGTCAACATTTCTACAATATTGTTTTCAATTAATTCATTAACTTCGTCGTTTGCCATCC
This sequence comes from Maratus speciosus, assembly GCA_963932465.1. Taxonomy (NCBI): domain Eukaryota; kingdom Metazoa; phylum Arthropoda; class Arachnida; order Araneae; family Salticidae; genus Maratus; species Maratus speciosus. Next base: position 566,567,467 of record OZ010792.1, read on the forward strand.
ATTCTGTAATGTCTTCTTTATTGACATCGTCAGAGCTCGGAACTCAGGCTTATCGGTCTCATGTCCCATTGCAGTTTCCCACAGGGGTTTATGTCTACCTTTTTAGTCCAAAAGAATGCTCCAAGACCTTGCGATTTCTATGTTTGGAATTTCTTCCTATACATTTGGTACCCTCTTGGACGTGAACTTGCCTGCCTTGACCAGTTGCAACATTCCTATTTTTTTTTAATTGGCCAGATAGTCGCGAGCCGGATAGTCGGGAGTGTACTGTACTTCATTTACAGAGCAACACAGTCAATAACTGTTGAAAAAATTATTTACATATGTTTTGATTGAAAATATAAAAAAAAATATCGTACACTGTGTTATTTAAAAAATGAATATCAAATATATGAAAATATTGAAAATGTCAAACAACATGATATTTCGACAATAAATATTCTATAAATATTGTGATATATATCACGATATATACTCATTGATATTTATCATCGAGCTCTGTTCACGTTTAAACTTTACGCATCATTTTTAGTTCCTTTTATACTTACGAGATGATCTATACCTGGCTTAAGAATGCTTAAATTTAAAACCTGGCAGAAACTGCTTTAAGTTATTTTTGTGAGGGAACGAGATTAATGATTTCTGTTGTTTTCAGAATGAATTCTAAAGTAGTTGCGTTATTCATAAGTCCTTGCTGTTGCTTTGTTGCCGAATTCGGGAAAATTTAATTTTGTTTACTGTATAAGCGTTTATTTCGCTTCACCTGATGACAGCGGATAATTAACTTTCATAATCATGAAAGACGAGTTAAATGACTTTTCATGTTAATAAAAAAGTTACAAAAACAGTTTTTTTTTCTTAGAAAATTACTGCTTTTGTCTTTAGTTAATTGCGAAATGTTTCCCAAAAAGATACACCTACGCAGATATGTGAACTGTAACAAGTGAAGGGTTTAGTGTGTTTTTATTTATTTTAAAAATAAGAAAAAAAGAACGCAGTAAAAAGTGACAAATGTTTCTTAACCGTGAAAAGTATGATATAACGATGAACGAAAATATAACAAAAACCACTTTCGATTTGCCGACTTTTCCGAAAAGCATGCTTTAGTTTAAAAAAAACCCAGAAAAAGCAAACTGAGCCAAATTCTGATTATATTGTAGGATAAATCGTCATTACAAACAGTATTTTCTTTAGTAATAATTTCTATTGATTCACGGATAATTAAATCATGATAATTCCTTAAGGGGCACATAATTTTTCTGTCTTCGAAATTAACTTGTATGTTCTGCTTCTGGTTAAGTCTTGAGAGGGCTGTTGTTGGTTTTTATTATTTAAGGATATTAAAGTAATTTAGCACCTTTTTAAATATTTTTTCATCTTTTAAGTAATTTGCACATAGTGTAATTTTAAGTTTAACTTATTTAAAGATGAATAGGAAATAGTTTTCGTAGATAAACCTTCTCACTGACAAGACCGTGTTAATACTAAGCTCCAGGTTTCACTGTAATATAATCATTACTTAAAGTAACATAATTCTATTGATTTAATGCATTTTTAATACATTGAACAATGATTAATACTCTCAAGAAGAACATTCATATTCGCAATTATTTTTTTATATATTGTTGAAAGTGTTGGCAAAAAAACTACCTCTGTTTTACGCAGTAGCACACGCGCGCTAATATTTAGATATCTAAATCTGGCCTTTCTTAATAAATCAATCAATAGAATAATATAGGTAAATTTCTTACCTTTATATTGCCGCTGCAGCAGTCCCTCGATTGGATACATGGCCGATGTATCCTAGTTGCCTATTCTTTGATGAAATTTTTATTATACATTTCACTATAGTGCGAAAAGAAGAAAAGAAATGTGTTAAAATAATTTGAACACATGAAGTAAATTCACTAATGAGCCTATTTTTTAGTTTTCTTGATTACATTGTATTGTATTTTAAACATACACAATTATGCTGCATCTTACGGCAGCTATTTTAAATCTTACATGTTTCTTATCTAACAGCTAATATCATAATAAAAATGTCAAAGTTTTTCAGTTCTTTTCAGTAATTACGTCAGTCTCTTGCATCATGCGTGGAAAGGAATAAACGGGTTTTATTTATGGTTATTACTGTTCGCTTTTGATAAACATAATTTAGATATTTTAAACAGTTTGGTGATTGTGTAATGATAATTTACAGTCTAATTTATTTTCATAAGAATTCGAAAATGTTATTGTCCTTGAAAATTATTGTTTCAATTTCCTGATTTCATTGTTTACTGCTGATCTGAGGATGGTGATCGAGAATCTTGCTTTTAAGCGAGAATTAGTGTAAGTTTGTTGAAAATGTCGGTTTCATTTTTGTGTTTTCTTGAAATTGTTGTGGCACTTTTGCTTAGTAAATATTTACATTGTTTATGAACTAATAACGCTTTGAGTGCATTTACGATGATGCCGCACCAAACGCGTTTTACATTATCATTAACGGATTTTCAGTGCTTTGCGTTGATTAGTAACGAAATTGAATGTTATATTTTTTGTTAGCAATATTATCTGAAACAAATAAACTGTTATCAATAAGGTCACCTAAATTTTGTGGGGTTCCCCACTCCCTCTATGTTACAGGCTTCAGATTCCAGTGATATCCTTCCCCCTCACCCCTCCTTGATTTGATCTCTCATTTTTTGCAGTTGTTGAGTAAAGAGATAATTTTGATTAAAAGAATATTTTTTACAGTTTTTTTTACAGTCTTTTTTTTTTATTAAAAGAGTATTTTTTACAGTATTTTTTGCAGTTAGTATTTTTTACAGTTTTAAAACTTTTATGAATACATAACAAATGGAAATCAACCTTTTAAAAATTATCAGATTTTCATTAGTTGTAATATATCAATCGTATCTAATCAATAAAGTTTCATACCAGTGTTTGATGTTATTCATCACTGGTCATGTGTCTTCTGTCATGATCTTCTTTATCTAATCGTAGAACAAACACAGTAGATTTCAATTTTGTGTAAAAAAAAATTTACACTATTTCCCAATGAAAAAAATGCCATGCACCCGGCAAGATCTTGCATGCTTTTACTTCAAGATTTTGCAAATCAAAATTGATGGGGGGAAAATATACTTAATACTATTCGATTAAAACTATATTTTTTATGATCATCATATTAGGCTGATTGTAGTCTATGTCTACCCAATTGTTTTCATATTTTAATTGCAATTTCACAGTGTTTCAGCACCTCTTTCCCCTGTTATACTCTGCTCTGCTACACATTGTGGACTCCCTCTCTTGAAATGTGACGTAAATAATGTATGACCTCTGAGAAATAATAAAAAAGAACATGTAATATTAGAATTACATATTCGATTACACGTTCTTACGTTGTTGTTATATTATTCATTGTCATTTTTGTTCGCTTTTTAATATTTAGTGTAGTAAGTATTTAAAGTTTCTAGTAGGTTCTGACAAATTTGTTTGTTAATTTTAGTAAGTAAACTTTATAATTCATAAAATAAATCTCATTTATTTAAAAAAAAATAAAGTTGTCAATTAGTCAAAAGTTTTTTTTAAGTTTTTTTTTTAATTGTAATTACTTTAAAATCAAATAACTCATAACAACTTACAAATTCAAAGACTGTAAGAAATATAGTAAGGGCGTAAAAATTCTAATCAAGCATTTGTGTGTACACTGTAAAAAAAATTGCAACAAACTGTCCATTCATTTGACCGTTTTTATAAGATAACGGTTACTCACTTAGCCGTAATTTTGTTCGATCTTGACGAGCAATCTTTAAAAATCTGGAGCAAACTGTTCAGTCATTCGACCGTTTTTAAAGATAACGGTTACTTAACCGTAATTTTAATCAATCCTGAGCAAAACCAATTAAAAATCTGCAGCATACTGCCCAGTCATGCAACCGTTCTTATAGATAATGGTTACATGATCAGATTAACCCTTAAATGCGTAATTTTTACTTTCTTCTATCTTTACAAGAAGAAAGTATTGGATTCGTAAAAATTTTCGACTTCCGATTTTCGACGGATTTATACGTTTTACACTATCATGAACACGATTTGATGGTTTTTAGAAAATGTCTGTCTGTCACTCTGTGAGTCTGTATCTGACAAAAATTTTGTGGGCGCTCTATCTCAAGAACTAATGCACGGAATTTCACAAAACTTTATATTCATTTAGACATTAATATAAACTGGTGCTGATTAGTTTTTGGTGAAAATCGCCCAACAAGTGGAGCTGCTATGCGGCATTTTTCACGATTTCTGCAATAGCTATATCTCAGGAACTACTGCACGGGTTTTCATAAAACTTCAGATACAATTAGTCCAGGAAATAGTTAGGTGCTGATTGCAATTAGGTGAAAATCGCCGAATAGGTGGCACTTCTATGCTGCATTATTCATGATTATCGCAATAGCTCTAACTCCAGAAAAAATGCAGGGATTTTCATCAAACTTCAGACTCAGTTAGACCCTGATATATATATATATATATATATTAGTGTTGTGTAACTTTTGGTGCAAATCGCCCAACAGGTGGCGCTGCTGTGATGCATTTTTCACGATTTCCGCAATAGCCATATCTCAAGAACTAATGAATGAACTTTCGTCAAGCTTCAGATTCAGTTGCTTCCTGGTATAAATTGTTCCCAGTTAGTTTTTGGTGTAAATCGCCCAACAGGTGGCGCTGCTATGCAGAATTTTTTTACAATTTCCGCAATTTCTCTATCTAAAAAATTAATGCACGGATTTTCGTCAAACTTCAGATTCAGTTAGAAGTTGCCGAAGTTGTTGATAATTAGATTTTGGTGTAAATCATCTAACAGGTGGTGCTGATATGCTACATTTTTCAGAAAGTATTAACATGGATGAGATAGAAGAAAATTTTGGGATTATCACATCTGACTAGTTTATTTTGTTTCGAAAAAATTATATATGATTCTCTGAAAGGTTTATTACACAGGAAAAATAATGAAAAAATCAGAGATACATTTTTCATATAATACTTCAATCTTTTCTTCTGTTGTACATCTGCAATACAAGTAAAGACTACTCTCGTGTGGCTGTTTTACGCTAAAATATTGCAAATTAGTAAATATTTTAATAAGCAGGTCTCCAAGTACATTATTTTATATAATTATTTATTTTATATAACTTAACCTTTAACTGTTTAATTCCCATGATAGAATACGTTCTAGAAATTACGTAATTCAAAGAATCTGACTTTAAACCAGAAAGTTTTAATGGTTAATTTCGCTTTATTTAAATACGGAATGTCTGTTATTAATTAAAGGAAATATTGCTATTTTATTTTTCTGGTGTGAATTAGGTATATGCGAATAAAAAAAATCTACTAAATTCAGAACGCTGTTGTTTGCATATATGAAAAGCTGCGCACTAAAGGGTTAAGAAGCAGTCATTCTCATTGGTCAGAATAGAGATAAATTAAGGTTATGTAATCATGCTCTATGCAAACGGTTGAACGACTGGAGAGTTTGCTGCAAACTTTTATGTCGATCAGGATCTATTAAAATTACGGCTAAATAACCGTTATCTACAAAATGGTCGAATGACTGCAAATCTTTTACAGTGTAGCGCAGTTTTTTTAACACTTTCCAACATAGTTGAAAAGTATAAAAAGCACACATACTACAATATATATTAAAACACACATACACACATAAATAACGCCTGCATTCAACCTTTAATAGTTGAAAAGTGTTTATGACTTCGGTTTGTCTGGCCGTCTGTCCGTATGGCCGTCTGGCCACGCTCTAACTCCCGTAATTATACTTGGATTTTCATGCAATTAATAAAGATCATTTAGGGTCACCCAAGCATGTTTGGTATTGTATATGAAGTATGTAGGCTTAACAGTTCATTTACAGGGGTACTTAAAAGTATTCCATTACATTATGCTATATGGGGGGGGGGAAATCGTTTGCAGAGTATTTTAATGACATTACGCTATTTCAAATGTATTGAAACTGATATAAATCACTAAATTACACTACGACCACGTTAGAACAGAGCATTCATAGCATTTTTTATTGATTTACAGGGACACACAAAAGAAATCGGTTACAGTACAATATTGTCTTTGAGAAATAATTGCTGGAGTGTACGGTTTAAAATTCGGTATGCGCTTTTCAATTTATTTAATTTTTTGCATCTTAGTCGTTATATATAAATTCTATACCTCAAATACAGGGCTGCACAAAAGTATTCACGTCCTTATTAGAGGAAAATGCTGAGGGTAAATTTTCAACTGAAGTACATGTATCTCTTAAGTGAACTAAATTTTGGCAAGCATGTAGTTAATAGATTCAAATCTATATATCCTATACAGGGCTGCTGCAAAAATTTGGATACTTTTCCAATTGTGAACGGGAACAGCTGAAATTGGGTTTTGAAATGTGTTATGCGTTTCCATAAGGTTGAATTAGACGTAATATTTTAATTTTTTAAAAGGTGCAGTTTTGTTACATTATTCTGAATGTATTGGAAAGTGTTTCATAATCTATGCGTGACGCATGATTTCTTTCTTGTTTTAAAATTATTCCTGCATATTTTTGAATGCGCGAACTGGTGTAGTTTTTGAAAGGACTGATTCAATTACATTTTAAGTTTTATGAATAAATTTAATGGTTAAAAAAGGGAAAATAATTGTAATACAAATTTTATTATTCATTATAATAAATTGTATATCCATGAAAGAAAAAAAAATATTATCAAGTCTTTTATTTTAACTTCTGTAACGATTTCACACATAGACAAGAAGAGTTGTCTGAGTAATTAATCTTTATTCGCCCAGTACATACGATAAAATGAATGAATGCATCACAAGGATGTGAAAAGAATCATGTCCAAAAACTTGTAGAGTAAAAAGAAAAAGTACATTTACTAAATGACCTTTTCCCCCTTTTATCAAAGTTCTGTGACTAGTTTCTTCCTTTGATTCCTATGCAGGAGAATTTTTCCGTTGACCTTTTTTTCTCGATGTGTGGGTAGAAACATTTGTTAAGGTGTAAAGATAAATCCATTCTTATAGAAAATAGAATTTAACATTATTTAGAGTAGCAACAAGTTAAAAAAAAATGAGAGAACTTAGTTTCATCGCACTACACTGTTAAAATTTCCAGTAAAATAATAATACATTGACATTTTTTTATATTTTTTACCTTTTAATGAGAAGGTGGTAGAAACACTATTCATTTACAAATAAATGACTTGACCATTGATAAAAATCTATCGTTCAGCAATTTTTCATGAATATGATAAAGTAACCATAATTTTATCTCCATCCTGACCAATGAGAACGCGCTTCACAATATGGGTAAGTGGCCGTTATTTATAAAAGCAGCTGAATGACTGGACAGTTTTCTGAAAATATTTTAAAGAGCAATTTAGCGTTATGTTCTCTTACATTTTTTGCTTCTGAAATTTGAAATAATTTAATAACATAATATTCCCCCAAAAAAACTTTAACAGTACGATAAAGTGAAGAATGTGTAACATTAAAGTATATTTCCCAGTACACTGTTAAATATCTGCAGCAAACTATCCAGTCATTTTTTAGATAAACGTAACTTGGCATAATTTAACACTAGAAAGACGGTGAGCGGTCATTTTGACCGCTACCAAATAAATATATTTCAGTTCGAACCAGAAATTTCTTTATGAAACTAGTTTCAAAAGTAATAAGGAAAAAAAACTAGTTAAATAAATAAGTTAATAATTTAAAATAAAAATTTTGCTGCAAATTATTTTTATAAAATTTGAGTAAAATTCCCCATCTTTCTAGTGTTAAAGATATTTTTATAAGGGTCATGACTGCACATACTCCTATAGAGGGCGCAGAGTGCTGGGAAGGCATGCGATATCGTCAGATCCCGCCAGATGTGTGTGTGTAAATGCTATGTCAAAATAGCATAACATTTATAAAAGACTGATGCATCTGAAATGATTGTTATAAATACTAACATGCCTAACGAAATGCCATAACTTTAACAAAAGAATAATCTTAAGAAAAGACTCATGCATCAGAAACAGTTGTTATTGATGCAAATGGAATAAACACTATGCAAAAATAGCACAACCTTAAGAAAAGAATAAATATAAAAATATAATAGCTTTAACAAAAGACTGATGCATCTGAAATAAATCGTTATTGATACAACTTAGATAAATGCTATGTAAAAATAGCATAAGCATAAGAAAATAATAAACTTAAAAACAAAACACCTTAAGAAAAGACTGATGTCTATTATTGATACTAATTAGATAAATACCATCGAAAAATAGCAAATAAAGTAAAAATTTTAATGATTTTAATCGAAGTACCACTAAAATAATCCTTTTTATCTAAGTATAAGTAAGTGTAGTTGATTAAGTAACAGCGTGAGTCTAATCCAATTATCAATGAATGCTAGCAAATACAAAGTAGAGCATTGAATTTAATTAAAATGTTTCGAATACTTACTCCTCGAATAAGGTACAAGTATACAAAAAGCTACTAGTGCTTTTCATTACGAGAAAATAACTGACTTTGAATTTGCCGTGTGGTTCTCAGATAATTGGGATTTTATTTAGTTAGGTATCATTACACAAGCCTGCGATGATTGTGTTTTTTAACTTTTGATAATTGATTTTTATGTATTTTTTAGCGCTGAATCCGAAAATTACCTTCATTTTTAACCATCACATCAGGATTTTTTTTGCAAATTTTAAATTTCAATGGTAAAATGTCAAAAAATGGAGAACATCTGACACTGAAAGATATAGGAAATGGTTGTGTTTCTTAACTTTTGATAACTGAATTTTATATATTTTTTAGCGCTGGATTCGAAAGTGACCTTCATTTTTAACATCCAGTCATGATTTTTTTTGCAAATCCTAAATTTCAAGTCAAAAAATAGTAAAATTCTGATATTATAAAATAGATGTGATGGTTGTGTTTTTTTAAATTTTGATAACTGATTTTTATATATTTTTTAGCGCTGGATTCGAAAATGATCTTCCTTTATAATCATCAAGTCAGGACATTTTTTGCAAATCGTAAATTCCAAGTCAAAAAATAGCAAAATTCTGATACTATAAAATAGATGTGATGGTTGTGTTTTTTTTTTTTTTTTAATTTTGATAGTTGATTTTTATGTACTTTTTAGCACTAAATCTGAAAATAACCTTCAATTTTAACTATCACGTCAGAAATTTTCGAAAATCATAAATATCATAGTTAAAAAGTAAAACTGTTTCAAAATATCCTGACGTGATGGTGAAAAATGAAGGCCATTTTTTGATTCAGCGCTATAAATTCGAAAGAATCAATTATCAAAAGCTAAGCAATATGACACATCCCAATTTTGCAGGCTTGTGTTAATTTTGTAAAGGATGCAGGGGGAACCTTTTCTTTTTTTAAGAAAATGCTCGTTCAATAATGTTCAAATTAAATATGTTACATAAAATTATCAATCTTTATTAATCTTATGTGTAATGTATAACTTAATTTAATGTATAATTAAACAATGAATTAAAGGAATTTTTAAGTTTTTTCGATAAGCATCGATGTGATTTAAATACATGGATTTTTTTATACCTTTAATTAATTATTTTTTATCATATAAAACTATTTCAAACATTATTTCATATACACTATTTCAAAATAGAGTTAATATCTGTGATTAATTATTTTATTTTCATGAATTGTATACTTACAAATAATTATATTTTCTTAGAATATTTCAGCACTTTCATATTATGCAAATAAAATTATTTTTAGAGGAATATATTTAGAAGCATAACCGTAAAACAATATATTAAAAAATGTATTCACAAATAGATAAAGCATTTTCAAAAATATATCTATTTATAAGTATTAGAATTAATGAAAATAAAATAATTACCCACAGATATGAAATATTTTGAAATAGTGTACTATATTATTATATGTACTATAATAAATATTAAAACGTATAAAAAATCCATCTATTTTCGTAGAGAAATTAAATATTTTCAAAATATAAGGCTATGTGGGGCAACTGAGCCATGATTTTACAATGTGACTCTAGAGATTCTGGTAATTCATCTTCCAAAAGACAATGTTCATGTGAATTAAAGTCTGAACCTTTGTAAATATGTTCAGTTAGGTTCACTCTATCAGACAGAAATTATCAAAATTACAATTTGATGTCTAAAACTAATATATATATATATCATCTTTCTTCCTTCATGGGTCCAGTTGCCCCATAAAAATCGGACAACTGGACCAAGTAGGTCTGTGTTCCACACGCGTTTGTGTTTTTTAATCTGGGTATCAGATCCTATTTGAAAAAAAGTGCAAATAACTTAAAAAAATTTAAACCAGGTAGGTCATATAACTTATATATCAAATAAGAACGTTGTTAGGGAAACCTTTGCTGTCCAGGTGTCTAAAAAAAGTATCAAATGTGAAATTATTAGATTTAGTTATTCAAAAATCATAAGAATTAAGTAAGTATTTACGTACTTTAGTATAAGTACTAAGTATAAAAGTTACATAAGTAAATTTAACAAAAAAAGAAATAAAATAAATCTATGAACAAACGGGTATGTAAATACTTAAGTGTCTCATTCTATTTTTTATTTACCTCAATGAAAGTTCGATAAGTCCAATAAATCTGCGGTGAATGTAATCATGTTTTAATATCGAACAGAACTATTTTTTATTGTTTTCGATAATTTTCTAATAATGTCACTTTGTCTTATATACGCCTCTTCCTTTGTATCGTAAAATTTCGAAGTTTGGCAATCTCATTTAAGAAATTTGATTTGATACCAGCCAACATGCTTTTTAAAAATTTTATTATGTAATGTTAATAAGGTATTATACAATTTTCTTTATTGCAAGCAAAAAAACAACGGAGAAATTAATTTACCTTAGTAAGATAAACTCCAAAAAATTATTTATAACTGGGTAACTGGATCCTACATCGTCCAGTTACCCCTGATACATGTCCCAGTTACCACATTCTTGAAAAATGTATGGGGTAACTGGAACATCGGCCTTACATTTGAAGCATGAAGTAAATATGTATAGATACCTAATAATATTAATATATTTATTTATCTGATATTGAAAAGAAAAAACAAATTGTTTAATAAAAGTAGTTATCTTATTTTAATAAAAAGCCGAGGAAATACAACCAATTTGACGTTGTTTGTAAAAAATGAAATCTAAGTTTTCGGCAACCTATCACAGCAAAAACAGATTTATCATTGAGTTGACACACGTTGTTTTAAGAAGTAGAGATGGAGGTGCAATGTTGACAAAAGCTAAAACTTAAAAGACATCAACGTTTTTTTTTTTTTTTTTTTTTTTTTTTTTTTAAATAGACTATGGCCCAGTTATTTCGTGTGTCCAGTTACCTCAGCATACCTTATGTATTTGAGGAACTCACGAGACCACATTAAAAAAATATTTATAGATCTATAAATCAAATTTTCAATAAGATATTTTTACAAATATGTGATTCCTAAACAATGAAGACAAAACGCACAGTATAAGTGAAATTGTGAATTTGTTCCGTCATGTAAACGACACATTTTATTATTACAAAAGTTGTAAATCGGAATATAAGTTCAAAACAAAAAGGTGATAAAAAGGTATAAACAATGTTACCAGCACCTCACTAATACTACTCACTAGTACATTATTATTCATTAAACAAATATCTAATATCGATCATAGATTCATGGACAAGAGTATATATTTCGAACGAGTCATTTAACTGTGTATGTGCAACAAACGATTAACTGTAAATCTAATATTATTATGCAAACTGATAATATTAATTCTTTTAAAAAAGAGTAATACTTAAATATATATATAACATAAATGAAAATATACGTTATGTCTCTTCGTTACTTTCATCTCCAGAACAATAAAAATCACGTCACCATAACGTTTGTAGAACGTATTGGGCATGTGCAGAAAGTCCGAATATTCGCTTCAAATACTTTAGACGGAAATGGGCGTAACGTTTCCGAATTAATTAGTAACTCAAAAGAATTCATAGTTTACACAACATTTTTGAAACCGTTTCCGCTATGGATTGTAATGTTTCTGATTTTTTTACAATGTGGAAAAGTTACTAATTTACACGTATATATTAGGTAGATTTCGTATGAAATACTACCTATTGGGATCGTTCCCATGTTGGAATTTCTGAAAAATTTTTGCAGATCTACACCGATCATGACTCCTAGAACCCAAAACCACCCTCAGTAAAAAACTTTATATATCTATCTATCTATCTATCTGTCTATCTATCTGTCTATCTATCTATCTATATATATCACTTTCTTCTGGACACGATAACTTTCGTAATTCTGCACCAATCTCTTCCAAACTTATACATAAAATCAAAGGGCATAAAATCTCGGTCATGTTCGTTAATGGGCAAAATCGGACCAAGGGGATGGAAATAGGGAGGGGTTTTGTGAAAACCGAAAAGCCCCCATAACTTCTTAATTTTTGTACATATCAAATCAGTTTAAAGTTTTTATTACTTCTAAAAATAGGGCCAAAAATTTATGTATCACAGATTTTTGATAAAGTTAAAAATGGGCTCAAGGGGCGCAAAAAATAGGGTTTTGGGGAGAAAAAAATTCATAACTTCGTCAATTCTCAAGATATCAATTCCAATTAATTTTATTATAAATCTCCTTAATATTATCTACAACTTTTATATTCACAAGCTTTTGATAGGACCAATTTGTACCGCAAAAAAAATTAAAAACGAAAACAAAAAGGGGGTTTGAAGAAGTAAAAAATCCATAACTCCTTCAATTCAAAAGATATAAAATCCCATGAATTTATCATATATCTTCTTAATATTGTCTACAACATCTATATAGACAAGTTTTGGATAGGACCAATTCTTACAGCAAAAACAAATTAAAAATACATAGCGGTTGAAGAAAAAAATCATCTAAGTAAGGGTGTATTCAAATCCAAACTGCGTATTTTCTGACTCATTTTACAATTCATTTTTGCTCTCAAAGGCTTCCAATTGGTACGTTTTCTTACTCAGAAACTAGATAATGTACCGTAATGGTCGATTTTTTGATAGAGACAGAATATATTTAAAAAAACGCTGTTAAAGTGGGCATTTTGAACCGAATTTCCCGAAACGGATTGTGTTGGAAAAATCATTGCATTAAGGATGTACTCAAATCCAAACTGCTTATTTTCTGACTCATTTTTAAATTCATTTTTGCTCTCAAACGGATTTAATTGGTAGATTTGCTTATTCAGAAACTATATAATGTACCGCAGTGATCGATTTTTTGATAGAGGCAGAATATATTTCAAAAACTTATGTCAAAGTGGGCATTTTGAACGGAATTTCCCGAAGCAATTATGTTATCACTTTCTTCCGGACACGATAACTTCCGCAATTCTACACAAATCTATTCCAAACTGATACATAAAATCAAGGGACATAAAATCTCGGTCAAGTTCGTTAATGGGCAAAAGCAGACAAAGGGGATGGAAATAGGGAGGGGTTTTGTGAAAACCGAAAAAACCCCATAACTTCTTAATTTTTGTACATATCATATCAGTTTAAAGTTTTTATTACTTCTAAAAATAGCGCCAAAAATTCATGCATCACAGATTTTTGATAAAATTTAAAATAGGCTCAAGAGGCGCAAAAAATATCGTTTTTGGGAGAAAAAAATTTCCTTACTTCGTCAATTCTCAAGATATCAAATCCAATAATTTTATTATACATCTCCTTAATATTATCTACAACTTTTATATTCACAAGTTTTTGATAGGACCAATTCGTACCGCAAAAAAATTAAAAACGAAAACAAAAAAGGGGGGTTGAAGAAGAAAAATTTTCATAACTCCGTCAATTCACAAGATATAAAATCTCCATAAATTTATCATATATCTTCTTAATATTGTCTTCAACATTTCTATAGACAAGTTTTTGATAGGGCCAATTCTTAAAGCAAAAACAAATTAAAAATACATAGTGGTTGAAGAAAAAAATCATCTTATTATGGGTGCATTCAAATCCAAACTGTCTATTTTCTTACTCATTTTTAAGTTCATTTTTGCTCTCAAACGCATCCAATTGCTAGATTCTCTTATTCAGAAACTATATAATGTACAGTAATGATCGATTTTTTGATAGAGGCAGAATATATTTCAAGAAATGATGTCAAAGTGGGCATTTTGAACAGAATTTCCCGAAGCGATTGTGTTAGAAACGAAAAATATTGCCCTACTGAGAAAATAGTTATTTATTAATCATATTAATCAAGTTTTAATTAATTGAAAGAAAAATAAAAACACAGGTCGCTTATAAATCTTTTCAAAAATCACGTCAGGCATGTTTCATATTTTTTTTTTTTATTAAAAATTAATCTGAAAATGTGCCAGAAAATTTCGAGTTGTTGAGTATGGAAAAATATTTTTTTAATATCGCCTTAACATGATTCTCATAAAACCAGCTATTTTATAAAAAGGAAATAAAAACTCGTCAAAAGCAGACAGATAAAACTGTTAAAGTGGATTTATATCTAATAATGATTTAGTTTTTGTTGGTGAAATTAGTATACTTAACTTCGAAATCTACCTCTGCCTGTAGGCCGGGCCGGCAGGGATTTTTTTTAGAGTGTACGATATTCTTAACACATCATGAAAGAAACTAATTACGCTCGAAATTAAGTACTAATTAATAATTAATTACTCTCGAAATTATAATTTCTTAATTTTATGCAGTAACAAGTATGTAATTATTTATTTTTCAACTCCAGATTATTTGGGATTTATAAACTCTTTTTTTTAATATAAATATTTTGTTTCTTGAAAACATTTTCAAATACAAAAAGAATCTAGTCGCCTAAAAATGAAAATTTACTTATTAATGGAAGTTTGTAATTTCACCATGTCTTTAATATTCATTTTCTTGTCATGAAAGGAAATTAAAATTGCATGAGGTCATCTATTGTCTGTCCTCAGTCTGGACGCTCCTATTTTGTCTTCATCACTTTAATTATTCTTATCTGGTGTCGGTGAATTAAGCATTTCATGAATAAATAGTGATCTAATTACAGCCTTTTGCAGTGATTAAGGGAATTAACGAGAGTGTGAAGAATGTAAACAAGACTATTATTTCAGGAGGAAAATGTTTAATAATTAAACAATTTGCTTAGCTATTCATCTAAAACTTTTTGACTATTCGATAAGTTATGGATCACAGTAATAAATAAAATTAGTAATGTTTGATAATAAATATACAGAATTAAATGTAATACATAAATATTTCAGGGCAAATTTTAAATAGAGTGGGCAGGGATGTAGTGGAGGGTATACGGGGGTATACGCCGTATACCCTCTGGATTTTTTTAAGGTACACCGTATACCCTCTGTTTCTTAAGAAAGCTATAGCATATATACATTAGTGTATACCTTCTGCCTTGAGCGTATACCCTCTTCTTAGAACGTATACCCTCTGTTTTATTTACGACTACACCACTGAGAGTGGGTAAAATTTCAACAAAAAGCATTGTACCACGGACTGGGTACAAAAAGAGTAGAAAACTAAGTTTTATTACAATAGTGTATATAACAACTTAATACAGGGTATTCATAAACGACTGTCTTACATTAAAATTCAGTAATTCCTTCTTTGTATTAAATATATACACGGAGAAGTTATTATTTATCACGTAGCTCATAAATTTTGTATAGAGCAATTTTTAACTTAGTTTATATTTTTATCAATAGATGGCACCTCTTAAACTGTGAAAATACTACAATTAATTTTAAAATTGAAAAATACAAGTATTCTTTTTGCGTTTGAATAATTAAATTTAATACAAAGTAATTAATGAGATACCTTTGATGGAGTTTTACACATTAATTTGAGCATTACTCTTTGAAAGATTGCGGCAGCATCTATTGACGAAAATTTTAATTACATTTGAAATTACTATTCTAGTTAAGGAATTATTGAATTTTAAAGTCAGATGGTCTTTTCGGAAATAACCTGTCAATTGTAATGAGTTCGTTGCTGAAATTCACTAAGAAAAGAAAATGTAAGATATCACTTTTGCTTCAAAAATTCTTCTCTGATGAACTTTTTCTTACTGTATGGAGATTTCCCAAAGTGTAGCACCCCCAAGGGGTGCGCGGATGATCTCCGTGTTACGCGGTGTTCACAACCAGCATAAGACTCGAGGCAGCTAAATGAGTTCGCAAAAAAGGTCTTTTATCTCATTAACTATTTTAAAAACAAAATTATAAAACATCTATACACATACTAGCCACATACTGCGTATTTCCAAAGTGTGTCTGTGTTTCCCAAAGTGCGGTATTTGCAAGGGTACGCGATGATCTAGGTAGTACGGGATGAATATGTGTTCACAACCAGCATAGGACGCGGGTCAGCTAAATGAATCAGTAAAAAGGGTTTTTCATATCATTAACTATTTTGAAAACAAAATTCTAAAACACACTAAATGTTGACGATGACTTATAATCTATTTCAGTAAAATAACACCCACTGTTACAGTCGTAAAAACAACAACATAAAAAAAACACAAAAACACCAGAGGATATGCTCTATAGGCAGAGGGTATATGCTAGAGAATATACCTTATACCTTTATTTGAGAAACAGAGGGTATATGATCTTCATTTTAAAAATCCAGAAGATAAATAATTTATAGAACTGCATACCTTCCACTACACCCCTGATAACAGCAACTCTGTAAAAAAAAAAAAAAAAAAAAAAAAAACGGTCTAAAAAACGGAAATACTACTGGCATTCTATACGCCAGTACTATTTTCGTTTTTTACGGGAATTTTTAGCCATAAATTACAGAAAATTTTCCGTTTTTCTGATTAAAAACGGAAATTTTTCTGTAATTTATGGGTAAAAATTCCCGTAAAAAAAACGGAAGTAGTACTGGCGTCTAAAATGCCAGTAGTATTTCCGTTTTTTAGACTTTTTTTTTTTTTTTTTTTTTTTACAGTGAGCAATTCATAAATATACAAAAGCATTTCTCACATTTAAAAACTTCCCATGCGTAAAGCTTACATTAAATGTAGACTATGTTTATTTGCAATGCATCCACTGTTTTTTTAATTTCCATTTTTCAATTCAAGATTGTTACAAGTTATAAACTTCAGAGTAGGGCAAGCAAGCGCATTTCTTCATGGAGTACTTGATGCATGAAAGTTTAGGAACCACTGTCTTTATGAATAAGACTGGCCCGTACTAAATAATGTACCCTCATTTTAAAGTATCACTGAAATCAAATACATTACGCTTATTTTGTTAATTTTTCTGCTTTTTGTACTTTACACTCATATTAGCATTTTTATTGTAAAAATAGCGTTAACAAAGATTCACGGACAGTATAACTTATCATAATGTGATGCAATATAGATTTTTTTAAAGTCGAAGAGCTACTGTAGAGTGCTAGTGTAGAGCTAGTCTAGGGCTCTAAAACTCTGCAGAATCTCTAGTTAAAATAAAAATAAATAAAAATGACATGAAACTGTTTTGTTGAGATTTATCTATCTTTATGCAATCCCTTATTTATAAAAAATGTGCATAAGAAGGTTTTTGATTGTTTAACTGAGCTGACGCGTATTACATATTTAAAATATTTGAACTTTGCATATTCTTTGCTTTTATGAGGTCACTTTATGTATTTTTCTTATGCGTATTTCGAAATGTTTGACGTGAAAACAAAAAGTTGTAAATGTCAAACTGATTCTGATGAAGAGATGACAAATCTGCCATTTCTGGAGTTTACAAAAGAGTGTTACTAAAAAAATATAATATTTCTATGAAAGTACACATAGAGAGTTTTTGTATAAATAGTAAATAATTATAGAATAAATTTTTCGTGTTAGGCAAATACTCCATTATCAATATTTATCATTAATAAAATATTTCATTTGATTTATACTATAATAATAAATCCGGACATAATGCACAATTTATTTATAACATAAAAAATCTGCTAAAAAATGTGACTTTTTTTTTGTTTAACTGTCTTCTTCTTTTGGAATCGAATTTTTTGTTTACATCTTTATTTTACTGTTAAATTGTATCAAAAGGAATTTTGATGCACTATTCTGTTATTTAGATTTTCCATGGTGAAATGTAGCACCCCCCCCCCCCCTCCACGCAGCAAAGAAAAAATAAATCATACGATGATCAATACTTTGCCACAAATCAACATATAAAAATGTGACTGGCGTCATTCGATTTGTAACGTCTACTAATTAATGTTATACGTATATTTGTTTTAGGAAGTCGTCTACATAAACAATTTGCACCAAATTTGAAAAATTTCAATACTAACCTCGAATTTTGCCATCTTATTAAAAATTTTCGGTATATTTCATCTTTGAATAGCAAACAGCAAGTCCTTCAATCAAGTAGTTTAGGAATTATGCAGGTAAAACTTTTGAACCCCTAATTTTAAAGTAATGTTTAATAACTGCAAATAAGATTACAATACAGATAGTTTTTGAAGCATAACTCAAAACTACATGACGAAATGAGCTGTAATTTTGGGTTCGCACATGGGGCATTCTCACAATCTTTTGACTTCTAAATATAATAATTTTTATTTTAGTACATATTCTTGTTTTTTTTTTTTTTTTAACTTTATATACTGGGGAACATCCCATTGCATGACTGCATAACACTATTAACGAGATAAATAAGTTTTGGACGATGTTGAGGGTCCAGATATCCAGGAAACTCCAATATCGTCCCGTGTCCCTGGTGCTGATTTTTAAGTTTAGAGCTGTCTGTATAAAATTGTTTCAATAAAAGTAATTCGATCTAATTATTTAAAGGAACTGGAACTATTGTTTTATATAAATATGTATCAAAAAAGTAACCTGCACACATTTTTACGGTTGTTATTATATTTTTCTAACTTTCTCCCTGGGTTTTAGATTCCTTACTGTCCCTCTTGTTAAATTATACAGAAAATCCCTTCAGATGCAGCCACAGAATTTTCGTCAACTTTTTTTTCTCATTGTATGATAGAGAAAGAATGCCTAAAATTCTTTGACAGGGAATTTACTGCAGAATTTAAATCAGCATTTAAATATCAATTTCAAGCATCGTGGCTTTATGGGTAGTCTTACCGTCCCCAAGGTTTACTCCTGCTCTTTTTGAAGTAAATTATTATTATTATTTTATTTAGTCCAGTGTAAATAACTGTTTCTAAAAATCAATGAACATTGTGTCTATCACTGAGTCTTAACATGATTTGCCTAAAAATAGGTGGTAATTTTCCTTACTGTCCCATCCTTGCCATCCCTTTTTTTCCCATTACCGTCCCTTTTTTCCTATACCGTCCCCTTTTCTTACCTTACCGTCCCTTCTTTATCACACCTTTAAGACTGCTATACCAAACTTTTGTACTAAAAATACTACATTGCTATTATTTCTTAGTTGAATGTCCTGTGGGTACTATGCAAATTCATTACAAGTAAAAAATTAGAAGAAAATAAAAAGTTTTAGGGTAAAATGGTAAGGAAAATTAAACTCCTATGTTTAACTTTAACCTCAGTTAAATAAATAAATTTTCGCTGCTGACCATTTTTTCTTTATTTTGAATCATTAAGGCATTTGTCTATCACTATAAAATGTTATTTTAGCAAGTTTAATTTCACCAGATTTTTATTCCTGAAAGTCAAAAGACTGTGAGAATGCCCCATATTTGAAGATTTTGAACATTGATTTCTGTTTAAAAATTTATAGTTACAATTCATATTTGTTTCGAAATATAATTTTGAAATTATTATTCGAAAAAAATCAAACAAATTATATGCGAAAGCAAAATTATAGCTTATTCCTTCATGTAGTTTTGAGGTAATGCTTAAAAAACTATCCGCATTGCAAGAATTTAACATTAGGAATTTCAAACTATAAACATGCTTAATTTCTAAATAACTTGACAAAATGACTTGGAGTTCGGTATAATATATATATATATATTTGGAAATATGTTTTCTTTTTTAATCCATTTCAATCACCATTTATTTTTAACTTATTTCTTTTCAAACATTGTATTTTCTAGAGTTATTGTGTGTAATAGTCCTAATTTCGCATTCTTTAGCTTTTTATGGCAAATGCGAAGATGAAACACACACTTTATTTCTGATAAACAATGTAAATAGGACCTGATGAATCTGCCTTGGTTCCACAAATTTCCATTTTTCCTATGTTTACTATGTTTTCAAATCCAAGTGGAAAATGTTAAGGGGGTCTGTTTTATGGACTTATACGGTGGTTTATATATTATTTTTAATTTGAATAAATGTTTTTATTATTTATACTTTCACAATTTTTGTAGCTAATATGTAATGGTTTAAAATGGTTTTTTTATATATATGTTACAATATTAGATCTATCTCCGCGAATTCCCTGTACTATTCTAAATTACTACTCTATATTCACTAAATCCTTATTCTTAAATAATCTCTATCATTAATTCTGTTAAAATCCCTTTAATTTAATGTCTCACTTGTCTATTTCACTTAATTATTACGCTTTTAGTATTCTTAAATTAAATGTTCCATTTCCTATCTTTCGCGTTTTAGAATGTTCGTTGGTAGCCATTTTTATTTTTATTCCAGCCGAGATGTACTTTCCCGCGCTTAATTCCGGGTGCTTTATTTTTCCTCCGCTGCTCAGTGTGCTCTCTTTTCATGGCGTGATATCTTTACATCTTAATTGGTTTAGAGCGCTTACTACGTCAAAATTGTATTCCTACGCTTAGGAAGTAAAAAGCAGTTACGCACGATTCTCCATCAGATTTTGCTGAGTTTTTGAAATGTAAACTGCCCCCTTGCTGTGCGTCTGCCAAAATGTCGTTTGTTCTAAGATTTTACCTTTTTATGTAATCAAATGATTACTATTGATTATAAATGTTTTCTGCATCGAAGTTATTGATGGCACTGCATCGTGATTTTGCGAGAACTGCCACCCGATCTTATTAAATAAAATCCTGTGAACAGAAATTCGTTCGTTACTTGTCTCCTGCGGAGAAATTCCAATCTTCATCTCCATTGTTTTTGCCATTAGCCACTTGACTGCCATACATGAGAAATGATGATCGTATACAAAGATTAAGCTACTCAATTAAATAGGTGAAGCTGTTGATTTATTTTCATTTACTACATTTTCTTACATCTATGCTCCAACTCCATGCTACACCATATAATATATCGAATGGTTACATCTATCTCGGCTAAATCAATTATGTAACAGAAATCGTTACATATAAACACGGTAAGATTATGCTACATTCTTTTTCTTCATCTACATTGCTACTAAATCGACGAATTTGTTTTCCAGTAACCCGATATCTTTACATATATATAGCTGTTTTTTTTTTTTTTTTTTTTTTTTTTTTTTGTATATTTTGTCTATAATTGGTTATTGCATCAATTTTGGTCAATTTTAATGTGTTTAAATGGTTTAATTGTAATATAGACAATAAGACAATGTTATACCAAAATTTTGTACTAAAAATACTACACTGTTATTATTTCTTAGTTGAATGTCCTGTGGGTACTATGCAAATTCATTATAAGTAAAAATTTAGAAGAAAATAAAAGGTTTTAGTGGTAAAATGGTAAGGAAAATTAAACTCCTATGTTTAACTTTAACCTCAGTTAAATAAAGAAATTTTCGCTGCTGACAATTTTTTCTTTATTTTAAATCATTAAGGCATTCCTCTATCACAATAAAATGTTATTTTAGCAAGTTTAATTTCACCAGATTTTTATTCCTAAAGTCAAAAGACTGTGAGAATGCCCCATATTTGAAGATTTTGAATTATCAATTTCTGTTTAAAAAATCAAAAATGACGCTTTTTTTTAAAGAAATTAATAAATTTCGATATTTTAATTTTGTTTTACAGCACATCCATCTAAATGGATTTTCAGGCCATAACTCGCTTTAAAGTAATTAAAAAAAATGCGAGAAGTATAGGAAAGAATAGAATTTATTATAAAGAACATAAGGCAAGTATTAATATCTGATTTAAAATTGCAAAATAAAAATAGTTTAAACAAATTAAAATAACATAAAAACGAAAATTGCTAGCAAAACGTAGAATTTCAACTTGACTCATTTATTACGCCATTTTGTAAACAAAGTAGTTACCGTTGCCAAAATACAAAAGCTGAATGTTGACTTTTGAATCATACATTACCAAGAGCAACTGGTTTTAGATTGCTACAATGAAATTTAACGCAATAGAAGGAGAAAGCAAAACATCCATTTAAATGAATGCCAGGTCTCAGGAAGATATATGTATATATATACCGAAGTATTCAAATATGATGATAGAATTTGGTGTTAGCGTTGAAAGTTTTCATATTTGAAACAATTTTTATGTGTAGATGACTACCTAAGATTCATTTAAGCATAAAATTAATTAATAGACGTTTCTACAAATCGGTTGGTGTCAGTCACATTTTTATCCGATAATTTGCAGAGTAATAATCATTGTTCGAATTTTATTTATTTTTTTATTTTTTTTTATTTTTTTTAGGGGAAATGGGGTTACTGTGCATTTGTGAAGGTTATATACATACACACACACGCACATTATAGAGACCGTTAATATAGTTCCTTGTAAATCATTTTCTATTAGGTAGCTTTCTTCACAAAAAAGCTACCTATTGCAGCCGTTCGGAGGAAAGCGATTTCAAAAAATTTTGGTATATTTTCATCGATCACGACCCCCAGACCCCGAAACCACCCTCCGTTCAAAATTGATATATATATATACAGGGTGTATCTAAACTCTTGGGCAAAACTTTAAGGGGTGATAGTATACATCAAGACAAACAATATTAAATAGGAAACTAGGGTCCCAAACGTCTTCCGAAGGAGATAGGCGCCATTAAAGTTTAGGGTCCAAATTTTCAAATGATTATAAAAAACGGAAAAATTGGTCGATTCGTTTGCCGTTTTCGCTAAAACTATTTTTTATGTCAGTATTTTCTTGAAAATAAATTTTAAAGGTAAAGTTCAAAAAATGCGGATAGAGGGTGCTTTAGACTTTGGAGTAACGAACAACTATTTTTTACCGTTATTTTTTGTATTTCATTAAATGCTTTCAAAAGTTCAGACTTAAACTTAAATTTTGAGTTCAAAATCTGAATCGTTGGGAGTGGCTAAGTAGCGGAAACTGAACTGTGTTCAGGGGGGGGGGGGTCAAATTTCAATTCCTGAACACAGTTCAGTTTGCGCTAGTTCCAACAATTCAGATTTTGAGCTCAAAATTTAAGTTTAAGTCTAAGCTTTTAAAAGTATTTAATGAAATACAAAAAATAACGGTAAAAAATAGTTGTTCGTTACTCCAAAGTCTAAAGCGCCCTCTATCGGAATTTTTTGAACTTTACCTTTAAAATCTGTTTTCAAGAAAATACTGACATAAAGAATAGTTTTAGCGAAAACCGCAAACGAATCGACCAATTTTTCCGTTTTAGGTAGCTTTCTTTACAAAAAGCTACCTATTGCAGCCGTTCGGAGGAAAGCGATTTCAAAAAGTTTTGGTATATTTTCATCGATCATGACCTTCAGACACCGAAACCACCCTCCGTTCAAAATTGATATATATATATATATATATGTATATATATATCAATTTTGAACGGAGGGTGGTTTCGGTATCTGAAGGTCATATATATATATGTGACCTATGTCACACTGTAACTCTCGTATTTATGAACCGATTTGGATGTAATTCGGTGTGTACATAGTACATACCAATGCCTCGACCGAGTTCGTTGGCCAGCTTCATCCGCCATTTTGTTTCAAAATGGCGGCCATTTAAAAATTTAAAAAAAATGTAAAATTTAAAATGTGGTACCAAAAATTTGAAAATGGAAAAATATTTTTTTCTTATGTATTTGACCTTTATACAAAGACTCCGAAGCAGTTTTTGTTTCGTCTATATCTTAAAAAATGGCTGAGTTATAGCATTTTGAATTTCTAGCGAAGCTGACATTTTGAAACGTCCTGAGTTTTGTCACGCGATAAAAGGCGTATTTATGAACCGATTTGGATGTAACTTGGTTTATACATAGTACAGACCAATGTCTCGACCGAGTTCGTTGGCCAGCTTCATCCGCCATTTTGTTTAAAAATGGCGGCCATTTAAAATTTTAAGAAAAATTTAAATTTGAAATGTGGTACCAAAAAATTGAAAATTGAAAAAATATTTTTTTCTTATGTGTTTAACCTCGATAAAAAGATTCGGGAGCAGTTTTTGTTTCGTCTATATCTTAAAAAATGGCTGAGTTATAGCATTTTGAATTTCTAGCGTGACTGACATTTTGAAACGCCCTGATTTTTGTCACGCGATAACAGGCATATTTATGAACCGATTTGAATGTAACTTGGTCTGTACATAGTACATACCAATGTTTCGACCGAGTTTGTTGGCCAGCTTCATTCGCCATCTTTTTTCAAAAGGGTTGCCATTTTTTAAAAAAATGTAATTTAAAATTTAAAATAAGGTATTAAAAAATTGGAAAATGAAAAAGATTTTTTTTATGTGTTTGGCCTTGATACAAAGATTCTGGAGCAGTTTTTGTTTCTGAAAATTTGTTCTTTTGTTTATATCTTAAAAAGTGGTTGAATTATAGCACTTTGAATTTCTATCATGGCTAACACTTTGAAACGATCTTGTATTTGTCTCGCGATACCACACGTATTCGCCTATTTCGATGGAAGAAGGCATGTGGATAGTATACATCAATATCTCGACCAAGTTCACTGGCCAGCTTCATCAGACATCTTGTTTCAAAATGGCGGCCATTAAATTAAAAAAATATATATTTAAAGTGAGGTGCAAAAAAATTAGAAATTGAAAAAGGTTTCTTTCTTAAGTATTTGACCTTGATATAAGGATTCAGGAGCATTTTTTGTTTGTCTTTATCTTAAAAAATGGCTCAGATATAGCAGTTTCAATTTCGAACGTGGGTGACATTTTGAAAAATCTGATTTTTTGCCTGCGACAGCACTCGTATGTATCAACCGATTCCGATGTGAGTGAGCATGTGCACAGCAATTACTAAGGTCTCGACCAAGTTCACTGGTTAGCCTCATCCACCATGTTGTCTTAAAATGGCAGGCACTTTAAGAAATCGCCGAATTTGGCAGCGAAATAAAGGTTACTTTAAATAAAAGCAGCTTGGATAAAGCTGACTAATTTTGCGAAATTCTCATTCATAATGATTTAGTATTGATAAAAATTAGTATTGAATCTCCTACATTCGGTTTCCACTTAATTGAGCTTCGTGTGTTTGAATAATATAAGTTGGCTTTTTTAAAATAAGGAATATGAAAGCTACCTCTTCCTCCCGGCACTGGCCGGAAGGACTTTTTTATAATCCATTTGAAATTTTGGACCCTAAACTTTAATGGCGCCTATCTCATTCGGAAGACGTTTGGGACCCTCAGTTTCCTATTTAATATTGTTTGTCTTGATGTGCACTATCACCCCTTAAAGTTTTGCCCAAGAGTTTAGATACACCCTGTATATATATATATATATATATATATATATATATGACATATGTCACACTCTAACTCTCGTAATTATGAACCGATTTCGATGTAATTCGGTGTGTACATAGTACATACCAATGTCTCAACCGAATTCGTTGGCCAGCTACATCCGCCGTTTTGTTTCAAAATGGCGGCCATTTAAAATTAAAAAAAAAAAAATTAAAATTTGAAATGTGGTACCAAAAAATTAAAAATGGAAAAATATTTTTTTCTTATGTATTTGACCTTTATACAGAGATTCTGGAGCCGTTTTTGTTTCGTCTATATCTTAAAAAATGGCTGAGTTATAGCATTTTGAATTTCTAGCGTGGCTGGCATTTTGAAACGTCCTGCATTTTGTCACGCGATAAAAGGCGTATTTATGAACCGATTTCGATGTAATTCGGTGTGTACATAGTACATACCAATGCCTCGACCGAGTTCGTTGGCCAGCTTCATCCGCCATTTTGTTTCAATATGGCGGCCATTTAAAATTAAAAAAAAAATTAAAATTTGAAATGTGGTACCAAAAGATTTAAAATAGAAAAATATTTTTTTCTGATGTATTTGACCATTATACAAAGATTTCGAAGGAGTTTTTGTTTCGTCTATATCTTAAAAAATCGCTGAGTTGCAGCATTTTGAATTTCTAGCGTGGCTGACATTTTGAAACATCCTGAAATTTGTCACGCGATCAAAGGCGTATTTATAAACCGATTTGGATGTAACTTCGTTTATACATAGTACATACCAATGTCTCGACCGTGTTCGTTGGCCAGCTTCATCCGCCATCTTGTTTAAAAATGGCGGCCATTTAAATTTTTAAGAAAAATTTAAATTTGAAATGTGGTACCAAAAAATTGAAAATTGAAAAAATATTTTCTTCTTTTGTGTTTGACCTTGATAAAAAGATTCGGGAGCAGTTTTTGTTTCGTCTATATCTTAAGAAATGGCTGAGTTATAGCATTTTGAATTTCTAGCGTGGCTGACATTTTGAAACGTCCTGATTTTTGTCACGTAATAACAGGCGTATTTATGAACCGATTTGGATGTACCTTGGTGTGTACACAGTACATACAAATATCTCGATCGAGTTCGTTGGCCAGCTTCATCCGCCATCTTGTTTCAAAATGGCGGCCATTTAAATAAATTAAAAAATAAAAAAATTAAAATGAGATACCAAAAAATTGGAAAATGAAAAAGATTTTTTTCGTATGTGTTTGACCTTAATACAAAGATTCCGGAACAGTTTTTGTTTCGTCTATATCTAAAAAAATGGCTGAGTAATAGCATTTTGAATTTCTATTGTGACTGACATTTTGAAACGACCTGATTTTTGTCACGCGATAACAGGCGTATTTATGAACCGATTTGGATGTAACTTGGTCTGTACATAGTACATACCAGTGTCTCGACCGAGTTCGTTGGCCAGCTTCATTCGCCATCTTGTTTCAAAAGGGTTGCCATTTTTAAAAAAAATGTAATTTAAAATTTAAAATGAGGTATTAAAAAATTGGAAAATGAAAAATATTTTTTTTATGTGTTTGGCATTGATACAAAGA
Organism: Maratus speciosus; assembly: GCA_963932465.1. Lineage (NCBI taxonomy): Eukaryota > Metazoa > Arthropoda > Arachnida > Araneae > Salticidae > Maratus > Maratus speciosus. The sequence goes on from OZ010792.1 coordinate 566,594,652, forward strand.
TTCCGGAGCAGTTTTTGTTTCTGAAAATTTGTTCTTTTGTTTATATCTTAAAAAATGTTTGAATTATAGTACTTTGAATTTCTAGCATGGCTAACATTTTGAAACGATCTTGTATTTGTCACGCGATAACACACGTATTCGTCTATTTCGATGTAAGAAGGCATGTGGATAGTATACATCAATACCTCGACCAAGTTCGCTGGCCAGATTCATCAGCCATCTTGTTTCAAAATGGCGGCCATTAAATAAAAAATATATATATATTTAAAGTGAGGTGCAAAAAAATTACAAATTGAAAAAGGTTTCTTTCTTAAGTATTTGACCTTGATATAAGGATTCAGGAGCATTTTTTGTTTGTCTTTATCTTAAAAAATGGCTCAGATATAGCAGTTTCAATTTCTAACGTGGGTGACATTTTGAAAAATCTGATTTTTTGCCTGCGACAGCACTCGTATGTATCAACCGATTCCGGTGTGAGTGATCATGTGCACAGCAATTACTAAGGTCTCGACCAAGTTCACTGGTTAGCCTAATCCACCATGCTGTCTTAAAATGGCAGGCACTTTAAGAAATCGCCGAATTTGGCAGCGAAATATAAGTTACTTTAAATAAAAGCAGCTTGGATAAAGCTGACTAATTTTGCGAAATTCTTATTCATAATGATTTAGTATTGATAAAAATTAGTATTGAATCTCCTACATTCGGTTTCCACTTAATTGAGCTTCGTGTGTTTGAATAATATAAGTTGGCTTTTTTAAAATAAGGAATATGAAAGCTACCTCTTCCTCCCGGCTCTGTCCGGAAGGACTTTTTTTATTATACACTGTGCATAATGAAAAGTTAATGGTTATATATATAAAATATTGTAGTTTTATTCTTTAAAGCTACAGTAGAATGATGTGATGGAAAAAAAATGTTTAAAACTGACTAAAGAAAGATGTGAAAAATTGCTAGAAAATGGGAAAGTTGATAGGAACGTTTTCCCATTTAAATATTACTTACAATAGGTACATAAAAACAGTGAGAAAGAGTAGAAAGGATGAAAGCAACAGACTTAATTCTTTCAGGAGCAGTGATATGTTTATAAAACCACTTAATTTTAATTCCAAAACGTCACAATGGCACCAGAATTTTGCTAAAATCTTTTCCATTTAATATGTATGTGAAATATAGCCCTTTCTTATTTCCAAATAAATTTGTTCGTAAATTCCGGTGCCAGACATTTATTTTAACATTTTATTACTGAAAGTACTCTGCTCCTTAAAGCTTTAAATCATGTTAATGATAAGTTAAGTGCTCATGCGGCTGCAAAAGAGCATAGCATCGATCGAAAAACTTTAGGAATGTATGTAGACAAAGAGTGAAAACTGTGAGATGAAGCCAAACTATGTGACAACTAGAGTTGTCAGGTCGAATGTCACAAAAAATAAAACAAGGAGACAAAAAAAAGCGGGACAATGGCTCCTAAATACGGACATAATAACACGAAACACTATGGAAGCGGGACCTGTCTCTAACAGAATACTGCCTTAAATGTTAAAATTTCATTTTCCCTGCTGTACAGTCATACCTGCTCAGACAAATTCTCAGACAAAATAATGGCTCAGATATAGCAGTTTGAATTTCTATTGTGGGTGACATTTTGAAAAATCTGATTTTTTGCATGCGACAGCACTCCTATATATCAACCGATTCCGATGTGAGTGAGCATGTGCACAGCAATTACTAAGATCTCGACCAAGTTCACTGGTTAGCCTCATCCACCATGTTGTCCTAAAATGGCAGGCACTTTAAGAAATCGCCGAATTTGGCAGCCAAATATAAGTTACTTTAAAGAAATGCAGCTTGGATAAAGCTGACTAATTTCGCGAAATTCTCATTCATAACATTGATAAAAATTAGTATTGAATCTCCTATATACGGTTTCCACTAAATTGAGCTTCGTGTGTTTGAATGATACAAGTTGGCTTTTTTAAAATAAGGAATATGAAAGCTACCTCTTCCTTCCGGCACTGGCCGGAAGGACTTTTTTAATTTTATATCACTCCTAATCCTATTAAATGTCTGGTTAAGAAATAATGGTTTATGAAGTAATATTTTACGTTCTACGAGAATAAGAGACTTTATCTAATACTAAATGCGGCGAAAAATGCAACTTTTCGCAACCTAATGTTTAAAAAATACATAGCTGATATATCACTTGACTCATAATACTCATTAATAATTAGCTATTAATTAAAAGACGCATTTGTTAAACTCATCACCTTGACTTTTATTTCTCCCTTTTGCGCTGTTTCTTTATAAAATAATTAATGTTTTCTGTTTTAGATAATGTCAGAGGTTAAAAGTACTTAGCGGTGTTAACGAATTCACTTGAGCATTATTTGGGATTTAGCAATTAATGGTTAGATAAAGTAAAAGAAAAAAAAAGAAAAAGAAAAAAAAACTTGATTATTAAATTCAAACTTGAGCTAATCACAACTCAGCCAAAAATATTCATACACAAATTTTGTAAAAGAAACATTATGCGGTTTCATAGCACCGATTTTAAAGTAATTACATCAAAATGATATCAGTATCAGACATTCGAATTTAAAAGCATGCAAATAAAATCGTCACTGTAATAAATATAATAAATTACCCCGTTTCCAGAAAAAAAAGCCACTGCATTGCTCAAAGGAAGAAATGAAAGGATTGTCTTATTACGGAATTCCATTTTGATATTGTTCCATCTAGTGTCGCAGCATTATCTGCGGAAAAAACATTGCTAAAGCTACCGGACTGGGCAACTGAGTGGCAGATATACAACTGCTGGATTTATTTCTCATATGTCTAGGGGGGGGGGAATGGTATCTCCTTTCCCTTTGCAGTTTTTTTAGTTATTTGTGGGGGTGGATCAAAATATTTGTTACCCAGCTGTAAACGTAACATCTGAAACAAAGCTCGAGATAAATGTATATATATATATAGAAATGTCTATGTCTAGACCAAAAAATCATTTTTTGAAAAATATGACATTGCTTCATACTTCTGTGATTCGTTTTGAGAAGTATCGTTTTTTGTAGCTTTACGAGTAGTTTGTTTGATTTAGGTGGACATTGTTGAAAGACACGAAACTTATTAAATGTCTGCGGAATATAATCTTGCGAGTATAGGGTTTCTTTTTATTTAGTAGATGGGAAATGGATATTCATGCTTTTAAATGCCTTGCAGAAGATACATTCTTTCATTTTATGATACAGCTAGGAACATTATAACAGAGTTGAGTTATTTCAAGGGAAGTAGTAAGATTTAATTTTATTTGAAAGATATCAAGACAAAATCACTAAAACACCAACGTTTGAACACACAATATGTACAAATCGATTTCACTGTGAAAATAAACAGGCGTATACGTTTCGTGAGTACTGGGACCACATCATCAGTGTATAAAATCAACATCCCCCCCCCCCTCCTCAAAATACATGAAAGACGAAAAAACTCAAATATCAATAAACAATGCACCGAAAGACCATCACGTTCCGGTAACCAATGAGATCAACGCTCAAGTGAAGCATGGTGACATGACAAATCCATTCAAAAAGGTGAGATGTAAGCAGAGCTGCGGAGTTGGTGGGGAAAATGGACGACTCCGACTCGGGGAATTTTAACAGATCCGACTCCGACTCTTTCGCTCAAAAATGGGCTTGACTCCGCAGCCCTAAATATAAGGTATACTGGAAAAATCGTTGAGCTGGGAGTTTCTAAATTTATGAATATGAACAACGTTAAAAAAAACTCTAAATCTGAAGGAGCATTCCATTTCTTGATATAGTGACTTGCATTGTTTATTGACATTTGATTTTTTTCGTCTTTCATGTATTTAGGGAGAATGTTGATTTTATACACTGATGATGTGAATTCCAGTACTCACGAAACGCATCTGTTCATTTTCACAGTGATAGATTTGTATACATTGTATGTTCAAACGTTGGTTTTTTAGATTTAGTTTTCCACACAAGTTTTTATTTAATATCAAAACTTGGTTGAAATTTTGATGGCATAAATTCTGTATAAACTGTAGTAAAATTTTAATACGAACTCAAACAGATTTTATCTGTAAAAGATGTTTTACAATGCAAATTTTGGCAAAGCTTGAGAACGAAAACTTAATAATATGTTTTTGGTAAAATTTTATTCACATTTCTCACTCCTATAAATTTGACTTTAAAGAATGAAAAATGATTACCTATATTCTTTGATGTGTGGTAAATATAAATATGTAATAACTATTTTATATTGAAACATTATATGTATAGTGCACTTATTGAATAAGTATTATTAAAGTTTTAAGATGTTATTTTATGCATATAATTAAAATAATTATTTATTATATTTTATGTATTTTCTTGTCGTTTAAGTAAATGTAATTACGCTGTAGACACAATCACATTTCTTTCATGTGTCTACACACTGTAAAAGATTTATGTAACGCTACTCCATAAAGTTGGCGGCAACATGCGACCAGTAATTTTATGGAGTAATTTAACTTATATAATGGTGTAATAGTACACATTAGTGTAACTTAAAACAAGTTATATCAATTAAATTACTCAATAAAATGGAGATAGCAAGGCTGCCACCAATTTTATGGCGTAACGTTACATATTTTTTTTTTTTTTTTACAGTGCACTAAAGTATACACATGATTCAAACAATTAAGAAAATCTAATATTTTTATCGTCAAATCATTAACTTTTTCTAATCTAAAACCTAGCGATATTTTCCCTATGAAAACTTTCTTAAAAAATTATGAATTCTTAGGAGAATGTTATTTTAAAACCCATTTATGCCTTGCGTCCCATTTTTGGGACGCTTCGAATTTTCATAAATTTGTATGATTTTCTTCTTCTTTATAACAGGAAAATTGTATGAAATAATTATCTAGAAATGTCTTTATCAGTTACCGTGAGATGATAGCACAATATGGATATTTATTTGCTTAAATGAAGTCTGTTTTCGGTGTTTATAGATTTTTCATTTTTCAAGATGGCGAAATGTAAAAAGCGAGTTTATTTGTATTTTTTCTATCAAGGATCCAAATAAATAAGTGATAATCTTAGCTTGTAGGCTTCTTTGTAATATGCATTTTTTAAATTGTGGAATTATATGTTCAAGCCTATTTTTTACGCATTATTCTAACTTACAAAATATAGGGCACTAGACAAAATTAAGTATATATTTTTATAACCCAAGTAGAGGACAGTTATTGATGTAAAGTCCTTTTCAAGATGATTATGAAATAAATTGTTTTTAAGCCTCAAATACGATTATTCTTAATTTATTATTAATAATACTTATAAGTGTTTATTAGTCTCTGTAAAGAAATACATATAATTTTTTTAGCAATTCATAAAAATACTAATTATAGTATATAATATTCAATTTAAAAGCTTATTTTAACAAAAGCTTATTTTAGACAAAACATATAATTATGCATATTATACTATTATAAATTTGATGCATATTCCCATATTTAGTACTCTAACATTTTATCAAATAAATACAAAAATGTTTTAGCGTAATTTTTTATAGTATTTTTTCAGTTTATTTTGCGACATTTTAAAGTAATTTTACAGGGATGACAGGGATGACCGCCCCGGGAACCCTCAATTTGAGAAAACAAAAATTCAGGCAAAAATGGGCTTAAAACTTCTTTAAATACTACTATATTTTATAAAAATTAATCATAGCGTTCTGAATAACTTTGATTTAAGACTCGTAATAAAAATTGATAATAAATCGTTTCTTGAATGTTACATTTATCGAATTTCAGTAGATATTTTGTTAATAAATCAGGCACTTAGTTTATTTAACTATTGGAATTTATAGGGAGTTTATGATACATATATGTCCAATTACTTCTAAGAATTATTAACCCAGAGAAGACTCCGTAAAATCAATAAAATGTATATAAAACTATTCCAAGCGGAAAGATCAAAACCGATATTCTATTGCTAGTTAAGAGGCAATGGTAAATCCAATTATTTGATTATCTCGCAATTTTGTGGGGAAAGTTAACACAAACTGATTAATGTCAGAAAAGGGATCGTAGAACTTGACTTGGTTCTGTATATAAATATATATTTTGTGAATGTTTGTGGGGCATTCTCACAACCTTTTGACTTTCATGTCCCTGAATAATAATTTTTATTTTAATGCAATTTTTCTGTTTTTTTTTTTTAATTTTATATACTGGGGAACATCCCATTGCATGATTGCATAACAATATTAACGAGATAAATAAGTTTTGGACGGTGTTGGGGGTCCAAATACCAGGAAAACTCATCTACCGTCCCGTGTCCCTGATGCTGATTTTTAAGTTTGGAGCTGTCTGTGTAAAATTGTTTCAATAAAAGTTATTCGATGTAATTTTTTTTCCAAAACTGAGACAATAGTTTTATATAAATATGTAGCAAAAAATTAACCTGCACACATTTTTAGGGTTGATATTATTTTTTTAACTCTGTCCCGCGGTTTTTCATCCTTACCGTCCCTCTTGTTAAACTTATACAGAAAATCACTTCAGATGCAGCCACAGAATTTTTTTCAAGTTTTTTTCTCATGCAGAAGTATGCTAGAGAAAGAATGTCTAAAATTCTTTGACAGTAAATTTACTGCAGAATTTAAATCAGCATTTAAATATCAATTTCAAGATCGTGCCTTTATGGGTAGTCCTACCGTCCCCAAGGTTTATTCCTACACTTTTCGAGGTAAATAAAAAAATATATATATATATATAAAATTAATCCAATGTTAAAAACTGTTTCTAAAAATCAATAAACATTGTGTCTACCACTTAGTCTTAGCATGATTTTCCTAAAAATAGGTGGTAAATTTCCTTACCGTTCCATCCTTGCCGTCCGTTTTTTTACCATTTCGTCCCTTTTTTCCTATACCATCCCCTTTTTTTAACCTTACCGTCCCTTCTTTAACACCCCTTTAAGACAATGTTATATAAAAATTCTGTATTAAAAGTACTACATTTGTATTATTTCTTATTTGAATGTCCTGCGGGTACTATGCAAATTCAATATAAGTAAAAATTTAGAACAAAATAAAAAGTTATAGTGGTAAAATGGTAAGGAAAATTAAACTCGCAAGTTTAACTTAAACCTCAGTTTAAAAAAAAAATTCGCTGCTGACCATTTTTTCTTTATTATGAATCATTAAGGCATTCGTCTATCAGATTAAAATGTTATTTTGGCAAGTTTAATTTCGCCAGATTTTTTTCCCCCAAAAGTCAAAAGATTGTGAGAATGCCCCTTGTATTATCCATGGAATTTAGGCTTTATTCATTTCGCTGTAGAAATAAATTATCTGAAAGTTATATAAAGACTATTTAGTATTATAATTATGGATCGAGCGAAACCGAAAACCAAAACTAAATTTAACCGTAATCGTCCTATTTTCGGCCGAAAATGAAAATGTCCAACTTTTTTTTTTTATAACCTATACATACATAATTATTAATTATATATGCTGTATTGGAGCACATTTATAACAAACAAACATATATATGGATGTGTGTGTATAAGTTTCAAACAAAAACAAAACATAAATCCCCCACCCCCGCCTCCCTAAAATGTTTTGAATGCACCCCAGTTGGAAAATTTTATCTCCGGGGCCCAAATTGGCTCTCTGTGCCTCTGACATAAACTTTTTATTTTCATATAAAATAAAATATAATTAATTCATCCACAACGCAGAATGATTTTTCATCTAATTAAAAAATGTTTCAGGTATATGTACTTCGATTCATCTTTTATAGTGTTTTTTTCTGATTGAACATCTGTTATACTTGAACTTTCTTACCGAGCATTCCACTTCTGCGGTTTCAAACCAAAAAATTTCCATTAGTATTAAGCCTGCAGCGTTTAATGAGCACGTGAAAAGCATCTTCAAACCTTAGTCCTATACGCATTACTCGCCTTATAGGTTGCACTCGCATCATGAGTCAGACATGATCGATAATTATAAATAGTAAAGCTCATATCAATACATAAAGAGTGTCTTATTGGAACTGATACAGCTCAAATCAATGAGTAATGTCGAAAATTTTTGAAGGAAGAAACGAGATTTCTGAAATATAGTTTAGTTTCGGTCTATTTTCGACGAAACTCAAATTTTGAGCCGAAAAGGAAAACGAACCCGAATTTTCGATCTCTAATTATAATGACTACTTATTTATATTCATTATTTTCTTTGCTTCTTTCTGGAGAATGACTTCATCATAAACAGAGAATACTAAGAAGCAGAAAATGTAGATTTTGGTACGTTTATTTTGGTTTGTCACTGCATTTTAAGCACACAAAGGTTATTTAAACTGAGATTTCGTGCATAAAGTGGGCTTTGAATCTATGGAAACCCGAACCAGGAATCCAATCCGCCACCTTCCTATAAATAAAATGTGCCCTGAGCACCAAGCAGACAACGAGAAGAAGTATCTAATGAAATACTGACTGTGTATTTAACATTAATGAGTAAATGAAAAATTTTATAAAAGAAAAACTTATTCATTAATATTTTGCTACTTTGAAGATTTCTAGTTTTAAAATAATTAAGTTTAAAATAAAAAAAAAAGTCCTTCCGGCCAGTGCCGGGAGGAAGAGGTAGCTTTCATAATCCTTATTTAAAAAAAGCCAAATTATATCATTCAAACACACGAAGCTCAATTTAGTGGAAACCGAATATAGGAGATTCAATACTAATTTTTATCAATATAATGAATGAGAATTTCGCGAAATTAGTCAGCTTTATCCAAGCTGCTTTTCTTTGAAGTAACATGTGGAGCAAACATGCAAACCATGCTTTCTCCTTTAGATACAAATTTTCAAAAAACACAAAAAACTGATAAATAAGGAAATAACTTGTATTTAATTCTCACTTTTATTGTGTATTTTTATTACTGTTTATTAGAAAGAATTGCAAGCATACCTAAGATATTAAACATAAAACAAACTAATAAAATGCATTTAATATTTGGAGAAATCACGTTTTGACCGAATTCAGAGGAGGAAACATGTTTTGATTGTTTGACAAGTGGATAAAACGCTTTTTGAATGAAATAAGTTCTAACTCACAAATAATACAATAGCATTATTTTATTTGAATAAATACCGAATTTCAGTTGATTGTTGTTAAAATAAAATGACAGATTATGGTACCTAGTAGTATTCATTAAATATTTACTAAATAAATACTCGTTTGCCAGAAATTCACTTCAAATTTTAAAACCAATATCTTCATCTAGACAGTTATACACAGCCCCCTCTTCTTTATTGCAGGCTTATCAATCATGGATAATGTGGTTGTATCATTTGAATATATCATCAGGTTGATTTTGCCACTGTTCACTATACATTACCTTCAAAAGTTTTTTAACATCTTTGTTCTTTTCAACTGGTATGGCGTGACTAAGAGGAAGATATTCTAAAACAACTCTTTGAACAAGGTAACAGCAATTCCCTTTTTAAGAAGATTTACATCACATTCTTCATTTAGATCTGGAAATCTATAATTCTGGAAGACTTTAACTTTAACAGTTCTCTTATTTTTTTTTTTTAAACAATTCGTTTCAATTGTGATATGTATGGTAGGTTTCGAAAGTACACATTAAGGGACAACTGTGATTGGCAGACTGGAGAAATCACTGCTTGATTGAATGCAGGCTTTGGAGGAAACACTGTTTGATTGAAACGTCAAGTTTTAAAATTGATTTATAATCGGAGAAAAAATTTTTTTAGTAAAAAATACCATTTATTTCTGTGCAATTTAACACAGAGTTCATAAAAATAACATTAACTCATTTTTTATTTTTTTGTGAGAAAACACGGTTTGAATGTTTGCTCCACACATATATTTGGCTGCCAAATTCGGCAATTTCTTAAAGTGCCTGTCATTTTAAGACAACATGGTGGATGAGGCTAAGCAGTGAACTCGGTCGAGACCTTAGTAATTGCTGTGCACATGCTCACTCACATCGGAATCGGTTAATATATAGGAGTGCTGTCGCATGCAAAAAATCAGATTTTTCAAAATGTCACCCACAATAGAAATTGAAACTGCTATATCTGAGCCATTTTTTAAGGTAAAGACAAACAAAAAATGCTCCTGAATCCTTATATCAAGGTCAAATACTTAAGAAAGAAACCCTTTTCAATTTCTAATTTTTTTGCACCTCACTTTAAATATATATATATATATTTTAATTTAATGGTCGCCATTTTGAAACAAGATCGCTGATGAATCTGGCCAGCGAACTTGGTCGAGGTGTTGATGTATACTATCCACATGCCTTCTTACATCGAAATAGGCGAATACGTGTGTTATCGCGTGACAAATACAAGATCGTTTCAAAATGTTAGCCATGCTAGAAATTCAAAGTGCTATAAATCAACCATTTTTTAAGATATAAACAAAAGAACAAATTTTCAGAAACAAAAACTGCTCCGGAATCTTTGTATCAAGGTCAAACACATAAAAAAATCTTTTTCATTTTCCAATTGTTTAATACCTCATTTTGAATTTTAAATTTAATTTTTTTTAAATGGCAACCCTTTTGAAACAAGATGGCGAATGAAGCTGGCCAACGAACTCGGTCGAGACATTGGTATGTACTATGTACAGACCAAGTTACATCCAAATAGGTTCATAATTACGCCTGTTGTCGCGTGACAAAAATCAGGTCGTTTTAAAATGTCAGCCACAAGATAAATTCAAAATGCTATTACTCAGCCATTTTTATTAGATATAGACGAAAGAAAAACTGTTCCGGAATCTTTGTATTAAGGTAAAACACATACAAAATAAATCTTTTTCACTTTCCAATTTTTTTGGTATCTCATTTAAATTTTTTAATTTTTTAATTTTTTTAATGGCCGCCATTTTGAAACAAGATGGCGGATGAAGCCGGCCGACGAACTCGGTCGAGATATTTGTATGTACTATGTACACACCAAGGTGCATCCAAGTCGGTTCATAAATACGCCTGTTATTACGTGAGAAAAATCAGGACGTTTCAAAATGTCAGCCACGCTAGAAATTCAAAATGCTATAACTCAGCCATTTCTTAAGATATAGACGAAACAAAAACTGCTCCCGAATCTTTTTATCAAGGTCAAACACAAAAAAAGAAAATATTTTTTCAATTTTTAATTTTTCGGTACCACATTTGAAATTTAAATTTTTCTTAAAAATTTAAATGGCCACCATTTTTAAACAAGATGGCAGATGAAGCTGACCAACGAACCCTGTCGAGACATTGGTATGTACTATGTATAAACGAAGTTACATCCAAATCGGTTCATAAATACGCCTTTTATCGCGTGACAAAATTCAGGACGTTTCAAAATGTCAGCCACGCTAGAAATTCAAAATGCTATAACTCAGCCATTTTTTAAGATATAGACGAAACAAAAACTGCTCCGAAATCTTTGTATAAAGGTCAAATACATAAGAAAAAATATTTTTCCATTTTCAATTTTTTGGTACCACATTTCAATTTTTAAATTTTTAAAAAAAATTTAAATGGCCGCCATTTTGAAACAAAATGGCGGATGAAGCTGGCCAACGAACTCGGTCGAGAGATTGGTATGTACTATGTACACACTGAATTACATCCAAATCGGTTCATAAATACGCCTTTTATCGCGTGACAAAATTCAGGACGTTTCAAAATGTCAGCCACGCTAGAAATTCAAAATGCTATAACTCAGCCATTTTTTAAGATATAGACGAAACAAAAACTGCTTCGGAATCTTTGTATAAAGGTCAAATACATAAGAAAAAAATATTTTTCCATTTTTAATTTTTTGGTACCACATTTCAAGTTTTAAAATTTTTTAAAAATTTTAAATGGCCGCCATTTTGAAACAAAATGGCGGATGAAGCTGGCCAACGAACTCGGTCGAGACATTGGTATGTACTATGTACACACCAAATTTCATCGAAATCGGTTCATAATTAAGGGAGTTACAGTGTGACATAGGTCAGATATATATATATATATATATATATATATATATATATATATATATATATATCAATTTTGAACGGAGGGTGGTTTCGGGGTCTGGGGGTCATGATCGATGAAAATATACCAAAATTTTTTGAAATCGCTTTCCTCCGAACGGCTGCAATAGGTAGCTTTTTTGTAAAGAAAGCTACCTAAAAAAAGCATAAAATATTTTTCTAGAAAGTATTCGTTTAGAAACCAATAGCAACTATTAACAAGAAAGAAAAATCATGCGTCAAGCATAGATTATGAAACTCTTTCCAATACATTCAGAATAATGTATTAAAACTGCAGCGTTTAATAAGTAAAAGTAGGGTGTCTAATTCAACCATGTTGAAATGAATAACACATTTGAAAACCAAATTTTAGCTGTTCCCATCTACAATCGAAAAATGATCCGAATTCTTTGAGCAGCCCTGTATAAGCTAATATAGATTTGAATCTACTAACTACATGCATGCCAAAAATTAGTTCACTTAAGAGATACATATACTTCAGTTGAAAATTCATCTTCAGCAATTTCCGCTTGCAACGAAGAATGGTACGTGAATTCTTTCGTGCAATCTTGTATACGAGGTATACAAAATTTATATACCACGAGTAGCATGCAAAAAATCAGTTAAATTCAAAAGCGCATATCGAATTTTAAAACGCGCTTCCCGCAATGATTACTCAAAGACAGTATTGTAACCGATTTCTATTGTGTGTCCCTGTAAATGAACGCCGAGTGCTATGGAGGCTCTATTCTACCGTAATCCTCTTGTAAAACTGAGTGATTTATATCAGCTTCAATGCAACTGAAATAGCGTAATGTCATTAAAATACTCTGCAAACGTTTTTTCTCCATATACCATAATGTAATGGATTTCTTTTGAGTACCCTTGTAAATGAACTATTAATCCCACATACTTCCTATACAATACCAAACGTGCCTGGGTGGCTCTAAATAACGTTTATCAATTGCATGAAAATCCGAGTCTATTTACGGGAGTTAAAAGCGTGGACAGACGGACAGACACAACCGAATGCATAAACACTTTTCAACTTTGTTGGAAAGTGTTAAAAAGGTATTTAACATTAAGAGGTCAAACATTTATATCAATGTAATTTCTAAACTACTTCATCGAATGACTTGCCGTTTTATATACGAATAGAGGTCTGCACGGGCCGGAATTTCCAGGCCCGGCCCGAAGGAAAGCTATTTTGGCCCGGCCCGGCCCGTACAAAAATCAGTGAAAACAGGCCCGGCCCGACTAAATTTCTACAAAAAATTCCGTTTTTTCTCGACATACAATTAAGATTCTTTTAATGAATACTACATGCATATTTATGGGAACATTTTACAGTATATTTTAAATTACTATGTGTTCGCAAAATAGAAAACACACAATAGTAAACGTTAACGATTACTTACAGTGTTTTAGTCAACGTCTCTAGAGACGTTTCAAAATTTAAATAAGGGTTCATTAAAAGATTATTGTAGTTTAGAATAAAGGGTTAAAAAACATGATAACTTCTGAAGCTTATAACAAAAGGTAGGTTTGTGAAAATATTTCAGTCCTTTTTAAGGCTTTTCTCAACTTTTGATACATTTATGAATTCATTTCTTTTCGGAAACGCATGAGATTGTCAGGTGTTCTTATTCAGAAACCATGTAAATGCCATTTTTTTCTTAGATAAAAGTAATATATCTTTCAGAAAATACTGCCAAAGTTAGCGTTTTGAATCGAATTTCCGGAAGCGATAGCACAGGAAAGGAGAAAACGTACAGTCACGTGACAAGAGTCTCTGTTATCTCTGTACGTAATTTATGAAAAATGGAAACGCTATTCGATCCCAAATGCCTTCAATAGTCAGGCCTGTCAATTTTATGCCTTTATAGTTAAAAATGAGTCAGAAAATGTGTCTGAGAGTTTCGCATTGTTGAGCAGTAAATATGAGAACCTCCTTAAGGTACATTTCCAAAGATACTGTTAACAGAAGTTCATTATCGCTATTAACACTTTTACAAAACATAATGCCTGCCCTACACATCCTGAGAACGATTAAGATCAGTTCCGTCCCGGTACAAGTCTGCCGAAAAAATTAAACCCGGGATCAGGCATCATGTAACTGTACGATGCCGATCTCTACGATGGACATGTTACATTTCTGTATTGATGTTGTTAAACTCGCATCGGCTCGTAACGCACATTTATACTTCTCGAAAAAGTCATATTCATTGGAAATGACCTCGTATTTTATCTGCTCCTCTCAAATTGTTATATCGGGCCAATAGGCCCGATTAATTTTTTTTATCGGCCCGGCCCGGCCCTGCAGGGCCGTTCAATTTTTTTGACGGCCCGGCCCGTTGAAAAAATTGTCCTAATTCTGCCTGCCCGGCCCGGCCCGTTTGAAAATGCTCTTCCATTCCGCCGGGCCGGGTACGGACCTCGGGCCAAGCCCGGGCCCGTGCAGACCTCTATATACGAATGTAAAAATTTCCGAAGAATTTAAGTGCCAAAATTTGGTGTTCATATTGAAAATTTTTAAATTTATTTAATTGCAGTATAGAAAGGCCTCCTTAAGGCAGTTCAAAAACCCCTTGCTTAACAACACGAAACTTTCTGACACATTTTTAAACGTAAAGGCATGAAATTGGCAGGAATGACTATTGAAGTTATTTCGAATCCAAATGAGTTTTCCATTTCTTGATAAATAATTTACTTATCGAGTTATAAGCGGTTTTGGTCAAGTGATGACCAGCTTTTCTCCTACCTTGTTGTGTCGCGTTCGGAAATTTGGTTCAAATTGCCAAATGTGACAGTATTGTCTGAAAGATCTATTGCTTTGATTAAAAAATTGAAAAGGTCTTTCGATTACATAGTTTCGAACGATCGTCAATACGAAACGATCGTCAAAAACGACGAAATATAGCTCAAGGATTGTTGAATCGTCAAAAGTGAGAGTTTTATTTCTGAGAGTGTATTTTTATAATGGAATAGAGTAATAGAATTTTCTTTAATTATCAAAATAATATTCGCTAAACTGGAAAATTCCTTAAAATGAAATTTGTTGTAACGAGATTCTACTGTATATACAAAAATTTATCCGTCTTGTGAAGTTCTCAAAGTACTTCTTTCATTGGAAGTTTTATAAGCGCAGTGAAAATTTATTGGAAACGGAAACATCAGTAAAAGTATATTTAATATGATTTTAAGTTATTAAAATTTGATCAATTGTACGTTAGAACCTTCTGATTTTCAACAGTTCTTATATACGGGGTGTCCGGTCTCAACGGTATCCAATGGCTAATTCCTAAACCGTTAGTCATAGACATATAATTCCAATTACCAAAATGTTTTAAATCAGGTAAAGAAATATTTTAAAAGCGATTTGGGTCAATAAAAACATTTCTTAAAAAATTACGAAATTTAAATTTTTATACGATTCCCCGGTCCTATAAGTTATATTTAGTAAAATTTTCCTTTTACACTGACAAGTAATGCAAAAAAAGTCCCGTTGTTCTACGATTAAAATTGACCGAGTAATACCTGTTTAAAGTTGGAGCATATTTTTTGCTGCAAATTGGGTGTCATTCACAAATTTAGTCGAAATATAATTTCGTCAGATATATTAAAAAATGGTTGAGAGTGAAATTAACATTGCAATATAAATTTGAAATCTTTAGTCATTCTGACATATTAATGCAAAATATACAATTTGTAATACACATTTAAGAAGAAAGAAAAAAAAACAGAATTTCTGTTAAATAAAATGATTCTAAATTAACAGCCTCCATTCTTTACAAAATGATACGTATTTTAAAATATTATTAGATTACACTAGCCTGCAAAAGTTGTGTTATTTCATGTTTTTTAGCTTTTGATAATTGATTCTTATGTATTCTGTACCGCTGAATCCGGAATTGACCTTCATTTTTAGCCATCACATCAAGATTTTTCGCAAATTGTAAATTTCAAAGTTAAAAAGTTCAAAGTTAAAATTTAATCCCCTCCCCAATCTCATCACACCACCCAGCTGTAAGAATCCCAAGATAAGCAAAATTATCGAATACATTATTGAATTAAATAAAATAAAAAAAGTTTTACATATGTTTTATAGTATGAGATTTTCGCTATATTTTAACTTACACATTTGCAAAAAAATTCTAACGTGATGGTTAAAAATGAAAGTCATTTTCAGATTTAGTGCTAAAAAGTACGTAAAAATCAATTATCAAAAGTTAAAAAATACAACTATCTCCTCTACTTTTTGCATCCGATTTTTTTTATTCTTAAAATTCAACAATTTATGATTTGCGAAATATCCTAACGTGATGGTTAAAAATTAAAGCAATTTTCAGATTCAGTGCTAAAAAATACATAAAAGTTAATAAACCCAACAATCTCCGTCTTCTATTATCTAATCTAAAACTTTTTCATAAACTTCTTGGCGGTAATCTATCCGAAATTTTTTGTGTTATCCTATAAAATAAGTATGAATGGTAACCACCGAAAATCATAATAATATTAGATTGTTATCGGATTTGCGCCAGTATGTAAAATGTAATCTCATTCGGATATTTGAAAGTGGGTTAAAGTTCGAATACAAATTTTGAACTGGAAAAACATACATAAGATCGTTGAAGTAACATAAAAACTTATAAAAATAACATAATTTTATTAAAAGAAACAGTCTCAAATCCGGACAAAATAATACATATGTTATTTCAGCCAATCTGAAACTTAATAAATGTTAAGTTAATCGTAATACTTGTACGATTTTTTTCAAAGCGCAAATACACATGAAATGAGGTCTTCGAATACTTTAAGCACTTGGAATATGACCCCTCAAAGCCAAGCCGAACTCATTTGTTTTCAGAGCAGAAAAGTGGCATAAGTCATGCATTTTTAAAGTTTCATAACTCGCACAATTTTAGTGTCATATGAATGGGACTTTTTTTGTCTTACTTGTCAGTGTAATAGGAAAATTTTACTAAATATAACTTATAGGACCGGGGGACCGTATAAAAATTTAAATTTCGTAATTCTTTAAGAAATGTTTTTATTGACCCAAATCGCTTTTAAAATATTTCTTTATCTGATTTAAAGCATTTTTCTAATTGGAACTATATGTCTATGACTAACGGTTTAGGAATTAGCCATTGGACACCGTTGAGACCGGACACCCTGTATATGTATATATTTGTTTAGCTTTATATTTAAAACCATATTTATATTATTAATTATATCTCAGGATTTCTATTTAAAGGATTTCTATTAAAAAATGTTTGAAAATATGCAACTTATTCAAGTTTGGCATCACATAGTTCTTGAAATAAGTACTAGACAAGTAATAAAAGAATCATAAAAACCGTATGTAGTATTTTCATGATTAATTTCATATATAAAAGTTCTTCAAATATTGTATACACTTTCATTTGTAATTTTAATGGGTAAATTTCAAGGTATACTAATACTAATAAAATTTCCGATTGATTTTGAATATTTTACTAATATTGATGCACTGTAGAAAAAAATCTCTGAAATTGACAGAAAAAAACTGTCAATTTTGGCGCCAGTGGAAAACCGTTTAATTTACAGAAAGTACCTGTATTTTTTCACTAAAAATTTTTTTTAATGTAAAAAATGTAGATTTTTTTTTTTTTTTATAAAAATTACAAAATTCACATTTTTTCTTCTATACAGAAAAAACTATTTTTCTTTAAAATAGTTTTTGTCGGAAAAAAATATTCTGTAAAAATTACAGATTTTTTCGCAGTGTACTTTATTGAAAAATGTATCTAATGTTAAGTCTACATTCCACAAATATAGCTCAAATACTGGTTGACTAATACTGGGCCTTTACAAACTATATTGTCCAAACTATATACAATAATGAATTAAAGCTTTCCCCATGTTGTATCGAAATTAAACCAATAATGTTACAGCATCGCCTTATTTTTTCTTTAAAATGTAACATACTAAAAGTTCACACTCAAAATGCATGAATATTTCCCTTTGCTGCTACTTTGTTGAAAGAAGTAACAATTTATCTCACTTTATGACAAATGAATTAAAGTTTTCTGTATTTGATCAAGAGAGAAACATAGTAAGCGTAAGTAAAGTTATGCAAACTGCCGCATTCTTTCATAAAATTCTACTCAGTATGTTCTTAAATGGTACATCTAAAGCTCCAACATAAAGTTAAGATCAATAAATTATTAATGTGAATGGATACATTGCGTGTACGAGATTGTTATTGTTAGAACTAGTGTGATTCTGTAGCTGATAAACTGAGAATTGTATGTACAACTATTTATCTGTCCGATAAATTTATCAAAGAGGAAGATATATGCATTTCAGAAAGCTCAGTGGATATGGAATTTGTCATATCAGATAATAAATAGTTGGCACATAGAAATAACTAAAAAAATCATTTAGATACTTTATTAATTATTACAAAAGAACTTTTATACCACATTTAAAACTAAAGAACCTCTGAAACAGGTTTTTAAGACCGAAACCGAATTTCAGTAATCTTCCTATTTTCGGCTCAAAACGAAAATGGCCATAAAAGTAATTAATACATACATAAATATACAGAATTATTAATTAATTATACGTGTGGTCCAAAATCAATAAATTTGGAGCATCAAAGGAGCACCAAAACTTTTTATTTTCATATAAAATAAAATGTAATTGATTCATCTACAATATAGAATGATTTTCTAATTATACGAATTTCATCTCATTAAAAAAGATTTTAGGTATATATTATATACCTCGATTTCTCTTTTACAATGGTTTCTGTAAAGGATTATCTGTTATACTAGAACTTTCTCAAAGAGTATGCGAAACACTTCAGCGGTTTCAAACTAAAAATTTTCTGTTATTGTTAAGACTGCAGCTTTTAATGACCACGTGAAAAGCGTCTTCAAAGTTTAGTCCTATAGGCATTGCTTGCTTTTTAATTTGCACTCACATCTTGAGTCAGTTATGGTCATGACTGATAATTATAAACAGTGATGTTCATAGCAATAAATAAAGTGTGTCTTATTTGAGACTATACAGCTCAAATCAATGAGTAATGTTGAAAATTTCTGAAGGAAGAAACGAGATTTTTGGAATACAGATAGTTTCGGTCCAGAGGAATTCTTGGCAGCATTTTCGGCGAAACACAGACTTTGGGCTGAAAGCGAAACCGAATTTTAGGTCGATCTCTATTTAAAACTAAGTGCTTTATCCCATCCAAAAAAAGGCACAATAATTTATTGCAGTTTGTGCACGGAGGTTAAAATTCTAATAAATATTTAAAAAATACATTATTTCTCTTTAATACACATTAGCATTTAAATTTATGTCTGAGCTTGACTTTTCAAAAATCAGAATATTTTCTTTGTGAAAAGGTTTTTTCGGATTGGCATACGCTTAAATAATTTTCCAACGGCTATTTTTTATACATTTTATATTATAATCATTTTCTTTCAGCCGTAATTTTTTTTCTCTTAAAAAGTAAAATTATTTAAAGATGTAAGAATATTTTCATGATTTATTATTTTTTCATTCATTCTCTTATAAAAGATTGCGTTGGGTGAAACCCCCAGTAACTGCTGACACCTTAACCCATTGATGCCTGAATTTTTGTTTTCTCAAATTTGTTGGTAGAATCACTTTAAAATGTTGCAAAATGAACTGGAAAAATATTTTTAAAAATTACGCTAAGATATTTTTGTATTTATTTGATAAAATATAAACGCACTAAATATGGGAATATCCATATGTGAAAAAATGTATAATTATCTGTTTTGTCAAAATTTATATAAATTAAGCTTTTAAATTGTATATTATGCATTATAATTAATATTTTTATGAACTATTAAAAAATATATTTATTTCTTTACAGAGACAAATAACATTATAACTATTATTAATAATAAATTAAGAATATTCGTATTGGAGGCTAAAAAACAATTTATTTCAAAATCGTCTTATAAAGGACTTTTTATAAATAACTGTCCCCTAAATGGCTAATAGAAATATGTACCCATTTGTGCCTAGCGACCTATATTTTGTAGCCCCACCAGTGGCTGAGAGGTTCTGCTCTCGAAGCTGGTAGACGGGAGGTGCTGGGTTCGAACCCAATCGCGCACGTCGGCCTAACCGTTTCGGAGTTTTCGTGGTTTTCTTCGAAACCGTGGATTCCCATGCGTAAATACGGGTTAGGTTCCCTTAGAAAGACCCCCACGAAGGGCACCCCCCCCCCCCTGTTGATCCCACGTGTTGATAATCGGCCGTCATAAACACAAACCAAACCTATATTTTGTACGTTACAAACATGCATAAAACATAAGCTTGAATATATAATTTCTCAACTTAAAAAAATATGTATTTCAAAGAAATCTACTAGCTAACATTATGACTTATTTATTTGGATCCTTAATACAAAAAATACAAATAAACTTAC
This sequence comes from Maratus speciosus, assembly GCA_963932465.1. NCBI lineage: Eukaryota > Metazoa > Arthropoda > Arachnida > Araneae > Salticidae > Maratus > Maratus speciosus. The sequence goes on from OZ010792.1 coordinate 566,615,155, forward strand.
TTTTTACATTTCGCCATCTTGAAAAATGGAAAATCTATGAACACAGAAAAAAGGCGTTCATTGAAGCAAATAAATATCAATCTTATGCTGTCATATCTCGGTAATAGATAAAGACATTTATAGATAATTATTTCATACAATTTTCATGTCGTAAAAAAGAAAAAAATTATAAAAAAATATTTAAATTCGAAACGTCCCCAAAATGGGACGCTAGGCATAAATGGGATAAGGATTCTGTCTTATTCAGACCACTATTACGAAGCTTAAAATCTATTTTATACTTATCTTTGTTTTTGAAAGTAGAGTAGAGATACATAAAAAAATATTGCTGATAAAATTTTCAAAATACTTCTTATTAATAAATATAATTTTTTTTCATAAATAGGGTCAATAGCTCCAGTAACTGACACCATCCCTAATTTAAAAAAAAACAATAATGACACATAAGGTTATAACAATTAAGGGTGTTTTCAACTGCTCTGCTCAACAAGCGCAAAACGTTTTGACACATTTACAAATTCATTTTTTAACGGAAAGTTATAAAATTAGAAAGCCTGACTAGGGAAGCGATTTGGAATCGAACTGTGTTTTCCATTTTTGATCAATAAATTACCTACTGAGTTATAAGCAATTTTGGTCACGTGACAAAGACTTTTTCGCCCTTCCTTGAGTGGTTATTTTTCTTTCGCGCTGAAATTCGGTTCAAAATGCCTACTTTGACACTATTTTCTGAAAGATCAATAGCGTTTACATAAAAAAAAAAAAAAAAAAAAAAAAAAAAAAAAAAAAAAAAAAAAACGGAAAAAACAGTTCGATTACATAGCTTAGGAACAACAGCACCTGTTAGTCTCATGCAATTCCGAACAAAAATAAATTAAAACTTATGTCATAAAGTTGCCCTTTTGGATTTTAGAACAGCGACAAATAAGTTACCACAAAAGGACATTAGTTTGCAGAATTTTACAAGGAAATGCTTATTTGAGTTAGATTTTTGCTGACGTGTCAATTACTGGTTAGCAGTTACTTGTTAGGTGTCCATAACTGGGGGTTTCACCCTAAGCAGAGAAATAATCTTCCAAACTGTCGATTCAATTTTGTTGCTATGGAAACAACGATCTCTTTGATATTGAAATGAATAATTGCAGAGTTGTTCACCTTGTCTTTATTTTGGAATGCGCTTAAATATATGAATTTTTTTTTATATATGACAAAATTAAATAACAAGCAACATAAATATGTAATACAGAAAATCCATTTATTAAACTCTCTCATTGCTTAAGTTTGAATTCATTAAATACTATTGACACGCATTCTAAAAATCAATTAACAAGCAATTTTCAGGTGCATTAAAATCGTTTGCTTTCGGCGAGGAAAAGTGCTGCTCGCCAAATCGCGTGACGCTTTCGTCTCTTCGTGCCAAATACTCGAAAGTATTTTATTTTTTTACAGACTTTCTACTGCAATCCCGCCGTTAAATTTGACTGATCCTTTATTACATACATGAGTAGTTTAATTCATATTTTTTCAACATATTTTGAGTATGCCCGGTAAGGAGACTTTCCTTGTAAGTAGGGGAAGGAAGGATGATGTGGCTAGTAAGGGCAAAAGGGGCCATTTGAAATTTTCCAGCCGCCACGCAGGAACTGGGTGAAACAGTCATCACAGATTCTGGAAGTATTGTCTGTGACTTTGAAGCAGAAGACTATATTTTTCTAGTTCTGAATTCATTTTATTGTTTTTTAGAATTTTTTAGTTCTGAATTCATTCTATTGTTTTTTAGAATTTTTGATTTTAGGCAAGCGGTACAATTTCTTGATTGTAGCTCATTAATATATAGTGTTATGATTATTTGCTGTTAGGCTTTTGGATCAGTGTGAAATAACCCATTTAAATAACCAAATAAATATCAATCTTATACTGTCATCTCTCGGTAATAGATAAAGACATTTATAGATAATTATTTCATATAAATGATATGCGTTTGAAATCACTCAGTCATGTAGATAAGATGCTAGGCGACCGTTTTTGTAATGGCGTCATTCGGGGCAAAGTGGCCATTTTGTAATTTTTTCTTTCAAAGTAAAGTGTACATTTTAAAATAAAATTCTTTAAAAAAGTAAAATAGCAATTGAAACTAGAGTTATTATAGTTACTTATGGTATTTGTTTTTAGAGCTTTACTGATGAAAAAGGTATCATAAAAATTCATCAAACCTTACAGTGGCCACATTATCCTTTCTTCTCCTAAATCGTATAATATGAAATAATAGAAATCAAATGATAATGGAAAAAGGAAAACAAAGTGACACTTCAGTGTTTAATCTTCAGTCAGTAAGAAGATCCCCGCATCGCAACAAATATACAGGATGAACCAAAAGTCTTGCTCTGATTATAATAATTCATTACAAATTAACCGTTTATGTAATAATGTAACTTGTTGTATCATTGGATAAGTCAGTTTAAGAGTTTTTTTTTTTTGTGTGTGTGTGTGTGTGTGCAATAAATTTGGCGATTGCTCCTTCAAGAGCGACTCAGGGAGGAAGGACTTTGTAAGGAAGATATTTTCGGCCGAAATGGCGTCGATTCAAGAGAAAGCTTAATGTGTGCTTTGGTTTCACGAAACGAAATCGCCCATTAATGTTCTGCGAACATTTCGACGCTGTTATGGATGCAACCCTCCTGATGCAAAATCAATAAAGCGATGGCATGACAGGAAAGAGGCAGCGTTGCTGAACTGCCCAGAAGTGGCAGGCCTAGCGTGAGTGGCGCAATTGTTGAACGCGTTCGGCAATCATTTTAGCGGAGTCCTACTCGATCAACTCGTGAACTTCAAATATCTGCTGCTAAAGCTACTCTGTGTACTGTAACAAAAGACATGTTGAGAACACTTGGCGGGGACAAGAATACCGCTTATAGACATTCTCAGAGTTACCCAGGGGGCAAATGTTGGAATTTACTGAGGTACGTGGTCTTATAAAATATTATAACAGTACTTATAATGTATCCGAACAAACATATGTCTAATTATAATAGTTTGAGCACAATAAATATTTATAATCAGGGCAAGACTTTTTATTCACCCTGTATTATTTCAATCTAGCGAACAGCCACGATAGTCAGTTACTGTCGTTAAATGCATTAAGTAAAAATAAACAAACAAATAAAATTAATTAAGTAAAAAAGCAGACAAGAAAAAAAAACCCATTGAATTATAAAGTAATATAAAAACAAATGAGAAATTAATAGAAATCCAATATTAATACTAAAAAAGGGATTGTACTCATATATACGTATTTCTATACGTATTCATTCACATTAATCAAGTATAAATACACCAATATTAAAAAAAAATATGCAAATTAATACATCTGCTGAAGTAAATTTTTCCTGTAACGTAAACGAAATAGAAACGGAGTAAAAAATCTTCATGTTAGAATAAAATTTCCACACAGTTTTTATTACAGAATAGTTAAATAATAAAAAATCTCATACATATTTATTAAATATAGTTTTTATTTAAACAGTATTAAAACAACATCTGTGGAATTAATATATTTTTTGTGCGTCTCTAATTTATTTTGAACATTTTAGTTTTCTTCGACAAAATTTTTAAATACGGAATTAAAGTATAATAGCATTTATCATTTTCTTTCTTTGGTGACACTAGATTAATTTAAGGGGTATAGAGAAAAAGGAATACGGCAAATTTAATAAAAAAATGAACTACATAATGAGGCGATACAATACTTTTATTAATATTTTAATATAGTTTATCAGATTAAAAAATGTTTTACATTCTGAATATGCTACGAAAATATTTCTGCTAAAAGAAAAAGATAAAGTAAGGCAAGATAATGATTTTCAGTTTTTCTTATACGCGATAACTATATTTGGTAAAGATTCTATAGTATAAAATATAAACTGTATTTTAAAAATTTCTTTCAAACAATAGCAAAGATCTAAAATGAAACAAATAATGTAGCCAAAACTTTATGTACATTTTCCCCATTATGATGTTGTTTCCATATTGTAACGATTTCATATGTTGGCAGATATATGAGGGGGTAAAATTTGATCCCAATTTTATGGTTTTAATTTTTATCTGTTCCTTAGTAATTTATTTAGATTAGTAAAATGATCCCTAAACTATCAAACGTTTATTGATAAGTTTACATATCTCAGCACCATCTAGAAAAAATACATATAATGTGTAAGCATGGCGCTTTATTTATATTTTTGTCCCCACCGAATTATACGACATTTAATCATTCCTTTGTAAAATTATGAGAAGTTTTTCTGATATATTTTTATTTTAAAAACTAGTGCGTTCTGTCCCCTGCCAGCTACACTTGCCAGCCGCCTTCGAAAATTCGCAGGCTCTAAAAACACGCTAATTAACTCTGTTTAAAAATGATTACCCGATTACAAAAGAGAGAAAGTATTACCGTAACCGGTGGCGAATTTTCTTAACCGGTTTGCCATTCATTTTCTTTTGACTGAGGGATTTTACAGACCCCAATGCTTCACCCACTGCTGTCGCGACAGCTGACGGCTTTTTTCGTGATGGATTAAATAAGATCAATTACATATTAAAAAAACAGCTTGTGTAAAATAGTTGGGTAAAAAATGTCGCTGCTTCTCGGGATATTATAGCATTTAGAAAAAAAGTTTTCTTTTAGACGCTCTAAGAAAATCATTTGAAATATAACGTTTTAAATATATCCTTTTAAATGTGACGTAATTTTCACCATTCAATGCTTTACGCCCTATATTTTAATTATTTTATATATATATTTTTTCTTTTTCAATATTTGCGAGTAAATGTGTATTTCAATTGAAAATACAGTGTTTGGAAATAATATTATATGGATTTTTTTTTAATTTGGGCAATAGTAGGTATAAACATCTATTTCAAAATATGGATTCAAATCTCTATTCAAATGAAAAATTAAAAAAAAATGTAAAGAAATCTCGAAATATTAGACAATTAAAAAAAAAATGATTGGGCACTACACATCGTAATAAAATCAAGTACATGTCTGCAAAAGAGGCCTACATTGCATTCCCCATTTTCGTATCCTGTAACACTTATGTAACTAAACTATCTTGACCAATTTCAACAGTAAATTAGCGCTTAAAATAATTCTTCTGTTAAAAAGCTGTCTTCATCAGCATTCCTCACACATTTCTCCAAAAAAAAAAAAAAAAAAAAAAAAAAAAAAAAAAAAAACTACTAGTTTTAATGTTTTTAGAAGCAACAGAAATTTCAGGATATCCCGTGAGGGTGAAAAGATCCCATTAGATTCAAATAAGTCACAACAGCAAATACAGAACTTGTGTGGAAATATAAATTATTTAAAAACAACGTTTAAACACACAATAAAACGAGCAGATTTGATCATACGTATACGTTTCGTGAGTACTAGGACTCACATCCTCAGTGTAAAAAACTTTAAAATCATTTTGTTTTGACATTTGGGTTTTCACCGTTCATGTAGTTGGAGGGATATTGTTTTTAAAGTTTTTTACACTGAGGATGTGAGTCCTAGTACTCACGAAACGTATACGTATGATCAAATCAACTTATTTTATTGTGTGTTTAAACGTTGTTTTAAAATAATTTACATCACAACAGCGTTGATAACGTTTTAAAAAATAGATAGAAACTGCTATAGATTTTTTTAACGTGCCATTTTTTTTTTTTTTTTTTTTTTTTTTTTTTTTTATAGGAGTAACATTTTACTCTTTTTTCCAAAAAATAAATGTTAAACATATATTGTATCCCATTTCCAAGTTGTCTGGGTGTATTTAATATAATGCAACTGCAGCGTATTCGAATCAAAGACCACACTAGCATAATCAAAATAAGCAGATATTAGTGAACACTGGATAATGAATTTCAGATATCTTTACTGTAAATCATGCTAAATTACCGAGGTAGGAAATTTCCCTGAACTAGAGACAGTTAGTCTGAACTGTTAGCCTAAATATCATATTAAATTTGAATTTTGAACAGCTTATCTTTGAAATACGATTTCTAAACTAACTGGATTATTTAGTTATAGCATTACAGCATCCTCTTTTAAATGAGACCTCACTAATATGATGTTTGGGAAACTCCCCTATCCCTTTGTAAAATAGTGCATTGAAATTTTCTTTGAATTGCATTTTAGATAAGTGTAATTTTAAATAAAGTTATTGGTAGACGCTGATATAATCAAAATTTCTATTTTGATTAGAAAGATGTATCACAAGTACTCTGTTATCATTTTTAATAAAAAAATGTTGAATTTGAAAATTATAGCATCATTAAAGTACATATCTATAAGTGATGATGTATTCACTTGTAGTGTGGAGAAAAGTTCTTACAAATTATTAAAATTTTATATAACAGAAGTTTTTTTTACAATTCCATTTTCTTCCATGATCATATCCATTCCATGTTAGTTTTATTTTTCTTTTATTAAGTACAAGTGGTTTTATAAGAAACTCACTATGGAAATACTGAAATTTTAACCCTTAAATGCCTGATTTTTTAAAAATCATTGTAATAATGTTTTTCGGCTTTCATTTTTTAAATAAATCATGGGAAAAATACTTAAAAAAATTATATTTTGTTTTAAGTATAGTTTACGGCTAAAAAACAGTTTGTTACTAATCGGCAATACTGGTGTTTAATTGAAAAAATAATTTCCCTTCTTAAAATTCTATAATATTAAAAACACAAGAATTTTAGGAACTATAATAAGAAATAAATTTTACTTGCTCACTGCAGGTCAAAATAGAGTATTTCGCAAGCTTCTAAAGAAAACAAAAAGAACAAGTAGCAACAATTGAAAAAATAAATCTACCTTTATTCTTAAACAGCACAAGTGTTGCCATCTACATGTTGAAAATCGATTTAATAATATCTTCAGAATGTATTTTATTGGCAACATTAGGCATTATAGCTTCAATATTATTCTAATAGTAATCTTAGAGCCTAAATTGGGTATGTTGCCGAAAAGCAACACCAGGCATTTAAGGGTTAACATTACAAAGAAAAAATATTACTGTTATTTTTTAATAGCGTTTGTATTGAAAATACAGATATATTATTTTTACTATCATATAAATCAAATGTTTGTTTTTTGTTCTAAAATTAAATACGTTTCAAAGTAAAAATAGTTAAAAAAAAAAAAAACATTCTTAACATAGACATTCAAAACTCATCATCTCACCTCATCTTTAGACTGCAATTCATGTACTCCCCCCCCCCCCCCACCACCTCGCTAAAAAAAAATATTATTAATTTGGCATGGGCACCGAACTCGATTATCAAAAATGAACTGCTTTTCTTATGCTTGCGAGAAAGAGAATTTATTAAAAAATATATACTCCTGCTTTGTTTCTTTTCAATGTAGGACAACAGGGAAGAAAAAGTGAAACACTATTTAACCCTTTATGTACTGAATTATGAATTCATGGAATTTTTTTTCTTCTGAAGCATTTTTCGCGAATAGTTTAAACTACATTAGAAGATTTACATGATCATTTAATAAATTTTAGAAGGATTGAAGGATTTAGAAGGATTAATTAAATTTCAGTTCTTAGGGATTTTATGCAATATTTATAACCCCCACTCAAATCTTTTATTTTAAATATTTTTCTTAGTAATTTGTAGAATTAGGAAATGTACAAATATAATGTTCTTACAATAGAAATATAAAGATATTTCCGAATTGAAAAATCTCCCTCCCCCCCCCCCCCCCCCAACGCCAAAAAAGCTGAAAAGATGCGAAGGCAAAAGAAATAGTCTTTTTAAAAATATGTTTGTTTTGTGTAACCCATAATGCTTTTGGAACAAGATTAAATAATGTATCTATAACTCATTCTAAACTGCATTACAACTAATCGATGCATTAAATGAATTTTATAACAAGTTATTTTAATGGTACTTATAAGTACCGTCAGTAGATAAAGGGTTAAACTAACTGTTTGGGATTTCTAAATTGATTTTGCAACGTATAATCGCAAATTAATTAATATTACATTAATTATTAATTGATAAAAGCGCATTTGTTATAAGAATGCACTCTTCATTTTTTATTTATAAATTATTTTCTACTTTTTATCCTTTAACCCCTTAATTCTCGCTCCCCTCAGTATTACGGTCTGAGGTGTCGTTCGCTATTTCTTGTGCCTGTCATATTTCAGGGCTGGGTATTTAATTGCTGGAAAAAACTCTTGAAACCAGAAAAATTTAACTGGCATTTCCGTGTGAAGTCTTTGAATATTCCCGTTTGGGTTTTGTTATTGGCGCTTATTGTGATGTTGGGCTTTGTATTGCATGTTTCGAAATATATCATACACAAAAAAATATTAATAGTCAAGATTTAATGTATTGTATTATTTCAAATATTATTTTTTAAAAATTTGTGTGATGATGATAAATAACAATATAAAATGTGAAAAAGAAAGGTCTTATTCGCATTAATTTGTATGGTGTAAAACAAACATTAGGAAACAGAATTCTCGCATGATGGCTTTTCTACAAATATGAATTTATTCTATAAAATCTTTTTTTTTTCGCCTTAAAAAAAAAAAAAAAAAAAACTAATTGCATATTTTATTTAGAAACCTTATAATTATTAAATTTTTGTAATAAAAAAATTTGGCACTTTTTTATGCTTTTTCAAAATATTAAGCGATCCTTAAGGGGTTTTAAAATGTTTCATTGTTGTAGTTCCACAGCCATTTGGTTTACTTTGCAAGCCTTTATGGGTGCATAATTAAACTCGTATTTCAACTCATATACAATCGTACGAGTTACACAGAATATTAGATGATTTATCACGTGTGGCAGATGACGGAAAAATGCCTTAACATTAAGTTATAAAAATATCAAAATGTTGTATTCTCATCGGAAATATAACTGTGAACTTAATATTTATAATTCTACCCTATTATTAAGTGGGTTAAAAATCGTATACAAAATTCCATCTTTACATAGAAAAACCAGGTTGATATAAATAAAAGAGTTGATATAAATACAAAGGTTTACTTTTTACCCAACTGCCAAGAAGGATTGTGTGTTTCACGCGTATCTGGATATGTGTATTTCTTTATACCCTCGAAACATCCCAACGGCAGAATGGATTTTAATGAATGAAGTCTCTATCGATTCGTCTTAACCGTTCGATGGTTATAGGCTATGTTTTGTTTTTATAAATTTTTCATTGCGGCTGTAAAATGCAAAATGGCGAAAGAGACGAAAAAAAATTTTTACGCACCCTATTGAGTGGCATATCATTGGATAGATCTTTCAAATTGAAGACGATGTTTCATTGACTATTTTACAGTTAGAAGCTTCGTTTAAATATTACACAACCTGGATGTCGTGTAGGTAGGATCTCTAGCTTTACTGAAACTCTAACCTTCATAGACATCTATAGGCCTCATCAAAATAGTGTTTACAGATAGGAACTTACAATTAAACACAGCTTAAAAGTCATCAATATAAGTAAATAAAATAATAGGTCAGTAATATAAAAAAAAAAATTCACATTGATGAGAAATAATTAATTAGTTCGATTTTTACGCAGTCGAGTTTTTTGATTTTTTAAATTTAATTAACATTCATAATTCAGACGCTTTTCTTAATTAATGAGATTTATGTCCTTCTAAATGTCATTTATTTATCATTTAACATATTCGCTATCACTAAATTCTCTTTTGTTGCATAGGTTCAACATGCAAGACTTATTTTGTCTTACTTTTATACCGGAATCTCCTGTTTCTTTTTTGTCTGATAACTTAGTATCTTCCTTTTACCAAGGTTTCTACCATATCATCCTCTATCGATAAAAGTCAGCACATTTAATGCAAATGCGAAACACTATATACATTTTTTATCAAGTTAATACTCCAATTTCTACGTTTTATGAGAAAGTTTGTCAAACATAAGCAGCCAGATAAAGCCTTGTTAGGATTGTTTGTGCTTTCCAATATATTTTTATTTATCGTTTGGAAATGAGCTTGAGTTATTTGGCTACGTAAAAAATAGGCTTCGGATAAAATTGAAAGCCATTTTCAAATATGGCTTTTAAGATAAACGCTGCAGTAACATAATGTCAATTGTATTTCTTATGCGAATAATAATAATAATAATAAGTAACAAAGAAATAAAATTATATAATGTCTTTGATTTAAGACATAGATTGGGACAAATGATTTTTTGTCTTTTCTTGCAGACTTTGTAAGAAAGTGGAAGTTTTGCAATGTTTGGATTTGAGTTTTTCGCTAAGGTTGAGATATAAATACAGTGTGACTTCAGAAATCCGGCATCAAAACCATTTTTTCTCCTCCTTTTTCTTTTACGCTTTTAAGTTATGAGAGAAGGAAAATAATATCGAAACTAAAAATGCAAAAAATAATATTTGACTTTTTTTTATTTGTCAAAGGTGATTACTTTTCGAACAAATTTTCTCGGAGGTGCACAGTTGCTTAGCAACGGGAACAACTTTGGGCACAACTTTGCCGAATGTATGGTACAATGTATGGCCGGAACGGTTTTTCGGCAGTGGCGACATCAATGATGAGGAATAATTTTCAGGCTTTCACATTTCTCGTGAAAAGGGCACAATTTATGAGCTCATTGAAGACGCAAAATCTAAAGAGATATAGATGATTGGCTAAGCATTGACGAAAATGCATCAACAACGAACAATTTAACGGCAAGCGAGTGAGCTAAATAGAACCGCCAATAATGCTAGTAGCAGCTCAGAAGACGAAGATGAACAACCGGCAGATGTATAAACTTGACTGGAGAAGTAATATATGCTTTAGAGAAACAAGACTGTGTTTCCGAAATACACATTCTTCATTTGTATAAAATGAAAAAAAAACTTGTTAAAGAACGGCCAAAAAAATTTAATCAAACTAAGTTTATATCGATGTTTCCGATATTACAAGAGAAAAAATAATTTCACTGTTTATTAATTTTTTTTTCTGCAACGCAGAAAACATCAATTAAAGTAATTTTTTTTTTATATTTAAATTTCTCTTTTTCTTACATAAATAATCACTTAATAATGAATTAAATTATGGCTAAAGGCACCATTAAAAATATAGTACTACTTTTGATAATCCTTCAAAAATCCGGCATAGCTTCGGTCCCGATGATGCCGGATTTTTGAAGTTATACTATAACCAGGATCGCTCTTTTTAATCTGTAATTTTTGCCAAAAGCCTGTGAATCGCTAAAAATATACAATTTGATTGCTATTAACGTGCAAAATACTTATACAAAATCTAATAATTTAACATTACCGAACTATAAAAATAGAATTCCGTTAGCACCCGAATTACCGTTCTTGTACAAGGAGAGCCCCAAAACACTGCACAGTCGCTTCGCAAAGACCGCGATGGTTTCGCACCCAAGCTGTTCATTTTATGGCCAGCATGCTTACAACCGGGTTGAGTAAGCCTCAAGAAAACAAAGAAAAATTTTAAAATTGTACATCAGTATGCCTACAATTATCTTTAATATACACTAAAATCTCCCTAAAGCGACCACGTTCCGTTCCCATAAAAATTGGTCGCTCCGAGAGGTGGTCTCTTAATGGAGGTCATGTTTAAATCTAGATTTTAATTGTTGAAAAAAGTAACAATTAATGTTACTAAAATTAATTCTTCATATTAGGAAAAAAATATGAAAATTTAATTAATCAAAACAAAAGTTAATTACATAAGTTAATTAGTGCAGGGTTTAAAAAATGAATACATTGACGTCTGCTTTGATTTTACGGTTTTGTCTTCTATAACTTTTACTTCCATGTTCTTTCGAATTTAGTAAATAAATGCAATTTTTTCTTTTTTTTTGGGGGGGGGGGGGGGCGGAAACAAATTATGACGATTTCATTGATTTATTTATTTGAGAGTTTCCTGACAGAATAGGGCAGGGGAGTTTATTCACCGTCATCCTTACTTTGTCATCAGAGTTAAATTCATTGCCTAAAAAGGCACAAAGAGGTTTAAACACTTAAAAGTTACCGGAATAAATAAAAATTCTAAACTTAGTTTTGAAGTTTGGTGAATAATGCGCTCTCCGGAATTATTTTTCTAATAAAATCTTCTTCAAGTGACCAGGGAAAAAGGGAATTTGTTTCATTTTCTTCAAAGAAATGGGTCGCTCATGGAGGGAGTACAACTGGGGTGGTCTCTGAATAGAGGTAAAATTGGTACTGAGTCTCTGGGAATAAATTTCGTTCCATGATAAAATGGTCGCTCAGAGAGGTGATCGCTTAATGGAGGTGGTCGCACAGGGAGGTTTCCCTGTATTTAAGGAATCTAACATTTATATTAAATTAGAATTCTGAAAAAAAATTGCAAATTATTTGAGATTGGAAACGTTTTAATAAACAAAAATACATTTAATTAGAATTTGGAGACCATGTAAAGTTAAAGAACTATTTTTTTCCCTAAAAGACAAACAGTTTAGTACTATAACTTTGTCTTTTTTATAGAGTCATATACATATTGAGTCAATACTGAACAATATTCAATTATACTTACTGTTTAAAAGGCGTAATCAATATTTGCTATCGATAATCTATATTTAGTGTTACTGTCGTACTATTGAAAGTATTTTACAGGAAACACCAACGATGAACTTGAACACATACACACAGACACCAATTGCAAATATTTAAACAAAACACGAATAATTGCACTGTATAGATGTGATTAACTAATCGAAATTTTTCAATTGTATCATTAATATTTTAAAATATTGGCTTATGATTAGGAATATTTTAAATGTAAGCTGATAAAAACACATATATTGCAGTATTGTTTTACTAAATTGGTCAGTAATAATTTGTAAATGTCGAGAAATATTTGCTTATTTTGGAGAAAATGCATGCAGGTTTATATAAATACATGAAAATCTAAATAACTTTTCCAAAGTATTATGATAGAAAGAATATTAATATTTTAAAGTTGTCACAACTTAAATGATATGCTTCCTGAATTTATATTTCCAAAAGTTTTAAAAGCAATTCTGAAGGTTCCTAGTTTTATGAGTAATTTCGTTTTTTTACGAGATCATTATATTTTATTTTGTTTCATAAAACTTGTTGTGAAATTTATGGCTTTTATTTACATAAAAGTGATTCTAACTTTTGTATCTGCTTATTTTTTTTTTAGTATATTGCAAATAATTTTCCGATGATAATATACACATGTAAATGATACATCTAGAATACATTTCAAGCATAACGATGTTGAATGATAAATTCGTTTCTGTCGTTTATGATTTCGTTCCTTTTTTGTATTCAGCAATACCAAAAGTTTATTGAAATGCATAAATAGGAGCGCTGTGCTTTGTCATTTGAATAGCATTACGTATTATACACTTGAGAAATGAATGTATACATCAGCAATGAGATGAAATCGTATTTTTGTATGAGCGAATAAAAAGAGAATATATCTTTCTGTATAGCGAATCTAAACCTTTTCGAAGAATAACTGTTATTAGACAGTAATTTATTAAAAATGTTCTTATAGATTTATTTAATCAATGAACATTTATAAAGAATATATTTTACAGTCTGTATGTTTAACATAATTTCAAATGTTTTTTAGAGAATAAATGCATTAATGGAATTATTTTTTTAATGTAATGTAAAAAGTTAAGGCGAAATCCTAATTTTTATTTCCATAGCTGATATATATAATATTTGAATATCCTTTTCAATGGAAACAGAATGTTAATTAATTCTAAATGTTGATTTGAAGTACACAATTTTAAAATGTTTTGGAAACAATTTTTTTTTTTTTTTTTTTTTTTTTTTTGGCCTGAAACATTCATTTGTAACCTTCTTTAATCAATTCTCATTCTGTAAATTTGACTTACAATACCTGTAGCAAAAAGAAAAAAAAGCATAAACAAAATATTTTACAACGACTGTAACTGACAAGTTACTTAAAGCTCTTCTAAAATCCAAACTGGTTACTTTCTCAGGCATTCACAATGTAATTTTTAATTTTAAATACCGGAAATCCCCCCCCCCCCTTAAGAAAGTAAAAAATAGGCTTCCCATTTTTTACTTTCTTCTATCTTTACAAGAAGAAAGTATTGGATTCATGAACATTTTTGAATTCCGGTTTTCGACGGATATACACATTTTAGGGACCAGAGAATCATAAAAACTTGTTTTTACAAAATGTCTGTCTGTGAGTCTATGAGTCTGACTGTCTGTCTCTGTGTGACACAAATTTCCTGGGCGCTCTATCTCAAGAACTAATGAACTGAATTTAATAAAACTTTAGATTCAGATAATCCCTGATATAAACAGGTGCTGATTAGTTTTTGGTGTAAATCGGCTAACAGATGGCTCTTCTAAGCTGCATTTTTCACGATTTTCGCAATAGCTATATCTCAGAAACTAATGAGCGGATTTTTTATAAAACTGCAGATTCCGTTCGTCCTTGATATAATTTGGTGCTGATTACTTTTTAAGTGTAAATCGCCCAACAGATGGCGCTGCTATGTGGCATTATTCATGATTATCTCAATAGCTCTATCTCAAGAACTAATGCAGGAATTTTCACCAAACTTCAGATTCAGTTAGTCCCTGATATATATTAGTGCTCTTTAGTTTTTAGTATAAATCTCCCAATAGGTAGCGCTGCTAGGCTGCATTATCACGATTCTCGCAATAACTGTATCTCAAGGACTAATACATGAATTTTCATCAAATTTCAGACTCCGTTAGTCCCTGATAGAAATTGGTCCTGATTAGTTTTTCGAGTAAATCGACTAACATATGGTGCTGCTATGTTGATTTTTTTACGATTTCCGCAATAGTTCTACCTCAAAAACTAATGCACGCATTTTTATCAAACTTCTGCTTCAGCTTCAGCTTCAGCTACAACTTGACTTTGGTGTAAATCGCGTAACCGTTGGCACTGGTATTCTTTATTTTTCAGGAAATATTAGCATGTATGAGATAGAAGAAAGTTTTGGGATTGCCACATCCGACTAGTTTTAAAAAGACAAAGGAAAATAAGAAGAAAAGGTTCTCAGTAAGTCTCTCAAAAAATGTTTTCCAAACTGGTATTTTTAGCTGGCCTGCGGAACACGACAAACTCGGAAAGATGAGACATAATCGTTTATAACTCAACATGTAGACATTTATCGAAAAATCGAAATCACAATTCTGTTTTAAATCACTTCAATAGTCATGCATTCCCAGGAAATATACGCAATTTCCACTAAAATGGCAGTTTTTGTCAATATCGATATCCCACTGTAAATTTATATAAAATGCCAATAAAAATCAATAAATACGGGAGTTAGCTCATAAATCGTTCAGTATGGAATTAATACTACGGTGCAAGAAATCATATTGTCTTAACAGGAAAAGCATTTTAAAAAGACGGTTCATTGCAAAACACACTTCTAACGCTCAAATACCACCCACAAAAAGTTCCAAGTCATTCTAAACCAAGAGTTCTCATTACAAAGCAGTTTGAAATGTGAACTTTAATTAAAATCACTTTTTAGAGTAATAAATACTGTCAATTTCATATTTTTGTTCGATGTAGTAAGGTTAGAATTACCCAATACGTACTTTACATAAATTCCCAAAGACAGAAATCGAAACACAATCTTCGGAAAATCCACCTGCAGTACCCAAAGGCTAGAAACCTCATAAATAGGATGGATGCATTGTATTGATACAACATTTGCTCCGCAGCTTTTGATGAATGAGGCGAAATCACGTTCAGTGAACAGAGAAGACTTACAGATTCTCTTTAGAAAACCGGTTAAACACATAAAACAAAAGGCTGCATGCACTCCGATTACGAGAAGCGACAGAAAAAAAAGGATACGGCCATTTATCAAATGAAGAGATTTCCAGTAAAAACAATGTGCTTGGTACATAGCTTAAGGGGTCTCAGGACTCTTAAAGTTGGAAAAAAAAAACCATTTTCAACATTTATTATCTTTAAATGAATATGATTTTAAAACACCATTTTGAGAGGTATGAAATATGTAAGTATGTTCTTTCATTTCATGTATTCGAAAAGTTACAAGATGCAGAATTAATATTTATAGGTATCTTCAAACAGTCAGACATTTGTCGAGCAGAAAATTGGTGTGACAGCTTACGCGCAGGATTACAAAATTAATTCTGCAACTAGAGTGAAAATTTTGGTGCTTAATTATACTTCAGATTGTAGAAATTACTCTAAAGCTAAAAAAAATTGTATTTTAAGCATTTTTATATTTTTAATATAAAGTTGTATTTAGCTAATACAAAATTTTGAAAATTTCGACTGTTTAATCTTCTAAATATATATTTTTTTTTTTGAAAAAAAAAAAAGGGAAATTTTAGGTTCAGTTTATACAGACTAACATGACACATAGGGGAGACCGGGGGAATGGCGACACCTTAAGGAAATTTAAATTTTTTCACCTCGAAAAAATGTTTATTTTTTAATAGTAAAAATTCTAAAGCTGAATCATGATCTTTAGTATCTGTATAAATTTAACTGTAATCATAACTGTAAAGTAAGCATACATAAAAAAATATTTTTTAAACCTCTGCACAGTCGCGGGATTACCCAGGACACTGGGGTAATTCCGTCACTGTACTGGGGTAATGCCGCCACTCTTTAATGACCTAGTACATGCATCAAAGGGATACTAGGAAACACACAACCTACTGAAAATAGTTAGAAAGCAATGTAATTGAGCAGAATAATTGTTAAGCTTACAATTTACTTCATATTGCAAAAGTCACTCTGCTGAATCGGCTCCACTACATTGAAATGAGGCCATTTCTCATCCGATTTGCATGGCGGCGGCATTACCCCGAGAGGACAATATGGCGGAAATCCCCAAGCAAAACCGAAAGAAGAACCGAACTTATTCAACACGTTGCATCAAAATGTCGGCGAATGCATGTAGATTACGGGTCATATTATCTTAAATACCTAATGTTACAATAAAAAGGTGCTTATCTCTACTCATTTTAAGCTCCAAAATAATAAGCAACTAGATGAAAACTACATTTTTCACTAGAACAAACGAACGACGTACAGCAAAGTCACTCTCACTTTAGGCACTGTTTATATTGTTGGCCGCTATAGTGCAGGCACATTCACTATCTCAAACTGCCCTTAGTTTTTAAACTAGATGGGGTGGCGGCATAACCCGGGTTGGTCATTCAACCGGTCCCCCCTATATCATAATAATTTCATGAGAGTTTCATGAAAAAAATATTGAGAAGTTTTTGAGATATCCTGCGAGTTATGCCCAAAAACGACATTTTGAGAAAACTGTCTTCAAAGTTTCAGAAACGCCGCTTCAACTATTGAGTGTGTACAACTCTAAAAGCCATAACTTCCGTTCTAATGGAAATTTCAAAGAAACAATAAAATGTCATCACACATCAAAATGTTCAGAACGAGGTAGGAGCTTAATTTATAAAAAAAAATTAAAATTTTGAAGCTTTAAGAGTCCTGAGACCTCTTAAGAAAATTAGATTTTAATATAGAAACATGTTTGGTTTAGATAAAAAAAAAAGAAGAAAAAATGAAACATTTTTTGTATTATTCGATATGAAATAGCTTTGGTAATATGGACAGTATTCTTTCCTTCCGGTTCGAGGCTACTTAAGAAAATTAGATTTTAATATAGAAACATGTTTGGTTAAGATATAAAAAAGAAGAAAAAATGAAACATTTTTTGTATTATTCGATATGAAATAGCTTTGTTAATATGGACAGTATTCTTTCCTTCCGGTTCGAGGCTACTTAAGAAAATTAGATTTTAATATAGAAATATGTTTGGTTAAGATAAAAAGAAAGAAGAAAAAATTAAACGTTTTTTGTATTATTCGATATGAAATAGCTTTGGTAATATGGACAGTATTCTTTCCTTCCGGTTCGAGGCTATAAAAAGCCAGCTGTTTGGGAAAATATTAAAAAATCACTTTATTGCAAAGCATTATACTCTTGAAGAAGTCACTTATTTTTTATTCTGCTACTGAAACGATAGAAATGTATGCAACAGATCTGAATATTCCTTCAATTTCGGATTAATTGTGTCTTAAGGGGGTCCGGGTCTCAATTTCTTTTAAATATTTATAGAGATTTTGTTATGACATTTTTTTTTCTGAAATACGTTTTAATATAATAATAATATTGCATGTAAAAAAGTCTGAAAAATTTTAAATATTTAAAAAAATTTTAATTTTAAAATTTTAAACATATTTAATTTTTGATATAACTCTGGAAGTACTTACTCGATTTACAAACTTTTTATACTTTTGTGTACAGAAAATGTGTCATTTTAATTTCCTCAGGATTTCTTAAAATATTGATTAGGAATTTGATAAAAAAAATTAAGTAAAAAAAAAATGAAGTTTTTTATGAGTGAGTTTTGCATTAATAGCATATTTTCGCAATTATATCTCAAAATTAAAAATCCTGAAGACAATTTGTTGTAAATATAACATAAAATCTCTGTTGAAAATTTCATACATGTATCTTGCAAGGAACATTAGATATATTCTTTTAAATTTGACAAATCGTGAAAAAATTCCTTCTAAGATAAATGAAGTTAAAGTTCTGGTCAGAGGTAGCTCATGCATCGCTTCTCAAGGCAAAAGGTGTTCTATCTCTGGATCTAAAGAAGATAAAATCATGCGGTTTGCGGTATTTAATGCTAAAAACTCATTATTATTTTTTTAAAGCGAATAAAAAAATAATTGTATTTTTTGAAAAATTTTTAGCCCCGGACCCCCTTAATTATCAAAAAAATATTAGAAATATAACGTTAAAATAAATTTGGTTATTGCCGATGTCTATAGAACTGAGTGAAATTCCATGTGTTTAAATTGAAATTTATTTATAAATTATGTAAATTGAATTTATTTTACTTAAGAGGTCTGAGAACTTTTAAAGCTTAAAAAAATTTTTTTTTTTCAAATGCTAAACTCCTATCTTTTCTGAACATTTTGATACAATTATTTCTTTGAAATTACCATTAGAACAGAAGTTATGGCTTTTAGAATCATATCCGCTCAATAGGTGAAGCGGCGTTTCCGAAACTTTAAAATAATTTTTCTCCAAATGACGTGTTTGGGCATAACGCGCAGGATATCTCAAAAACTTCTCAATATTTTTTCATGAAATTTTTAAAACAGGTGTTTCATGTTAGTCTGTATAAGCTGGATCTAAAATTTTATTTTTACTGTTGAAAAAATATTTTTTTTGGTGTTGAAATTTTCAAGATTTTGCATTAGCTAAATACAACTTTGTATTAAAAATAGGAAAATGCTTTAAATACAGATTTATTGAATTTTGGGATAATTATTACAATCTGAAATACAATTAGGCACAAAAAACGTCATCCTATTTGCAAAATTTAATTCGTAATTCTGCGCGTAAGCTATCATACCAATTTTCTTCTCGACAAATGTCGGAAAGTTTGTAGCCCCCTGTAAATAGTAATTCTGCATCTTTCAAGTTTTTAACTACATGAAATGAAAGAACATTACTTATATCTTCAATAGCAGTAAAAATTGGGTTTTAAATCATATACATTTTAAGATAATAAATGTTGAAAATTGTCTTCTTTTTTTTCCTTTTTTCCAATTATAAGAGTCCTGAGACCCCTTAAATATGCCTTTATTTCATGATTTGAATCTTAATTTTTAGCATTTAGAAATTTTTTCATTGAAATTTTGCAAATCATGCTTTTATCAAATTTATCATTATTTGATAATTAAATGATGAAGCATATGCTTTTATCATTAATTTGTTTTCTGAGCTCATAAGTATCGCAATAAAATAACGTAACTGAGAGAAATAGCAAAAAAACATTCGTAAATGCAAAGCATAAACAAGGGGTCACACTGCCATTTTACCTACTGTGACGTCACGAGAATACTGTCCAAGCAAAATAAATGTATGCATAAGCCATTCTATGATAATTACAAGTTAGTTTTCTGTAAAGTTTTTGTGTTCATTTTCTGATTTTAGTGTTCTGGACACGAAAAAAAAAGGTATTGCAATACATATTATTATGATTTCGTTTGTTTACAATTCTGCAGAAGTATCATTTCATTTACGTTTCATATGCGTTTTAAGTGATTTTTGAAAACAGAAATAGCCTAAAAATATAACAAATTCCAACACCCAGAGGTAACATACTTCATTAATTGCTAAAAGTTAAAACACATGAAAAAAGAGAAAAGAAGAAACTAAATACATAATAAAAAAGGCTGCACTCCGAAGCTACAGAAAAAGGTTAAGGTCATTTATCAAATGAAGCGCAGTAAAAAATTGTGCTTGGTACATAGCTTAAGAAAATTAGATTTTAATACAAAAACATGTTGTTAGGTTAAGATTAAAAAAGAAAGACAAAAAATGAAACAGCTTTTTCCTGTAATTTGATCTCAAAGAGCGTTGGTAAAATTAAGTATCTCTTCTATGTCAAAAACCTCCATTTTATCTTTTATTCTTTAAGTTTGTCTGAAAGAGCGTTGGTAAAATTAAGTATCTCTTCTATGTCAGAAACTTACTTTTTATCTTTTATTGCTCAAGTTTATCTGAAGTCCAAAATGAATTGTAGACATCTTAGTTTATATTCTAAGACATTCTAATTAATACGAATTACAAGTTAGTGTTTTGTAAAATTTTTGCGTTCATATTTGAGTTTTACTAAGTTCTAAACGAAAAAAAAAAAAAAAAAAAAAAAAAAAAAAAAAAGGAAAAAAGGAAAGAAAGGAAGAAAGAAACCGCATTGCAACATGCATTTTCATCTATTTATGGGTTTTAAATGAATTTTTGAAACAAAAATAGTTTTGTTGCTATCAAGCCACGCGTATATTAAAAACGTTGAGCGGTGCCAGGATGGGGGGGGGGGCACATTGTTCCGGGGGGTATCCCCTCCCGGAACAATGAAATCCCCCCCCCCGAAGATATGAGATTTTCTGTTTTCAATGGTCAAAAAATGCAATTCCCTCCCCCCCATGGAACTCTATAATGTCCTCCCGGAGCCATAGAAATCCTTCCCGGGGGAAAGTTTCTGGGATCTGAGCATGCGCAATCAGCACTTAAGCGTGCTTTTAAATAGCTTTTATAGGGTTCTTTATAGAGTGCTTTTTATAGGGTTCTTTTTTAAAAATGGAAAGGTAAAACAGTTTTGTACGGACTTCATTTGATAGAGGCATTGAGAGAAGACAAGATTCGAACACCGCTCCTAGCATAAGATGTTTATCAGATATTATTAGTGTTCTAATAACTCATTTGAATAATAAAATTATATTTTAGTTCAGAAGGAAAATTAGAAATTGTTTTTTTCTTCATTATTGTTAAGGAAAATTTACCATCCCCAATAAATTTTTTTAAATAATATCTCCCCAATATTTTATAAATTAAGGATTTTGTATTTAAATTTATAAATTAAAAGCTTTAGAGATTGAATAAATTGAACTGATGTAAAATTTTTAGAATATTTTTTGAAGCCGGAATTCGAATCCGGAACCTTTGATTTAAATTTTAAAAATTGTCTATTGAGGTGCCTACATGGCGGACCAGAAATTATTGCAATTGTTAATAAGATTGTACCTGAGCGAAATATTACCCTGGTTGTCAGCCCAGGTAGCTCAATCGGTAGAGCATTGGAAATGTAGTCAAAGGTTCTAGGTTCGAATCACAGGCTTGGGCAACTTTTCACTCAGTTGGAAAAAATCAATTCGTATGATATATTTACCATTTAATATGAATGAGGAAAAAATAATAATGGTGCCATCTATTGGTATTGTGACGTAGTTAAATGTTTATATTTGAGAAAACTAAAATTTTAACTTAAAAAGAACAATAACTCTAGAGTTGCTCTTTTTTGGATCTGAAAGCAGACTTCTCTGGGAAATGTTCTATTGTTTGTATCAGTGCAAAAAAAGTTAATATGTAGCCCGATTATAAAGCGAGAGATTTTGTATTTCTTTTAACTATTGATAATAAATATTCTGCAAAAATTTCTGAAATTTTAATTATGTTTTGAATGTTTTTCTGTTGAGCCTTTAAGTTGCTTACCGCTAAGTTTTGAAGGGTATTATCTAGTATAAAATTACGACGAAAGTCGTAATTCATATGTTTCGTTAGCTTTTACGAATTTAACTTTGCGTCTGTTTCTACTTATATATGATCACATTTCAGATGCTACTACTTGATCGCTAGAAGCAATAGAAGAAGGCAGACACTATTTATCATATGAAGCAATTCTCAGTATAAACATTCTTCTTGGCAAACAACTTAGGAAAATTGAATTTTTGAATAGAAACTTGATTCGAAGTAAGATAAGGATGATTTGATTAAAAAATGGTTCAGGAGTTTTCTCATTTTTTGGAAGTTATATAGAGTATTTGTATTGTCTAAGATTCAACCGTATTGTGTTGTCATTTGATACATTTGGTAAGAATTTTGGAATATTTTGTCTGAAAAATACTTTCGATGTTATTTATAGTTATACAGGTTAAAATAAGTTTTTAAACGTAAGAAGTGGTTATTTGTTTTTAATATACACTATATTTTTTACCTATATCTCTTAAATTAATCATACTTTAAATATTGCAACTTGATCACTAGACGCTATACGAAAAATAGGCCGGTAATCATTTATCATGTACAGTGTTTCTCTGTAAAAACGTTGTGTTTGGTTAATAACTCAAAAAAATTAGATTTTTACATACAGAAGTGATGTGGAGAATAAATAAAGTGGCAGTAAGGTATTTTTTTCTGTTTATTTCTGCATATTTTTTAATTTGCATAAAATTCTATCGAAGTAATTTTTCATCCACACTCACTTCCAAAAGATAAGCTGCAGAGGAAAATGTTAATTTTCGGAAGCCAATTTGAACTGGAGACGCTGTAATTCGCTGAATTAGATTGAAGTATGCAAATATGTTATGTAACAGCAAATCATAGTTTTATGTCGAGAAATATGCAAAAAAGGCGGTCGTATAAGAATCCTGCAATGTGAGGGGTTACAGGAGTTGCATGCAAATGCGGATAAAAAGTGTTTAGAACTTTCGTACGTTTTGTTTTCAAGACAGACGTGTTTCTATGGATTCAAGAAGACAAATGGAAGATTCTGAGCGTTGGCGGGCCGTCGAATGTATTGAAGTGGGACAATCAATCACAAATGTTGCTTTTTTCTTTCGCTTTCATTATTCCGTAATTTCACGATAAAAGACATAATTCCTAACTAGTCAAACAATTTCCCGAAGAGTTGTGGCCGGTCGCCCAAGGGTTATGACCCCCGCAGATGATCGATATACTGCTGTTGTATCCATGCGAAATCGAAGAGCGACCTCCATACACATGACATCTATGGTTGCAGTTCCCATTGGCAAGACAATAGGTGTCATTGCTGTGCGTCGAAAGCTACACATAAATGGACTGTACGCCGAGGTACCCCGAGTTTGTGTTCATCTATCCGTCCAGTTTAGAGGGGCACGATTAAAGTGGTGTCGGCAACATATCAATAGAAGTGTGTCTGCTTGGGGCGACGGACGTTATATTCACTGATGAGTCGAGATTTGTCATGAAACCAGATTACAAGCGTGTAAGTGTCTGGGGAGAAATACGCACACGCAATCGACTCCAGAACGTAACCGAACAAAACGCATTTCGAGGTGAAATCTTCATGGTTTGTGCAGGGATTTCGTTTTGATATCGCACTTTCCTGCACATCTTTAGACGGGGCTTTTTTTTACGGCTGTCTGGTATCGGGATGAAGTTCTAGATACCACTGCGACATTGTACGCTGCAGCAGTTGGTCCTTCTTTTGTTTTAATGGACGATAATGCCCGTCCCTATACAGCCGTGCTCGTTGAAGACGACCTGAAGAGTGAGGGGATTGCGCGTATCGAGTGGCCGGCATACTCACCTGACTTTAATACCATTGGAAATCTTTGGGATGCCTTCGATCTTGCTGTGTGTACTCATTTACCACTCCCAGCCACTCTCACAGAGTTGCAAACTACTCTACAGGAGGAATGGCTAATACTTGTTTCTACGTTAGTTGATCATCTCATACAAAAGATGATCACACTCTGTAAACATTGTATGCAGGTGAGGGGTATCACATATCCTATTAATGCCGGTTTTGTTTGTTTGCTTTAACTTTAAACATGTTTTTTAATGACTCCAATATGACTTCATCTTATAACTTATGTAAATTCAATATTGTTTTCATCTTTGTATGTAAATCTTTGTTTTGTTTCATGCATAAACACATTTTCTACTTTCCTGCTGCATTTCGTGTCAATCCAAGCAGTACTTGCCGATTTTTTCGCATTTTACCGCTGTGTCCTTAAATTTTGGCAGCGAGTGTATAATACACTTTCATGAATTTTTTATCACATTTGACAGCCTATAACACTAGCCTGCAAACTTTGTGTTGTGTCATATTTTTTAGCTTTTGAAAATTGATTATTTTGTATTTT
This sequence comes from Maratus speciosus, assembly GCA_963932465.1. Classification (NCBI taxonomy): domain Eukaryota; kingdom Metazoa; phylum Arthropoda; class Arachnida; order Araneae; family Salticidae; genus Maratus; species Maratus speciosus. The sequence continues at coordinate 566,639,666 of OZ010792.1, forward strand.
GAAACGTTGAATCCGAAAATTACCTTCATTTTTTACCATCAAGGAAAGGTTTTTTGCCGATCGAAAATTTCAAATTTCAAAATTAAAAAAACAGTGAAAATCTGATAATTTAAAATAGATGTTATTGTTCCGTTTTTTAATTTTTGATAAGTGTTGTTTTTTCTTTTTTCTTAGCGCTGAAACCGAAAATTACCTTTATTTTTGGCCATCATGTCACAATTTTTCGAAAATTGCGAATTTCAAAGTTAAAAAGTTAAAAATTAAAAATGAAACTCCTTCCTCCTCCTCATCGGACCGCTGAATTGTCTAACTGTAAGAATCCCCAGTATAAGCAAAAAATTTGAATAAATTATTGAATTAAATAAAATTACATTGAATAAAGAAAGTTTTTCACTATTTTACAATATCAGATTTTCGCTATTTTTTTACTTTTAAACTTTAAAATTTACGATTTTCGAAAACTTCAAACGCGTCCTGTGTGTTCTTTTATTTTATGATGATTCAGGCAAAGTTTTATTATTTAATTGTGATTTATCACCAGTGTTTCCGTGCTGTTTCATCTTAATTTGTTATCTATTTTAATTACCCTTTTGTTACAATATTATATAAGTGCGGCAATGTAGTGTAGGCAATGTTGCGGCCTGCCAAATGTCGCAAACATTTGTTTGCGGTCCACGAGAAAAAAAAGCTTGAGTATGTCTGCTCTAAAACATTATTACAGCATTTATATTTATTATTTTTTAAAATAAAGAAATCACAGTAAAATTTTATTTTATTTTCAAACCTAAGTTAAGAATGCAAAATATCCACAGTAAGAAAAGCCATTAAACCTAGAAACTAAGTCCTTTTAATCTCGCATTACTGAGTAACAATAACAATGCTTAACAGAAACATCAACTGAGTGGTCCTTATTTCTAGCCCTTAATCTAAAATACTGCTCATTCAACCCCTTCTTTCATTTCAGAAGTAAACTTTTCTCGACATGTAAAAAACTTCCTGACAGCATTAGTTTTGTTCTTCTTTCAGAAATAAGTACGAAGGAGAACTACAAAAAAGAAGCTATTCAATTTAAGAATGCCAAGTTTGCTTACTTTTGGATATCAACTGTTGAAAATACGTCGTGTTCTTAATAAAATATAATCGTGAAAATATAACCGTGTTCTTAATAAGCAAAATGTACAACATAGTCATTTATTTATAAGTGTTACGAAAATCCCATACATCTTTGTAGCGTTTATGGAATAATGATAGTAATAAAAATTTCTCATACTCTATTATTTTTATTCTTTTCTGCAATTCTATTCAGATTTGAGCTGAATGCGGTTTTAACTTAGGTTAGATAAACAATCTTAAATAGTTTTAAATGTCGTTGAAATAGAGCCGTATTATGCAAGCATATCATTTCTTCTTTATAGGTTACATTTCATTGTTTTGAAACAAGTTTTCTAAGCAGCAAAATTTTATGTCACAGTTTGATTTATATTTTAAAGTGTAATTTAAGTTGTATTATGATTTTACAGGATGACGTATACATGACTAGAGCTGAATCCGTTCTTCACAAAGTGAAAAAGAAAGAGATTCAATGTAAAGATAGATACAAAGATAGTTGAAATATAAATCATTTTAGATCTAATGAAAAAACATACACTGTGAGAAAAGGTGGATGTTTCTTAATCTAGGAGGAAAAAAGTACGAACGGAAATATACAATCACCTATTCCGAAATAGTCGAACCCCGATTTAACGAATCGTTCAGGACTAGCAACTTTGTTCGTTAAATCGAGATTATTCGTTAAATCGGGATAATCAAAGGAATATTTTTATACAACAGAACAAGTTAAAAAAAATTGGCAATAAATAAGAAGCTCATTTATCTTAATAATGATGTTAAACATTTAAAACATAAGAAAATACTCTGTATAAAAATTGTTTCTTTTTTTTATGTACTACTGTAAATCAAAAACATTGTAATTAAGAAAAAATCTCATTTATTCAAATTTTATCGATAAATTATAAGACATCTTTTATAGATGTTTCTTTGCTTTGTGTCGATTTTGTATTCCGAACTTCTTTATCGATTTTTTTCTGAAGCTGTGAAAACAATGTCACCAACATCATGAGCCATCAACTATCGTTAGTATCCAAACTGCTAACTGCTTTTTTGAACGTTACATACTTCATCTCTATTTCATCTTCTTCAACCGGTCCACTACTTCTCATATTAATAACCTCGGTGTAACGTGCATTTTCGCATGTAGATATTTCTGCATCACAAGATATAAATTTAGAAAATTAACAATCAGGGATATTGAAAATTTATAATAAATATTAGAAAATTTCTCCAATTTTTTTGACATCGAAAATTATTCGTTAAATCGGGATTATAAGTTCATTAAATCGAAGTATTTTTGTTCGTTAAATCGAAGTATTTTCGTCGGAACCATAAAAAAATTCGCTAAATCGAGAAATTCGTTAAATCGGGGCTTGACGTAGTAAAGATTCGGAAAAGCGTTCTTTATATTTAAAACATCAGAACTAATATATTTTTGGTATTTAAAGAAGCAATTATAAAAACAAAGTTACTTTTGTTGACACGGGTTTTCAGAAACGTTTCCGAGTAGTTGTTATGGTGCTTTAATCAGTTTTCTCAAACCGGAATATCAGTTTTTTATGCTATCCATTCTTAAGTAAACATTTTCATGTAAAACAAACATGTTTTATAGACAAAGAACAATATAAATTAATAGCATGAATATACATTATATAGGAATGACAAAAAGAAAACTTAAAACTAGGATAAAAGAACACATGGCAGACATAAAATACAATAGGAAAATACCAGCTCTAGCCAGACTATATAACAAAGAACATTTACAGATTAATTTTTAAAATAGCAGAATAATTTATCCATCAAGGTTTTATTTGTCATCCATTATCAGAGATTCAATGAGATCTTCTTACGCAGTGAGAATATATGCATTGATCCAGCCTCCATGGAGCTTCCTAAAATTTGTTGCAAAGAGGTTCTATACAGAATATTGAAACAATAATATAAAATAATTCATGTTCACAAATATCCATTTTGAATACTGCAGTTTATTTCATTATACTAGAGTTCGCGTGATTTTTATTTACCTTTTCTCAGTTTAAATGTTCTGCATAATTTTATTTCTTGAGAATGTTACCGCCATAGCAAAGAAACATGTTGAATCTGAGTAAATAAAAATAAATGCATTTTTTTTGCCTTTTAAATGCATTTGTATCACTTTGAGCAAATATTAAATTAGTTTGATTTATAGTCATAATAAAATTAATAATTTTTCGAAAAATCGATATTGCGATTTGATAAAATTAATACACTATCAAAACTTACTGGAAAACGTTTCCAAAAGTTATTGACAGCAAAAGATATAACGTTTCTATAAAATAATTCTTCAAATCTCGAAAATATATTGGTTTCTAAGATTTCTAATGATAAAGAACGACTTTCGGAATGTTGGGAAACTTAAAAAAGATTTGTGTCAATTTTCGTTCCTGGTTATAGTATATTTTCGTAGATTAAGCAAAATTTATCACTTTTTTACAGCATACGGGCATAGTTGCCGTTCAAGAAATCAGTGAGTTTCGATTTGAAAACAGGCATATCTCTCTATAATGTTATTACAGCATTTTTATTTATTTTTTTTATTTTTTTTAATACAGAAATACAATTTTTTATTTTTTATTTCCAAACCTAAGCTAAGAATACAAAATCTCCACAGTAACATAAGCTGTTAAACACAGGCCCTGAGGTAAAAGTTTTTTTAATCTAGTATTACTCAATAACTCTATTAATGATTAGCAGGAACATCAACTGAGTGGTCCATATTTCCAGCCCTTAATCTAAAATACTGCTCATGCAACCCCTTCTTTCATTTCAGAAATCAACTTTTCTCAGCATGTAAAAAAATTCCTGACAGCATTAGCTTTGTTTTTCTTTCAGAAAGAAATACGAAAAAGAACGACCAAAAAGAGGCTATTCAAGTTATTCTGGTAAAAGATATCAAGTGTAGAAAATACGATATAAATCGTAATCTTAATAAGCAAAATGTAAAAAAACATGGGTATGTATTTATAAGTGTCACGAAAATCCCATACATCTTTGTAGCGCTTATTTAATAATGATAGCAATAAAATTTACTTATTTTTATTCGTTTGTGCAATTCTATTCAGATTTGAGCTGAATGTGGTTTCAACGTAGGTTAGATAAACAATCTGAAATAGTTTTAAATGCCGTTGAAATAGAGCCGTATTATGCAAGCATAATCATTTTTCTTTTCTTGGTTATATTTCATTGGTTTGAAACAAGTTTTTAAGCAACAAAATTTTGTCACAGTTTGGTTTATATTTTTAACCCCCTCACTGACAAGCTCATGTTAATACGTTCACTAAGCTCCAGGCTCCACTGCATTTAAAGTAATGTAAGTCTATTGATTTAATGTATTTGTAATACATTGGGCAATGATTAATACTTCCAAGGATTGCATTCATATTCTTAATTAAGTTTTTTTGCATAATATTGAAAGTATCATCTTTTTTTTTATCAGTTAAAACAAAATTAAAAGAAAACAACATTACAATTTTGCCCTTTTTCAAGACAGTCAGAGAATTTTAAGGGCCATTTTAATTCCAATCCAAACTGCTTGTTTTCTGATTTATTTTTAAATTCATTTTTGCTCTCAAACGCATCAAACTGGCAATTTCTCTTCTTTAGGAACTACCTAATGTGCCGTGCTTCTCGATTTTTTTATAAATGCAGAAAATATTGCAAAAAATGCTATCAAAGTGGGCGTTTTGAACCGAATTTTCCGAAGCTGGAGATCTGGAAGTGAAAAAAAGGGTCCTACTGAGAAAATAATTGTTTAAAAATGAAATTCTAATGAATTGAGCGAAAAATGAAATCACACGGCTTCTTCAACATCTCTTCAAAAATCACCTCAGCGAGTTTCATGTTTTTACTTTTAAAAATGAGTCTAAAAATGTCTCAGAAAATTTCGAGCTGTTGAGGATAGAAAAACATTTTTCGAATACACCCTTAAGAGTAATTTAAGTTATACAGTCGAACTTCCCTTTAACGGAGTCCCTGTTTAACGAAGTTTTCTACTTAACGGAATTTCCTCCTGAACCTTGACTTTGAGCACTATTAACCGTCTAGTGCATAGTGTTGCCAATTGGCAAGAAAATAAATTTTCTCTCCTCATCATTTATTTACTGTTGTCTCTTGATAACTTTATGCTTTACGTATTCATTTTGACTCTGTACTTAGGTTTAGTTCATTAAAATACCATAGGTAATAATAGTTGTTTATCAGTTACAAATAAATAGGAACTTTTGAAGCTTTCCATTTTCCTACCAATAGATGGATTTCTAACACAAATAAAAAATATTTAAAATGCAAAATTTCATTTGAAAAAAATCTTTTTCAAAAAAAAATATGCTGTTCATAGTTATTTTAAATAATTTTCTGTAAGGTTTTTTGCTACAAATATTGTATGCATACAAATATACGTTTGTTGCCATTTGGTAATACCATGAATTGAGTTCCGCTTTTATTTACAATTAGGTAGCTTTCATTACAAAAAAGCTACCTATTGCAGCCGTTCGGAGGAAAGCGATTTAAAAAAATTTTGGTATATTTTCATCGATCATGACCCCCAGACCCCGAAACCACCCTCCGTTCAAAAGTTGATATATATAATAAATATTTAAATTGGTTTTATTTATTTTTCCATTTCATATTATTTGATTCTATTCTGTTTTAGGTAGCTTTCTTTACAAAAAGCTAATTATTGCAGCCGTTCGGAGGTAAGCGATTTCAAAAAATTTTGGTATATTTTCATCGATCATGACCCCCAGACTGCGAAACCACCCTCCGTTCAAAATTGATATATATATATATATCTATATACATATATAGATATATATATATATATATATAGATATATATATCTATATACATATATATATATATATATATATCTGACCTATGTCACACTCTAACTCTCGTAATTATGAACCGATTTCGATGTAATTCGGTGTGTACATAGTACATACCAATGTCTCGAGCGGGTTCGTTGGCCAGCTTCATCCGCCATCTTGTTTAAAAATGGCGGCCATTTAAATTTTTAAGAAAAATTTAATTTTGAAATGTGGTACCAAAAAATTGAAAATTGAAAAAATATTTTCTTCTTATGTATTTGACCTTGATAAAAAGATTCGGGAGCAGTTTTTGTTTCGTCTATATCTTAAGAAATGGCTGAGTTATAGCATTTTGAATTTCTAGCGTGGCTGACATTTTGAAACGTCCTGATTTTTGTCACGTAATAACAGGCGTATTTATGAACCGATTTGGATGTACCTTGGTGTGTACATAGTACATACGAATATCTCGACCGAGTTCGTTGGCCAGCTTCATCCGCCATCTTGTTTCAAAATGGCGGCCATTTAAAAAAATTTAAAAAATAAAAAAAAATTAAAATGAGATAACAAAAAATTGGAAAATTAAAAAGATTTTTTTCGTATGTGTTTGACCTTAATACAAAGATTCCGGAACAGTTTTTGTTTCGTATATATCTAAAAAAATGGCTGAGTAATAGCATTTTGAATTTCTATTGTGGCTGACATTTTAAAACGACCTGATATTTGTCACGCGATAACAGGCGTATTTATGAACCGATTTGGATGTATCTTTGTCTGTACATAGTACATACCAATGTCTCGGCCGAGTTCGTTGGCCAGCTTCATTCGCCATCTTGTTTCAAAAGGGTTGGCATTTAAAAATAAATTAAATTTAAAATTTAAAATGAGGTATTAAAAAATTGGAAAATGAAAAAGATTTTTTTTTATGTGTTTGGCCTTGATACAAAGATTCCGGAGCAGTTTTTGTTTCTGAAAATTTGCTCTTTTGTTTATATCTTAAAAAATGTTTGAATTATAGCACTTTGAATTTCATTTTGAAACGATCTTGTATTTGTCACGCGATAACACACGTATTCGCGTATTTCTATGTAAGAAGGCATGTGGATAGTATACATCAATATCTTTCAAGTCAATCATCAAATATCATCCAAGTTCGCTGGCCAGATTCATCAGCCATCTTGTTTCAAAATGGCGGCCATTAAATTAAAAAATATATATATATTTAAAGTGAGGTGCAAAAAAATTTGAAATTGAAAAAGATTTCTTTCTTAAGTATTTGACCTTGATATAAGGATTCAGGAGCATTTTTTGTTTGTCTTTACCTTAAAAAATGGCTCAGATATAGCAGTTTCAATTTCTATTGTGGGTGACATTTTGAAAAATCTGATTTTTTGCATGCGACAGCACTCGTATATATCAACCGATTCCGATGTGAGTGAGCATGTGCACAGCAATTACTAAGGCCTCGACCAAGTTCACTGGTTAGCCTCATTCACCATGTTGTCTTAAAATGTCAAGCACTTTAAGAAATCGCCGAATTTGGCAGCCAAATATAAGTTACTTTAAAGAAAAGCAGCTTGGATAAAGCTGACTAATTTCGCGAAATTCTCATTCATTATATTGATTAAAATTAGTATTGAATCTCCTATATTCGGTTTCCACTAAATTGAGCTTCGTGTGTTTGAATGATATAAGTTGGCTTTTTTAAAATAAGGAATATGAAAGCTACCTCTTCCTCCCGGCATTGGCCGGAAGGACTTTTCATTTTTAATCTATTCACTTGATTATAATGGTTGTTCGGGAACAGAGAAAAATAATTTTTAGCTTTAGCTTTTTTTTTCTCACAGAAAACAACCATCTTGCTTATATCATTGAATTCTGTGATCTTGAAAACGTAATTCAATATATAAGCTTTTCCATTAATTGTCGGTGTCCACTTTCTTCGTTTTTCTTCCATAATAATTCTTATAATAAATTATTTGGCAACTTTTTTTTTTAATACTTACAGCTTTAATTCATAATATTACGGTTTTTGATGGGGGTAGGTTATGTTTAATTAATGGTTATATATATATATATATATATATATATATCCATATATATATATATATATATATATATATATATATATATCCATATATATATATATATATATATATATATATATATATATCCATATATATATATATATATATATATATATATATATATCCATATATATATATATATATATATATATATATATATATATCCATATATATATATATATATATATATATATATATATATATATCCATATATATATATATATATATATATATATATATATATATCCATATATATATATATATATATATATATCTGATCTTTGTCACACTGTAACTCTCGTATTTATGAACCGATTTGGATGAAATTTCGTGTATACATAGTGCATACCAATGTCTCGAACGAGTTCGTTGGCCAGCTTCATCCGCCATCTTGTTTCAAAATGGCGGCCATTTAAATTTTTTAAAAAAATTGAAAATTTGAAATGTGGTACCAAAAAATTGAAAATTGAAATATATTTTTTTCTTATATGTTTGACCTTGATACAAACATTCCGGAGTAGTTTTTGTTTCGTCTATATCTTAAAAAATGGCTGAGTTATAGAACTTTGAATTTCTAGCGCGGCTGACATTTTGAAGCGACCTGATTTTTATCACGCAATAACAGGCGCATTTATGAACCGATTTGGATGTACCTTGGTGTATACATAATACGTACCAAAATCTCGACCGAGTTCTTTAGCCAGCTTCATCCGCCATCTTGTTTCAAAATGGCGGCCATTTAAAAAAATTTTTTTAATTTAAAATTTAAGATATGATACCTAAAAATTGGAAAATGAAAAATATTTTTTTTATATGTGTTTGACCTTAATACAAAGATTCCGGAACAGTTTTTGTTTCGTCTATATCTAAAAACAGGCTGAGTTATAGCATTTTGAATTTCTATTGTGGCTGACATTTTGAAACGACCTGATTTTTGTCACGTGATAACAGGCGTATTTATGAACCGATTTCGATTTAACTTGGTGTGTACATAGTACATACCAATGTCTCGACCGAGTTCGTTGGCCAGCTTCATTCGTCATCTTGTTTCAAAAGGGCTGCCATTTTAAAAAAATAAATTTTAAATTTAAAATAAGTTATCAAAAAATTGAAAAATGAAAACATTTTTTTATGTGTTTGACCTTGATACAAAGATTCCGGAGCAGTTTTTGTTTCGTATATATCTTAAAAAATGGTTGAATTATAGCACTTTGAATTTCTAGCATGGCTGACATTTTGAAACGATCTGATATTTGTCACGTGATAACACGCGTATTTATTGACCTATTTCGATGTAAGAAGGCATGTGGATAGTATATCGTAATGTCTCGACCAAGTACGCTGGCCAGCTTCATAAGCCATCCTGTTTCAAAATGGAGGCCATTAAATTAAATATATATATATATATATTTAAAGTGAGGTGCAAAAAAAATTAGAAATTGAAAAAGATTTCTTTCTTAAGTATTTGACCATGATATAAGGATTCCGGAGCATTTTTTGTTTTGTCTTTATCTTAAAAAATGGCTCAGAAATAGCAGTTTGAATTTCTAATGTGGTTGACATTTTGAAAAATCTGATTTTTTGCCTGCGACAGCACTTGTATATATCAACCGATTCCGATGTGAGTGTGCATGTGCACAGGAATTACTAAGGCCTCGATCAAGTTCACTCGTTAGCCTCATCCACCATGTTGTCTTAAAATGGCAGGAACTTCACGATATCGCCGAATTCGGCAACCAAATATAAGTTACTTTAAATAAAAGCAGCTTGGATAAAGCTGACTAATTTCGCGAAATTCTCATTCATAGTGATTTAGTAGTATTGATAAAAATTAGTACTAAGTCTCCTATAATCGGTTTCCACTAAATTGAGCTTCGTGTGTTTGAATAATATAAGCTTGCTTTTTAAAAATAAGGAATATGAAAGCTACCTCTTCCTCCCGGCACTGGCCGGAAGGACTTTTTTAGTATTCTGTTCAATGAATTCTTTGATTGTTTCATCTTTCTTTTTGTCTATTTTTTCATCAAAAAATTTGTTCTGATAAAGTCTCATCATGTTGAACATACGTTTTAAAACAAAGACACTAAAAAAATATTAATAGAAGAAATGCGGATTGTATTATCAAGTGAAATTGGCATTTCTTACAATGACGATGCTATGACGATCCACCTATTGACCCAAATCTTCTATTAAAAACGTTTCAGACACTTATGATGAATCTGCTTGTGATCTACAAGCAGATAAATCAGCTAATGAAATTGACTAGAATGTTGGTGCAAACAATGGGATAGTGAATATTCCATCTACATCAAAACAAAAGCACTCAAGTAAACGTAAATTTAAAAAGGTGAAAGTTTCAAACCCTTGAGCCAGATCCTTCTTGGATAAAGATTATTGGGCATTTCCACGAACACTTGTCGTGTAAGTCACATACTGTGATTTTTGACTACCAGTATTTTAGAACGGAAAAATGTGACTTATAGTATGGGAGATATCTCATGAAGCAAACTTTTATAAAATAACGGTGGTCAACAAGCATAGTATGTGACTTACACGACAAGTGCTTGCGGAAATACCCTATTGGAGACGTTTTTCTGCCTGAAACTGTTTTATCGTTAATAACATCATATAATATTTTTTGTATTTTTCTATCCAGTACTTTTCCAGCATATCTCTGAACAAACAAGCGTGTATAGTGTTCCAAAACTTATTCAAAAGCCACTCAACTGCTGGACAGATATAAAAATGTATCTAACAATTTGTATCTTGAGTAGCGTTTCAAACTTTAAAATCATAGGATTGTATGGGAACTCTGTCATTGGTGTACCACTGGGTAGTCTCACTATGATCTTGAATACATTTAAAAGTATAATACAATTTTCCCATCTTATTATTTTGATAATACATTGCCTAATGGAGAAGATAAGTTATTCAAGTTGGGACCAATAGTCGGTATCTTGGAGGGAAATTATTGTCCATTCCCATGGAAGACTCTCTGATAGATCTCTGTGTTTATGAGCAAATAAGTGCGACAAAGTCACCATATGAAGCAATATATCCCCCTTCGCCCCCCCCCCCAAAAAAAAAACTTCATAAATATGGTTTTAAATTGTTATTTTTCGCAAGAGTATCAACATTTGCGTACAATTTTGATATTTATTGCGAAAAAAAAAATACAACCAGTCTGCCAAGTGGACATGACTTGGAGTTTGAGTCAATGCTAAAATAAGTCATCCAGTTGTTGAACGTATAAATCATGAAATGTATTTGATAGCTATTAAACATCAGTGAACCTAATGGAACTTTTAAAATGAAAAGTAATTTCGTGCATTGGAATAATAAGGAGAGACAGAATCCCGTGCTGCAAAATGCCTTCCGACAATTAATAGAGAAAAGACCAGAGAAATATCGTAGAATATGCTTAGAATACGCTTAATGCATGTTGTTGCCATTTGGCAACCATTAAAAAAAATCCCAAAATACGGAAAAATATAAGATTGATAATTTTTTCCGTATTTTTCCTGTAATGTATAGTCATTAAGGAACCAAATATATATGTTTTTAATTGATTTAGTTCATTTCTATTTAACGAATTTTCTTCATAACGAAGTGTTTAAGTGCAACGGTGAGACTTTGTTAAATGGAAGTTTCACTGTATTATGATTTTATAGGGCGGCGTACATATGATGAGCGCTGAAACCTTTCTCAACACAGGAAAAAACAAATAGATTCAATGTAAAGATAGATACAAAAATATTTGAAATGTAAATCACTTTGATTCTAACGAAAAACATAGGCTGAAAAAAAGACAGGTTTTTCTTAATATCGAAAAATATAACTATGAACTAGAGGCGTCGCGATGGGGGGTTATGTGGGGGGGAGCCTCCCCCCAATGTATGTGAACTTGAGAAATGTGAGCTTAGAGTTGGGAAATTATGGGTTTTTGAAACACTTTTTCTTTTTTTTTTTTAAATAAAAAGTAAAAAAAAAAAAAAAAAAAAAAAGAATTTTTTATTGTTTTACTGACTACTTTTCTGAGTTCTGTAATAGTAAAATAGTTAAAATTAAAAAAAAAAATACAAAAAGCAGTCAGACTTAATTTCTCATTATGTTTCTCTGTGCTACGAAAATATCATATCTACCAGACCTGAATTTCTCTACTGTTGTCTATCAACAGTGTCTCTAACACATTTCCTTCAAAACTTTGTTCCTTTCTCAAAAATCTAAAAATATGAGGCATATGAAGCATGACTATGACTGACACAATTGAAGACAAAAACTTCCATTAAATGAACCAAAAATTATGATTTTTATGTTTTTAGTTTTAGCATTTTTCTTTGGAAATATATATATATATATATATATATTCTGCGTATAAGTATCATTATCATTAAACACACATTGAACATATCATTTTAGTTGGAAAATGGAGCAATTTGTTTCAAGTTGGGAAATTTTTGAATTCTAAGTTGGGAAAACGTTGAACTCTCCCCCACCCCCCGAAAAAATTTTTGTAAATACGCCCCTGCTACGAACGGAAATTTGCAATAACCTATTCCGAGTTCCTAACGAATCCGAAAAGCATTCTTTATATTCAAAAACCAATATGTTTACCTCAAAGACCAATAAATATTTGATATTTAAGGGGATCCGAGACACAAAAATCTTCAAATTTTCTGAAAAAAAAAAATTATCGCATTTGAAATTTCTCTGTTTTTTCTGCTTAAAAATGACGTTTAAATCATGTTTCTATCTTAATTAGAATAGAAATATTAATTTTTTTTTTTTTTTCGTTTTGGTTTGATTTCAAAATCTAGCTTTCAAGCAAGGGTTGTCATAGAAACGACTTCTTGTGAAAATGCGTTTTTCTTCATGATGGGTTTTTTCACTATTTTTTGTATTTAAATTGTTATAAGTCAAGAACCGTTAAAGATAAAAAGTTCAAACTTGGAACATGTCTTTTCAATCGTTTTACTTTAATTTTGATTCAACAAATTTGAAAAAAATATTTACTTTTGAAAATATGATTTTTTTTTTAAGTTACATTATTTTTTTTTTTTTTTTTTTTACTTTAAATACTTTTTATTTTTTTCTAAGTAAATATTTTTTTAAATGCCGAATCAAAATTAAAGCCTATATATTTCTGGTTATTTAAAAGAAACAAATTTGAAATTCTATAAATAATATTTCGAGTTATAACGATTTTAAAGTACCCCACTTTCTTTTAATAAATTTTAAATTAATTTTTTTTTTAAATTGAGAAGTTTTATTGTGTGATTTTATTTATAAATAGTATGGTTAACCATCACAAAAAAATTCGAAATTTTAACTCAATAACTAAAAATTATTTTAATATATGTCCCGGACTAAAAAATATTTTAATATGTGTCCCAAGCACCCTTAAAAGAGCATTTATAAAAACAACGTTTTTTTATTGTTCACACGAGTTTTCATAAACGTTTCCGAGTAGTTTTTATAATATATTAATGAGTTTTCTCAAACCGAAATATCAGTTTTTTGGATGCCACCCATTCTTAAAAAAAAAAAGAAAAACAAAAATCATTTTGATGTTTAACAAACATGTTTTATAGACCAAAAACATGATAAATTAACATCATTGTGTACCAATAAAGTTAATTTTTTTTAAGGAAAACTGATGTTCCAGTTTGAGAAAACTAATTTATCCGCGATCAAAACTGTTCGGAAATGTTTTTTCTAAAATGAATGCTGCAAAATAAACAATGTTTTTATAAATACTTTTAAAATTAGGAAAATACATTGGTTTCGGATGTTTGTAATGATAAAGAACGATTTTCAGAACCATGGGCGACTTGAAAAAGGTTATCTTATATTTTCGTTCGTGGTGGTATTATACTTTCGTAGATAAATCATTTTTTTTTTTTTTTTTTTTTTTTTTTTTTTTTTTTTTACAGTGTAAATAAAAAATAAAAACTCGTTCACTGGCGGGAAAAGCCGTATTGACAAGCGTGAAAATGTTTTCTACACTATGGAAATTTAAATTATGAAATCGTTTTATTTATTACCATTTATGTTTCGAATTTTGGCAAAACTATTTCTTTACCCTTAAATGCATGACTTTTTATTTTGTTTCGAAGAAAATTTTATATGATTCTCTGAAAGCTTTATAACACAGGAAAAATAATGAAAAAAATCAAGACACATTTTTGTTTAATACGTTAACTTTTTCTTATGTTGCTCATCTGCAATACAAGTAAAAACTAAAATATTGAAAATTAGTAAATATTTTAATAAGTATGATCTAAATACCTTATTTTATATAATTTTTTATTTTGTAAAACTTAACCCTTAAATGCATAAATTATTTTTTTAGAATTATGTTTTTCACTCTTATATTACAGATTAGACACCAGAAATTTTAAGATAGATTTTTAAATTAAATTTTTTGTAATTTGTATGCTACTGAGTATCCCATTGAATTTTTCTCCTGTTCACCTGTTCACCAGGATTAATATTTCTGTATAAATATACTATACTGGTTGCTAAGAACTGTGATGTAGATATGCATCACTATGCATTTAAGTATTAATGATGTTATTTAATGGGATGTTTGTAATGATAAAGAACGATTTTCAGAACCATGGACGACTTGGAAAAGGTTATCTTATATATTTGTTCGTGGTTATATTATACTTTCGTAAGATAAATCAATACTTTGCTTTTTTTTTAAAGTGTAAATAAAAAATAACTACGTTCACTGGCGGAAACAGCCGTATTTTCTACAATATGGAAATTAATATTACGAAATCGTTTTTTTATTTTATTTTATTTTATTTTATTTTATTTTTATCACCATACATGTTTTGAATGACTATTTCTTAATGATGTTATTTAATGGACGCTTGTAAATTCGAACTTACAGGCACTCGGGATAAAAGTTCGAATTATCTAAAGTTGAAATTATCGTTTTTAGAAAAGAAATTGATTTCGCATGCTATTATTTAAAAGATACCCTTATTTACATTTTAATTATTACTACTGGTTTGCATTATTTACCAATCAGGTGATTGTGTTTAAAATAATTAAGGTGTTAGTTTGTTGAAGTTCCTTTACCTGTAATTTATTCTGCCGTTCTGTTTCAAATAACAGCCCAGATGTCGTGACTAAGGATGGACCGAAACAGGCTTTTAAGATAGAAAACGAATTTTGGTAATCTAACTATTTTCAGCCGAAAACAAAAACGAAAGTGTCCTTTTTTTTAATAGTAATTAATACATACATAAATATTTTTAATTACTAGCACGTGTACAAAATACATATGGAATAAAATGTAATTAATACATATCACAAAATGATTTTCTAATTATACGAATTTTCCCAAATTAAAAAAAGGTTTTAGGTGTACATACCTCGATTTATCTTTACAGTGATTATTTTAAATGATCATCTGTTTCTGTTATACTAGAATTTTTTCAAAAAATATTATAAACACTTCTGAGGTTTCAAACTAAAAATTTTCTTCTACTGTTAAGTCTGCGGCTTTTAATCAGCACCTGAAAAGCGTTTTCAAAGTTTAGTCCTGTATGCATTACTTGCTTTATAATCTGCACTCACGTCTTGAGTCAGTGATGACTCATCATTATAAACAGTGGAGTTCATAGCAATAAATAATAAAGAGTATATTCAATGAGTAACGTTGAAAGTCTTCGAAAGCAGAAACGAAATATTTGGAATACAGAAAGTTACGGTCCGGCCGAATTTTCGGCAGCATTTTCGAACTTTGAATTTGGGCAGAAAGCGAAAACGAAACCAAATTTTCGGTCGATCTCTAGTCATGACGAAATGGGTGATCTGAGCTAATATTGTGTTGGGTGCGGTGTCGTCCATATAGCTCAACTGGAAGAGCATTGACAATTCCATCCGCCTTTCTGCGTTCGAGTCCCAGCCTAGACCCATATTCGCTCAGATGGAAGAAACTACTACTCATACCTTTATTTAACATAATTAAAATACACTGCTCAAAACAATTAAAGGATATTGCAGTTTTAGGTGGATTTTGTATCTGGTAAACTGTTTAGCTGATTGATACCTGGTCGACAAACATAGTAGGTTATATGAGAATAAATTACACATGTTTGGCAGAAAAAAATGCACTTTATTGCGCATTTGTGTACTAAAGGAAAAAAACACAATTTGTGCATATGAGAAAAAAAGAATAAGAAGAGGTGTTTTCTTCAAAGAAAATCATTTTCAGTAGGGGGTATGGTTTCCACGGGCGGCCAGCAACGTTGAACACCTTCGAGGCATGGACTCAATGAGGCTATTAATGACGAGTTGGGGTATTCTGCCCCACTCTTCCAGAAGAGCTCTTTCCAGTTCTTGGAGAGTTTGTGGGGGTTGTTGGCGGCCAGAAACTCGTCTTCCTAGAGCGTCCCAAACGTGCTCGATTGGATTCATGTCTGGAGAACACGCTGGCCATTCCATTCGAACGATTCCTTCCTCGAAAAGGAAATCCTCCACCAGGTTTGCACGATGTGGCCTGCAGTTATCATCCATTAAAATGAAGTTATCTCCGATTGCTGCAGCGTAAGGGACTACAATAGGTCTGAGGATCTCATCCCTATATCGGCGACCAGTCAGAGCTCCATCTCGAATGATGTAGAGGTCAGTGCGCCCGTAAATGGAGATGCCACCATACACCAACTTTCCTCCACCGCCAAATCTGACACTTTCGTGCACGAACGCAGGATTATTCCTACTGCCACGGTCCCTCCAGATGAAAATACGCCTATTATCCGGATGCACAGAAAAACGGGACTCGTCAGAAAACAGAATATTGCTGCATTCATTTCTCCCCCAGTTGACATGCTCGGTTGCCCACTCCCTGCGGTCGCGATGATGCCTTGATGTTAATCTAACACATACCATCGGTCGGCGAGCATACAGACCTACAGCATGGAGCCGGTTTCGGACAGTTTGAGTTGAAATCGTGGTGCCTGTAGCCGAGCGAAGGTGTTGTTGGAGAAGAGTAGCGTTCATGGTTCGGTGTCTCCGAGCTGTTAACGCTAAATACCGATCTTCATTGGGCGTTGTTGCCCGTCTACGACCTTGCCCTGGTCTTCGGCCTGCACATCCACTCTCCAAAAAACGGTTCCAGATCCTGGAAATGACACTTTGTGACACTCCAATGGCTTGCGCTACTTCGGCTTGAGTTTGGCCCCCTTCTAACCTATCAACAATTCTCAAAGCTTCTGAATCTGTCAAATGACTTCGCTGAGACATCGTACTCATCGAAACAAAGCAATCACTGAATGCCGATCATCCTTGTCTTCATTCTCTTTTATCCAGTTGAAAGTCAAATTTCATTCGCTGCCGCTGAAGCGACGCTTTTGACGTCGAACTCAACATTTGCATACTCCACAGTTTAAAAACCAGAAAAATTTGCATTTGTGATTCTCTTCTTCTATTTTCGGCAAAAAAAATTTCGTTTATATCTTTATTTTATATAAAACTTCAAATATCCTTTAATTGTTTTGAGCAGTGTACTATATCATTACTATAATTCGAAGTGTGTTAAAGATGTTACAATATAAAATTAAAATCATTAAAATATATTAATATGATAAGCTGAAAATATGCTACTTATATAATAAATAAAAATATAATAAAAGAAATAAAGCGGACGAAATTGAAATATAATATGAGGTAATAATTGAAGGCAGAATAGCAAGGAACTGAGAAAATAATTTGTTTTTGGTCATGTCTCCGTCTTAGCATATATATTCGTACAGTATTCTTTTCAAAGGAATTATAAAATTTTGTCTATTCGCCATCTGCCTGTCTGTGTTACAACTCTTGTAAATATCTCGGATTGCCATGGGAATTTTGTATGTTATCGAGGTTTACTATAAAATGTTCGATATTGAAAATAAAGTGTTAGCATTTATAGCTCATTTACAGTGACACACAAAATAATTCAGTTATATTATAGTCTATGTGGAAAACTCGTTTACGTTTTATGGATGCTATACTCTTTCAAACATAATGAGATTGATATGCATCTGTGAGATGGACTACACCATGATTTCTCACGAGTATAGAATAAGTATAGCATTTAAGGTTCGTTTACAGGGACGCACAAAAGAATTCCATTACATTATGATTTAGAGTAAAAAATCATTTGCGATGCATTTTAATAATCTTATGACACTCCAAACATAGTGAAAACACCAAGGTTCATGAAAAATGTTTTCTATGGATTATGGAGTGCATAGCTTTATCGTTTATTTACAGAGACACACAAAAGAATTTGGTTACAGGACTGTCTGTAGATTGATAATTGCTGTAAGTGCATTTTCCGCTGTGGTATTTTAAAACTTTCCTAATTCTGAGTGTAAAAGGTGCTGTGCTTAAATTTTATAGATCGCATACAGTGCTACACGAAAGAATGTGCACGCATTACCGGATATAAACAGCAAAGTACTACAATTTTTACTGAGTTATGTGTATTCTAAGTTGTTTTTTAAATATATTATTTCATTCTAGAAGAAAGGGAAATTTTTTAATAATATCCTGTTAGTGTTGGAAAGTGTTTCATAATACCTGACGCAAGATTTGTGTCCTTGTTTCTTTTAATATCTCAACCTTCGATTTAAGTTTCAACAGTCTGGCCCCAAAGCGTAAACAAAATTGCGCAGCCTTCTTTCCATTCCAAGGTTCGGCAAATTGGTCCTAAGGTTGTACCAAACGCGCACGACTTGTGCGGAATGCAAATACATGTGTAAGATACAACTGGATTAATTTTGTGGAATATGGAATATTTGATAAGTACTTACAATCTGATGTAGTAATTGTGGTAGATATACCACAAAAGATTTATCATCAATCACTAAAACATAACATAAATCGCCAATAACTAATCGCTTGCATTTTTTTCGTACAGAACGTATAATGGCACCACTTTCATTTTCAGTAGCAGAAGTAGTATCAACATAACTCTCACTGTTCTCATCACAAAATCTTCTTTTTGAAAATATCTTGTGGGGATGCTATTCTAATGTTTAAGAAAATACATTTCAAAGTGCAAATGTGACCAAGAATAACATATATCGGATTATGATACAAAGAGATTATAAGAATCCATCACGAGCCTGGTCTGTGCTGTTTGTGGTGGGCAAATTACAAACCGCGAACGTCGCACCACGAACCATGCCCGTAATATTTACATTTGGCCCGACTGATGTACTACGGGCCAGGCCCGTGATAATCAGTTTTGGCCCAAATCCAAGACCACGTGTATCACACATAGTTGTAGATTAAGGGGTTAAAGCAATATTTCCATCATGGACAGGTTTTATTGTATAATGAATTAAAAAATTTTCTGGAAAAAAATGGTCAAGTGATGCATGTTTGTTATTTCTATGGATTTCTAGCTATTTTTTTTAATGTTCTAATTCAATAAAAGATTTTTAACCTGATAGTTGCATTCATAACTGATTTTTTCTTAGGAGGTTAAGAATGGTGATAGTCTTATCGCCTACTGATCGTAATTTTAGAATTTTGCCGTAGTTTCTTATAACTTAGATATTGATAAAATATTTCTATTTTAAGATTTTTACGCAATTTGTTTTCTTATCTTCACTATAGTATGCTTCATAGCTTTAGGGATTGATTTTTCTATACAATCATTAGTTTATGAAAAAAATAAAAAAATAAAAAAAAAATAATATGAAACGCCCTTATCTAATGTTACAATTTAGTGAAAAACACGAAATTTTCCATATTTATTTTTTTTAAATTGCATTCAGTCTATTACAATATCCATCTCTATTTCTATTGAATATATCTTTTCAATTTTTTAAAAATATACAGGGTGCAATATGTTATCTATCGCCGACCTTTAATTTCTCAACCATTGGTCGTACACATATAGTTCCAATTACAAAAACCTTTAAAATGAGCTAAATATTCATGTTGTGGCATTATTTAAAGTCAAAAATCAATTTTATAAAAATTACGAAAACTAACTTTTTATACGGTCCCCCAGTCCCTATAGTTATATTTAGTAAAAGTTTACTCATGTCATAACAAATATAACACAAAAAGTTTGACATCTGTACTACAAAAATTGACACAGTTATTCAATTTCAAAGTTTGAGATTTTTGCACATGATTTTGTCTTTCATTAAGGGATCAGTTAAAAGATGAATTAAAGTAATTCGAGATCAAAATCAGAGAGCTATGTCCTTTTTACGGCGAATCCACCTTTAGCCGGTATCACCAAATCGGGGAATCATCAAATAGGGTTATTTCATCTAAAAATTTGAGCTAACTTTTATGTGTCGAACAATATTCAAAAGTACCGACGATATCGGCTAAAAGTGGTTTCGCCGTAAAAAGGACATTGCACCCTGATTTTGATCTCGAATTACTTTAATTCATCTTTTAACTGATCCCTCAATGAAGCACAAAATCATGTGCAAAAATCTCAAACTTTGAAATTTAATAACTGTGTCAATTTTTGTAGTACAGATGTCAAACTTTTTGTGTTATATCTGTTATGATATGTGTAAGCTTTTACTAAATATAACCATAGGGACACGTAAGGCATGGTGACGTCACGGCGACGTCGTTGTGAAGTCACACTGTGATTTTGTGACCGTCGATGTGACGTCACAGTGACTAGAATGCGAGGTCGTTATGGCCGTTTTAGAGGTCGTTTGTGACGTCACATTGTGACCACTCTGTGTGTCATTTGTGACTATTTTGGCATTAACTTTGTGACGAACCTGTGATGAAAGCGACAATGCTTTGAAGTCACACTGTGACCAATTTGTGAAATATGTGTCATTTGTGACGAACTTGTCATAAACACTGTGATTTCAAATGAAAATCAAATTTCAAATTAATTGCTTAAAAGACGCAAATAGTGAAAAAGATTCCATGCTGGGACTCGAACCCGGGCCATTAGTACAGCGCACTGACATTCTACCGACTAAATCACATGGAACGATACCCAGGCTGGAAAATTTCTCACTATTACATGATGGCGAGGCTACAAACTCAGCACAAGATGGAATATTTAGCGTGAGCCACCAACATGATGCAAACACGAAACTTAATTAAATCCAGCATCGATTGAAATTATATTAATACTTGGAAATTTTTCCAGAGAGAACCATTCGCCTTGCATACAATATTTCAAATGAAAATCAAATTTCAAATTAATTGCTTAAAAGGCAATTTTAATTAGAAATGTTGTATGCAAGGCTAATGTTTCTCCCTGGAAAAATTTCCAATTATTAATATAGTTTCAATCGATGCTGGATTTCATTAAGTTTCGTGTTTACACCATGTCGGTGGCTCACGATAAATATTCCATCTTGTGCTGCGTTTGTAGCCTTGCCAACCTGTAATAGTGAGAAATTTTACAGACTGGGCGTCCTTCCATGTGGTTTAGTCGGTAGAATGTCAGTGTGCTATACTGATGTCCGGGTTCGAGTCCCGGCATGGAATCTTCTTCACTATGTTGGCCTTTGCGCCTTTTAAGGAATTAATTTGATATTTGATTTTCATTTGAAATATTGTATATAAGGCGAAGGATTCTCTCTGGAAAAATTTCTAAGTATTAATACAGCGATGAATTTTGAAATAACCTTTTGCTGTGAATATAAAATCTTATCTTTTTACCGTACTTTTTAGCAAAATATCGCTATTTTGGAGTCTTATTCTTCTAAAACATTTTAAATTTTTCCACTTAAAAAACAATGCTTATCAACTGACATATTTTTTTATTCAGTTCTATGATTGACATTAAGTTCTATGCTTGATATTGAGTTCAAGCTTGATATTTAGAATGTGTAATTTTTTTAATTTGTTGTGATTTGTCATTGCTTTATTAAATACGAACATGGAGACTAACGGATATTAATACAACTATTATTTATAGAGCGGCATGATAAGCGATATTTATTTAAATTTTTTATTCCAGTGTATATTGTACTTTATGAATATGAGCTAAATAGATTTGGTATGTTTTATAGGAAAAGACTGATCTGGGAAATAGAAAAAAAACGACTAAGAAAAATCATGCGTTAATCATAGATTATAAAATACTTTCCAACACTTTCTGAATGCTTTAACAAGACATCGTAATTTAGGGAAATGACGTAAATAAGATAACTAAGTAAACATTTTAGAAAACGCATAAAACATTTGAAAAACTGATTTCAGCAGTTACCGTCCATAGCCAAATAATTTTTCCAATTCTTTTGAACAGCCCTGTATTTGATCTGTAGGTTGATACACTGAGAAAAATGAAGTACTCAAAAATAAGTAAACCGACGTACTCATATCGAATTGAATATTTTTGATAAAAAATGAACCCATGCTTTCTCTATTTTGAAACATCACATGTTATCAAACCCAAACAAACGAATAGTTTTGTACCCTGTAATGGTTCATTTCATTTATGGCGGCATAAATGATGTTTATTAATGTAAATATTAAATTATGCACAGCATTTTAAAAATAATTTAAAAGTGCTTGGAAATAATGCTCTTGTCATAAAAATATTCGCTTTGAGTATCTTGTTAAGAATTTTGCTATTTTTCTTAATAAATAATCAATTAAACATTTCTTGTTAAGAACTTTGAACGGGAAATAAATGTCAGTACATTTTTACTTTAAATTTTATGTTTTTCTTTTTTTTTAAGGGGGGGGGGGCAGTACATAACGATTCATATTTGATCACAACCAATGAATAAAAAATGAGTACATGTGTTTCTCAACTTTGAGTACATTTGGATCGGAGCTATTTTGAGTATGTGACGCATTTAAAATTGAGTACTTTTTACTCAATTTTGACTTCCCATTTTTTTAAGTGTATATATACTGTATAATGGGAAAATCTAGGTTAGCAAGAAAACGCCTAACAGGTTGAAATTCTTTTTCAGCAATTTATACTAATGTATGGAAACATACTTGAATACTTTTCTACAACCTGACTGCAGCTGAATATCAAGTTTATATATAATCAATCAAGAAAATTTACAAAAGTTAAACAAGAAGGAAACCGCCATAATAGAGGCAATTTGTGAAAAGAAATTACAAACCATTTTTCATTATTTTCTAGAGTAAGAGGATCTAAATCATCACCATTTCAATATTTGCAATCTTTAAAGAACATTTTGATTTCCAACAGCCAGTTTGTAGATACTGAATATATATTGAGGAAATAATGTTTTTCTTTGCTAACTTAACATTTAGAAAGAATGCAAAAAAAAAAAAAATTAAATTAAATAGAGAATGCATTAAAATTTTACATTGCATTATAAAACTTATAAAAATCGACATTATATGAAATAAACACGACAGTTTTAAAAAACATAAAGGAAATATAGAAACTTAGCACAGTTTTCTGTAGTATTCTCCCTGGATATGTTAGTAAATTCTGAAAAGAAATAATCTTCTTATGGCGTCTGTATAAGAAGCTTAAATAATACGAGAATGTCTGTAGATGTATAAATATAAGAATTCCGTAATTTAATCATCCTCTCACTCTTTTTATATATATATATATATATATATGTATAAAAATAGTGATAAAAATGTAAAAAAATTAGTGATAAAAATGAGCATAAAAAATAATACCATATAGTTGAAAAAGACAACAAAAACACAGCAATATTTACAATTTTCTTATATGGAAATAAATTTAAATTTTTCTCAAAGTTCTTTAAAGATGTGTTGCTTACAAAATGTACAAATTTTTCAAGTTTTTAACATACTGCCCTGAAATAATTTTTAGATAATAAAGAAAAATTAATAATAATTTTTGGGACGTTACAAATTGAACTACATTTTTCAAACAAATTTCACTCAAAAGCTATTTTTCCCCCTATTATATGATGTAAAGATTGAAGTTATATGGGGTTTAGAAGTGACGTAAGAACAAAAAAAGCAAAAGCGTACACTGTCAGAAAAAACTGTAAATTTATGAGCCTTTGCTGTTCAAGTTTCACGGGCAACAGCCTTATTTGATGATAAACGGTCTGATCCACAAAAAAATACGCTACGACCCCATACATTTTCCTCCGCTAGGGTGTAACCCTTCGTTTTAGTCGTGTTTCGAAAAATAATGTCACTTAACCGCGACCGTAACATATTTTTTAACCCGACAAAAAAGCGATTATGTGATGATTATCTAACGTGCTACATACAACGGAACATTAAGTAAAGTGTTATTGTGTTTTGAAGTGCATTGTATCTCTGCCCCGTAAAATTACGGGCTGCACAAAACGATGGGCATGATTTTTTTTTTTTTTACGGGGTATGACTGGAATCTCTGCTACCGGCCTCTGCCCGTAATTTTACAGGGATATTTTTAGATACCTTGAAAATTAAGGGCAATCCACATATTCTGGCAATTCTAGCCCATGTGTTACGTCAACGGTAAAATCAAAAACCATCAAATACGGTACGACCCCATACATTTTACTCCGCTAGTGTGTACAAGTCGACACAAAATGATGGGTACGGATTGTTTTTTTTTTTTTTTTTTTTTTTTTTTTTTTTTTTTTTTTTTTTTTTTTTACGGGGTATGACCGGAATCTCTGCTGCCGGCTTCTGCCCATAAATATTTTTAACAGTGTAGCGGCGATCGTGATACCATCATTATACATTTCTAAAGATAGCTACTGGGTTTTGGTTGCCATCCAAAAGTGAACAACGATTTTTTGGAAACGACAGAAAAGGCTGCAGTAAACGATGCAGGGCTTTGTTGCTAATAAAATAAATTCTTCATAGTTGTACTTATATGTGAGTTACTACCCATCATTTGAATAAATAACTACGAAAGTTGATAATAATGATATAGTAGACATGCATTTTCTAGCCACTGAATTGACTAACTAAAGTGTATAAAAAATATTACTTTAAACCAAACGAAATATATTTTAATAGTGACAGTGGCCAATTTAATTTAAATGAGAATCCGATTGATATGTATTATGCTTATTTTATGAATTATTCATAGCTTTTGAAAACTAAAGTTACAAAGTAGATTTTTGTTGA
The DNA here is from genome assembly GCA_963932465.1 of Maratus speciosus. Lineage (NCBI taxonomy): Eukaryota > Metazoa > Arthropoda > Arachnida > Araneae > Salticidae > Maratus > Maratus speciosus. The sequence continues at coordinate 566,664,762 of OZ010792.1, forward strand.
AGCAATTTTATTCAAAAGAATTTTTTAAACTTATCATAATGTAAATAATTTATCAAACTTAAAATTTTAATAGGTATATGTCAGTTAGTTCATAACTGATTTAATTATCAAAACAATTTGTAAATTATTTAAACAATTGTTAAGGGAGAATTATGATAAGGTAACCTGTTGTTGTTACTGTCACCTCGTTATTTGCCTAATTAGTAGCTGGGAATAGCGATCGCCAGAAGTGTGACTTATTTTGAATTTTGTGAGAAATAATTATGCTACTGCATGCATTAATTTTGCTTGAAGACTGTCTTTTAAATTTATCATGGAGACTTTTTTGATATTTAAAAAGTTACATGTACATTGTCTGAAAAACTCGTCAATACATACTAAATTATTCCTCATTTTTAACAAATAGTTTCCGTACTCCTAGAAAACATGTTTTATCCATGAATTCTTTCCGAAAGTTCAGAAAAAGAGGCAGAAATTCCGTTCATTCCCAGCACGCATACGTATTGGTTCTATTATTATTAAATCAAAATTTATTTTAAAAAGGAAAAACCAAGAATTCTATGAATTAAGATTTCTAATTTAATTAAAAAAGAAAAAAAGTTTTTGAATTTCAAAATAAATAACAATTATACTTTTCTGATTCATTCAAAAGTACTCACAATTTATTTTTTAAAGTTGAATAAGTTGAATAAATTTAAATAGAGTTGAATTTATAAAGTCGTTTATAAAGAAATATTCGCATGTTTTAATTAAAATACTAGTTAATGAAAAAAAGTCGATATTACTCAAGAAAAATCTTATCGAATAAAAATATAATATTCATATTTTACATCTAGCAGTCTAATTAAAAATATTTGTAACTCATATTTTTATCTTATATTAATACTAAAGAATTAAAACACCAGCTACAATCTCATTAGAGATGAAACCTTCTTGAAATTAACTTCAAAATTAAAAGTTAAAAAAAAATTGATCAAGCCATATCCATCTAAAGCAAACATAGAGTAGAACCCCGGTTATCCAAAAATCGGCTTAACCGAAAGACCTTAAAATTCCTTAAAGTCCTTTTTAAATGTGAAAAAAAATTATAATCAAAATTATTTTTACCAATGTCAAATGTCACCTTTCAACCTATTTTGATTTATGATTACTATTTTATTTGTAAGTTTTAGATCAAATCAATTCCGAATCATTTTTAATACATAGAAGAGTTGTTTTAATACTTATTAGCTTTAAAAATTAGAAGCAAAATAAGTAAAAATCAAAAGTTTGAAAGGTGCTATTGGACACTGGTAGAAATAGTGTTAAAAAGCATGTTCTTTATGAAATAAATAAACAGAGTCAACTTACTTATTTGGTACCACAACATTTTTATTACAACGATGTTCTAAATTACGATCACAGCTTTTCATCAAACAAGTTTTCACCATATGCCTCCCGGTTATTCGAAAATTCAAATCGAACCCCGGTTATCCGAAAATTGCTATGGAACCCAGCTTAACCGAAAATGCTTTGGTCCCATGCTTTTCGGATAACCGGGGTTTTACTGTATTTACTTCAAAGCTCATTTTTACTAGCAAACGTATTTACTTCAAAGCTCATATTTACTAGCAAACATATTTACTTCATATCGCTACTGTACAACTGCAGAGCAGTGGATAGCGTGTTCGTCTCGTAACGCTAAGATGGCTGATTCGAATCCAAGATCCGCAACTTTTATTTTAGCCTAACTTTCTTCAATTGACCGATATTTTACTTCCTGTAAGGAAAAGAAAAAACGGATATTCGTCACAACGTAAAAATACCGGCAGCAAATTTCCGTGAATTGAAGAACGTATTTTTGAGGGTTTATCTATTATTGTTAATTTTATACCCGCATATAATGTTACCAACATTCAGATAACTGTCATTATAAAACAGACTTTGGTATTTTTCCAGTATGCGGGCCTTGGCGAGATAAAAAAAAATGGCCAATACAAAAATTATTAAACCAATATATACAAGGCTATTACAAATGATGGACACAATTTTTAAAAAATCATATTTTCGAAACTACTGCACATATTACAATTAGTGATACATGAATTTAAAGAGAAAGAGACCAAGTTTTTTTAGTTACAAATGTTCGATGTGTGACCCTCTTGTTATAAGGCATACGTCTAAACTGTAACCCTGTTCGTCCCAAACATTTTGTAGCATCACTCTGTCAATGGTTCTGAATTCTGCACAAATGCGTTCTTTAAGTTCTGACAACGTCAAAGACATTGTTTACGTACCACCTATGCCGAAAACAAAGTGTTCAGAACTTAAAGAACGCATTTGTGAAGCTTTCAGAACCATTGACAGAGTGATGCTACAGTGCGTGTCATAAGTTTAAGCACAACATAAAATTTCAAAATAAAATTTTATTATTGTCTGAAAGTTACTGTTCTTTTCATATAACCTACAAATTGTAGTTTTAAAAAGATATTTAACAGATTTATGCTTTAAAATTTATCTCAAATAATAGAATTTATAAAAAGAACAAAAATGAGTGTGTCAAAAGTTTAAGCACAGTAGTTCTTTAGACTTTAGTATAACAAGAATTAAAAAAATTAATACTCGATTATTGCTCAGTTCTGCTGAATTACTTTAAATATACCGTCTTCCATCGATAAAATGAGGTTCTGTATTGTTTCTGGTTCAACTTTAAACCACGCATTCTCAATGACATTTTCAAATTTTAACTGAAGAATACTGCTTTCTATTTGAATAAACTGCATGAGTGAGAATACCCACACATATTTTCTATAAGATTTAAATCAGGGCTAATTGCCAACCATTTCAAAACAGATACTTTTTTTGACTTAAGCCACGTTTAAGTTGAGTTTGATGTATGGATCGATGCATTATCATGTTGAAATATCCTTTTTCTTCCCCTCAAAACCTCGGCAAAAGGGAGCAAATGATTTGCAAGAGTCTTTTGATAGTTTTCAGTGTTTTCAAGACCACTGATGAATGCTAGAGATGTCTGACCATTGCAAGAAATAGCTCCCCATACCATTACACAAACACCACCTTGTTGTCAGTTAAATATAGTCCCAGGTTCTTTTCGGAGATCATACCAATAGAAGCTCATCAGGGCCATCGATGTTCCATTTTTTTCATCACTGAATATTAAATTCAGCCACTTATCACCAAATGACATATGTTTCTTAGCCCACTGTAATCTAGCTTCTTTATGGTGCCATTTCAGATATGATAACCGAGACAGTTTACGGCTTTTAATGTATTCCGATTCCAAAAAACTCTTCTATGAACAGTTTTTTGGATATTTGTCCTCCAACTGCAATTTTTATTTGCGAAAGAGAGTAATTACTAGTTGAAGCCAAGTTTCTGATGCGGCGGTCTTCGCGCAAAGTAGTTACTCGTAGTCTTCCTGAACGGAATTTTCGTTTGAAATCATTATCACGAGCTAAAACATGATAAATACCTCGTTTTGATCTTTTTAATGAACTTGCAATTTCAGAAATAGACTTATGTTTTGCTCTCATACTCCAGATATTTATCACCGCCTCCTCTGAAAATTCTTTGGACTTAGGCATTTTTTACTAACTCAAAAACAACAACTGACTACCTCATACACACCCAGAAATCGTTTGCGTGCACAACTGCTTTCATCAGTTTGTAAAATTTGCATAAAAACGATTTTGTGCTTAAACTTTTGACACAGTTATTTTTCTTCTATTCGTAAACTCCATGGTTTGAAATAAAATTTAAAAGATAATTTTATTGAATATGGTGCTAAAACTGCTATTATTAACATATACAAGACAAGTATTGAAATAAAGTGAATATTTATAGTTTTATTTTAAAACTGTCATTGTGCTTAAACTATTGACACGCACTGTACATAATGTTTGGAACGAACTCGATTACAGATTGGACGTATGCCGTGTAACAAAAGGGTCACACATCGAACATTTGTAACTGAAAAAAACTTGGTATATTTCTCTTTAAATTCATGTATCACTTACTGTAATATATGCAGTAGTTTCGAAAATATGATTTTTTTTAATCGTGTCCATCATTTGTAATAGCCCTGTATTATTGACCCAATAGGTAAATATTCAACATAAGAATTACAGTTTTTCACTATCTAATAAAACAAATATCTTTTTGAAATTTCCAGCTTTGACTTTATTGCACATTTGATTCAAGAATTTTTCTTCATAACTCTGATTTGGAATATGCTTCCGGAATATATATCAGCTCATATCAAGTTGATTTTTGATTTTTTTCCCCTTTGAACTAAGAGAAAAAAAATGAAATACGTTTGCCTAAAAGCATGGCATTTTAAAACTTAACTTGATTTGTAGAGACAGCTATTTGGGAGTTAAATAGCTTGAATTTATTTTACACGTCAGTTCCAAAATACTTTTTATTATAGAAATGTATATTTTAAATAAATCTTTCATGGGTAATACGCATGAATTTATTAAACAATAAAAGGATAGGAATCGTTTTTAAAAACTAAACTGTCAGAGACAGCTGAAAGCCGACGATGGCGTTTTTACAGAACAGAATAAATTTTTAAATAGGAAAAATAAATAAAACTAATTTTCATATACTTCAGTGGATTTCTTTTGTTTGAATACAGGCCATGTATTGATGAAGGTTGATGAAACTCTTTCTTGTTCAATTAATAGACATAAACTTATAATTTTACGTGAGAAAAGAAACTGCAACAAAGCGATGTGGTAATATAAAGTTGTATTTAGAGTGAGTGATCTGTAATACACCGAAGAGCCAAAACATTATGACCATCCCCACATTTTGCAATGAACTCGCTTGGTTGACGTGGAGGGCACGTAATCAGGTGGGAATGGTATTTAACTACTGCTAAGAAGTATGAAGATTCATTTTTGCGCTTACTTCTGCCGGTGATGGGAAAGATTGTCGATATAAGCGACATTGATAGAGGGCAGAATTCAATGGCCCGATGGCTCAGAACAAGTATCTCCGAAACTGTTCGACTCGTGGACTATTTGTGACGCACCGTCGTTAGTATTTATGCAGAGTTCATGAATGACGATGAAACCATTAGAAGAAACGATGGCGTTGGACGTCGGCGTGTTATCAGAGAAAAAGATCGTCGGGGACTCCCCACTTGGTAAAACTAAATCGGTGACAGACACTGGCTCAGCTGACAGTCCAATACAATACAGGTCCAAGTAGAGTTATTTCAGAGCAAACAGTTCAGCTGACACTGTTGGATATAAGGCTATGCAACAAACGCCCCGCTCATGTGCTTCTGTTGACCAAGCATCATCGCCAACTACTCTTACACTAGGTCCAGGAACATCGTGACAGAACCATGGACCGTTGGGAGAAAACTGCTTTGCCAAATGAATTACGATTCATTCTTCAACCTGTTGATGGCCGTTTCAAATTACACCTTCTTCCACGCGAACTGTTACTCCCCCTTATGCAGCAGGTCATATAAGGGCCGGTTGTAGCGATATTAAGCTTTGGAAAACGTTCTAATGGGAACCTCTTGGACCTGTGGTTACGGTAGAACAGATCACGAAGACCGCAGACTATCGGAACATCAGTCCGGACCTGTTGCACCCTTACAACATTATCTCTCCTCCCAATTGGAAATGGAGTCTTCGAGCAAGACAAAACTCCATGACACAGGGCTCGAATTGTGCTGGGGTGGTCCTATGAACATAATACTGAATTTCAATTAAGGTCCTGGCAGTCTAACTAAATGGATCTTAATACGATAAAGCAGATTTGGGGTATCATGGAACGGCAACTCAGAGCTAAAAAACAACCATGCTGTAATATTCCGGATTTACGTGACAGCAAGTTGAACATCTAGTGCAATCTGCCTTCGACCATGTACCAAGGACTAGTGGCATCCATGCCAAGGCGGGTGCAGCTTTTTTGCGGACAGAAACTGAGACAATGCGTTATTAGGTAGGTGGTCAATTAGAATAATTGTATTAAAATTAATCTAGGTGGTCATAATGTTTTGGACCTTCAGTGTAGTAGTTATCGACGTTTTGAGTAGTGGTATTAATTCACTGAAAAGAAAACCGTCAAATAATACACTTTTCCGTTAATAAAGATAAACAAATTTTTAGTACTTTTATGTTAGCCGGTCTCAAGTGATAAACCGCTATATATTATTTCCATCGCCATCATTCGTACTGTATTAATTTCATTTAAAACACAAATTTTTCAGTCATTTACTTTATATTACTTAATTTAAAATATATATATTACGTACATTTAAAATAAGCCGCAAATAATTTTCTTCCACAGACTTTAATGTAACGAAATTCTTTTGTGTGTCCTGTAAATGAAATAAAAATGCTACAGACTTCATTTTCAACACCAAACACGCCATACTATACATCAATAACATACACTGATGACCAAATTTATCTTTACATAAACAAAAATAATGATATTTCATGAAATATCCAATCGATGTAAGCCATTTTTGTAGGGAATGTGGGAAATACAAACCTAATTAGCATTATATAAATCAAAAGTGATCAAACAGTTTCTGATATACAAAATGTTCTGATATACGTTATGTCACGCGACGATGAAAGAAGCGCGTTGCGCAAAGTGAATATCGGAATGAATTTCTGCAATATAGCGCTTAATTTCAGCGTGTTAGGACAGAAAACGATTTGTATGACTTCGCGGTATCATTTGGAAGAATCTATGAAGTGGCGAATTATCGGCCTTTAGAAGCAGGACAGACAATCACAGAAGTAGCGAGATGTGTGAATATTTCAAGGCAGACAGTCCCTACGTTATGCAAACGATTTCATAACTCTGGCACTGTTGTCAGGCGGCTTGGACAAAGTCGTAAACGAAAAACAACTGCTTCGGAAGACCAATATTTGGCAATAACAGTCTGCTGCTAGGCAGTCAAGTTCACAGCTTGCAGCCAGCACTGGAACAGTCGTATACCGTCAAACTGTGTACAGAAGACTTAATGAGATCATCCTTTATGCCAAAATGCCAAGGATATGTGTGTCATTGTCTGCACAGCACAAGAGTGATCGCTAAAATTGGTGCAAAGAGCATCAGAACTCGAGTGAACGGCAATGGAGTCATGTTCTTTTTACTGATGAATCGAGATTTAGTTTAATATCGGATTCTAAATGTGTTTACATCTGGAGGGAGTAAGGAACACGAAATCGTTCTTCGATCATGATTGAACGTAACCATTTCAGAACTGCATGTGTGATGGTATGGGGTGGAATAATGATCGATGGGCGTACGCTCCAACACATTTTCAACAGTGGATCTGTGACCGGCAGCGATATCGGGATGAGGTCTTAGAATCTTATGTCCAACTTTACAGAGGTGCGTATGGATCTCACTTTTTATTTATGGACGATAACGCTCGTCCGCATCGATCACATTTCATTGGCGACAATCTTAAAAGTGAAGCCATTCAGCGAATACCGTGGCCAGCTAAATCGCCTGATCTTTTCCAGATAGATAACTTATGGGACTACCTTAGGAAAGCAATTGCACAGAGACATCCTCCTCCTTGACACGGAAATGAACTGAAGACCGCATTGCTGGAAGAGTGGAACTGAATTCCCCAAACTGTGGTTACCAACATTATTGCCAGCGTGAGAGAAACGTTGTGATATGTCTGTTCACGTTAGAGGAGATCACATTCCGTATTAAAATCATGTCTCCATTTTTTCCTGAGTTATTCCTGTTTTTCTGCACTCTCCCTCTCACCTCTTTTTGTCATTTTTTTATGCTACAGTTTTATATGATAAGCAGTGATATTAAATTTTTTCCTCTGTATTCAAGTGTTTTGATGTTATGTATAATTCCACAGAAATTCATAAAATTATAGTGCACCATTTCTGCGAAATCCGCGATTCTATGCATGTAAAGATAATTTTGGACATGAGTGTATGTCAAATGCATGAGAATCCGAGTATATTTACGCGAGTTAGAGCACTAACAGACAGAGAGACGGCACATAGACAGACAAACCGATATCATAAATAATTTTCGACTATGTTGGAAAGTGTTACGTTAAAAGGGAGTGCAACTAAATATAGCTGATCATCCACGTAGTATTGGAGTTAGTGTGAAACGTTGTTATGTTGTGGGACAGTTAGAATTTAATGCTGACGATTGTCAAATACAATTTTGTTAAAATTCATATAAAGTACAAATAAAATGTACTAAAATTGCTTTTAAGTGCATATATGTAATATAAAATTATTTAAAATGCATCAAAGTATCTTCAAAATACTTAAAAATAAAACTAAAATTCCAAAACGTTTTTAGTTAAATTCACACAGTCATCGTCAGTGGTTATAACCACTGACGATGGTTGTGCGAATTTGGCCGGAAACGTTTTGGGAATTTAGTTTTATTTTTAATGTATTTTGAAGGTACTTTAATGTATTTTAAATAATTTTATAATACATATATGCATTTAAAAGCAATTTTATTACCTTATATTTGTGTTTTTTACGAATGTTAATTATTTACTAAAGGTGAATTTAGCACTGTAATTTTAACCTCCCTTTATTACAATTTTGCTTATTTTATAAATGATCATAATCATAAGTGTTCAATGAATAATTCATTAATATACAGGATGACCATAATTAAAGTACAGGTATTTAGAGTTAAAATGTAGAAAAATCTACTGAGGGCAGTAAAATTTAATGTAAATACTATTTAAACGGCAAATAAATTTAACAGGAAAGAAAAAACAGCTTCTCGCATCAGGAGCAAAAATGGCACCGAAGATTATTGAGTGTGGAAACAGTCCTCCATAGTGGTGGTCCCCCATACTCATCAAAAACTTTGGAGGTCCTTTTAGTATGAAGATCAGAGGCGAAGAATATCAGTCTGCGTACGTTAATAAGGCAAAGCATACATATTTGTTAAGCCAATACGCCAATCACAAAATATCGGTTAGGCTGCGAGCAATATTAAAATTTCGTAACGTAGGGATTTCGGGTGAAAAGTCTAACATCTCAAAGACGCGGGAAACAGATTCGTGGAATTTAAGAGAAATAAAAAATAGCAGAATGGTTTTTAATAACATTCAAAAATAAAAGCTAGCTTCTCTCAGAATATTATAGTTTTGATAGCTGATAAAAATTTATGAAAGGATTAAAAGTTTCGAATGAGATAATTATTAATACACGCGTTTTAAATTTAAAGAAAATTAGCTAGGAATTAATAATAGATATTATTAAGAAATAGGGAAATAATGAATATGCCGGAAACTTAGAATAATTTGAATGAATATTGCAAAGTAAAATTTTTATCATATGACCTTATTTCAGGTCGATTGTTGCGATTTCCTTCGAAGAAAAAAAAAATGAAATGCGGTTGCTTACAACGTATAAGTTTTTAAAATCTTATTGTTTTGAGTAATTTAGAAGTTAAATATCTTGAATTATTTTTATACGTCAATTATGAAAAAGCTTATATTCAAACTATTTAGATTGGGTTTTTTGTTTATTTAAAGACATTTACGAAACAAACTTAGCCTACCTTGTTTCCTCTGAAAAACAGCCCCAGCCATATGGATTTGAGAAAGATACATTACACGCAGAGTTCGTAAATATCATGATATTTTCGAAAATATCAAAAATATCCGATATTTTGATATATATCCGATATTTTCGATATATATCCGATATTTTCAAAATAATCAACTTTGCTGATAATAAATATTTTCAAGAATAATATTACATTAGAAACTAAAACATATTGCACTTAACATGAAAACTTAAAACAATATACTAAACACACTTTTTTTCTTTTTACTTAACAAAATTGAAGATGAACTAACTGAAAACTGAAACAATTTGATTTATGCACTTACATTAAAAAAAAAAAAGCTGTGGGATTCAGTATCAACTATCAAGAAATCAAATTCATAAAAGAAAATTTAAATACATAATATTGTTTTAACTGAAAATTTTTAACATTTTTTTATTCCCTAACATGCTGTACAGTTTAAACAAAACTAAATACCAGAACATATTCTTTTCTAATGAAGCTGTATATATATATATATATATATATATAACTGAGTATTTAAATTAGACAGTTTATTATTCAGTGTCTGTTCTGAATTAAGACTTAATTATGTCCCTCATAATCCACAGTTAAAAGTAAAAAATTCAAACATAAAGCTTGGAAAATATATTTTTCTTCTTCAGCTAAAAAAGTCACTATCAGAGACAAAAATTCATTATTTACTGAACAACAGAGTCAACAACAGTTAGGAATTTCATTTGCATTTTGATTGAAAATATCAAAAATATCTTGCACAGTGATATTTTGAAAATAAATATCAAATATAGAAAAATATTGAAAATAGCACACATCTTGATATTTTGAAAACAAATATCAAAGTAATATGAAAATATCGAAAATATCAAAAATCTTGATATTTTCAAAATAAATATCGGATATATATCATGATATATATCAAGATATATATCGATTGATATATATCAATGAACCCTGATTACACGTAACTTTTAGTTTATATTTTATTTTACTAGCATAGAAAGATTAAAAAAAAATAATTTGACTTTTTGTAGATCGAAAAGTATATGTAAATTATTTTTAAAACCTTATATTTTTAGGAAAATAAAAGCTGTGTTAAAATGAATGTTAGAACGGGAAATATGTTAAAATGAATGTCTTTTTTTTGTGCATTGATTTTATTGTATTATTTTATGTTCAAATTTTTTAAAATAAGGTTTGTCAACAGAAACAATGAAATTTTAAATATTTTTTTTTCTTCTTTATGTTTACCTTTTATGCAATATATTTCTAAAAGTAAAAAAAAAAGAAAAAGAAAAGAAAAAAGACAATTTTTAGATGTAAATCAGCATCAGCTTATATTTTTCGCTTTAGATTTTACATAAATATATATTCAGTAACAAATGTACATTCGTTTCAGTATGTATAACGGCGAATGTTTTCTTTGAAATATGCTGCATTGATTTCATGGCATTTTTGATTCAAGTATTTACTATCACAACCCTGATTTAGCATCTATTCACACACTTGAATACATATGACCTTATTTCAGGTCGATTTTTGAGTTTTCCTTCAGAGAAAAAAAGAAAATTGAAATATGGTTGCTTACAATGCATACCATTTTAAAACTTTATTTGTTGATCGTCTGTTTTGGAAGTTAAATATCTTGAATTATTTTCAAACGTCAATGATGAAGAGGTTTATATTAGAACTTAGTTTAATTTGGTTTTTATTTATTTTAAAGAAATTTACTAAGCAAGCTTACCCTCCCTTGTTCTCTCTGATAAACCGCCCCTGGCATAGGGACTTAGATTTCTGGTAATTGTGTAACGCTTTATGAAACTTTTAGTTATAGTTTTTATTTAGCTATAGCTATTTAGTTATAGTTAGTTATAGTTTCGTTATAGTTTATATATTATATTAGTTTAGTTATAGTTTAGTTATAATTAATTAGAGTTTAAGTATAGTTAGTTATAGTTTTATTCAGTTAGCTATTTAGTTTAGTTATAAACTTTTAGCTATATTTTATTTTACTGGCATAGAATTTTTTTTTTTTTTTTTTTACTTTTTGCATATTGAAAAGCACATGTAAATTATTTTTAAAACCTTATCTTTTTAGAAAATAAAATTTCTGTTAAAATAAATGTTAGAATAGGAAATGTGTTAAAATGAATGTCTTTTTTTTATTTATTTTTTTAATTTTCTGCATTAATTTTATTGTTTTTTTTGTTTTGTTTTTTTACGTACGATTTTTTAAAATAAGGTTTGTCAACAAAAACAAAGAAAACTGAAATAATGTTTTTATCCTTACATTTAATACAACATATTTCTAAAAGTCAAAAAAAAAAAAAAGAAGAAGAAAAAAGACAGTTTTAAGATGTAAATCAGTACAGCTTATTTTTTCTCCGCCTTAGTTTTTACATAAATATATAATCAGCAACAAATGTACATTCGTTTCAGTATGTATAACGGCAAATGTCTTCTTTGAAATTTGCTGCATTGATTTCATAGCGTTTTTGATTCAGACTTTTTCTTTCACAGCCCTGATTTAGCATCTGTTTCCACACTTGAATACATATGACCTTATTTCAGGTCGATTTTGGAGATTTCCTTCGAAGAAAAAAAAGAAAATTGAAATATGGTTGCTTACAAGGCATAGCATTTTAAAACTTTATTTGTCGAGAGTCTGGTTTGCAAGTTAAACATGTTTTTCTTTTCACACATGAGTTCTTCAAAAGCTTATATCAGAAAATATTATACTTTGAATAAATCTTTATTAGTGAATACTTATGACTTGATTAAACAATAAAAGAAAACGGAATTTATTTTTTCAAAGAAAATTTGTATAATATACATGTATTATAATATATATGTACCAAACATATTGAAACGGGCTTTGATGTTTTAACTATTATAGTTTTAACTATTATAATAGTAACTATTAGGTAATGTGAATTGCAAAATATGTAAAATGAGGTGGAAAATAATGTTAATGAAGTTCTGCAACCAGATAAAAAAGTTACTTTTTAAGTTTTTATACAAACCCCGTAGAAGGTTCTTTAAATGATTTAAATAAAGATGAAATATTACTTTTTTTCTGCGTGTTTTATTGAATGCCCATCATTATAAATTATAAAAAACTGATATGCTCAAATGAAGAGTTCGGAGAACAAGGTACATATGTCACATTTTCATAAAAATCTAGTTATCTGTATCAGAACACGTACCAAGAAGGTCTCTAGCCAGTAAACAAATATTACTAAAAAACAACAAAAGTTTGCACCGTTATGCTTCAATGTTGTTATTCCCTAAATGAAATATTTGATTTATTTTCAGTCAATAAATATTAAAAAATCCATAATGGCGAACAAGCAACAAATGTCGTGTAAACAAATATTTTTTAAAGGTGATTAACAAAATAGTGACAGTGAAAATGACTTTGATTAAGACGATAGTATTAAGGACAGAGATTATTCTTCAACGGATTGTAGCTCTAATTCTTTATCAGAAAGGGTGTATTGATAAGTAATTAACACTGTGGCTTTAAACCTTTTTGTTTTATTTTTAGTATGCCATGAGACCTTTATTACTCAATACAATAATTTTCATATTTAAGAATGCTTTTTATTAGTTTCCGCGAGGTACATAGATATTCGAATAGTAAAGTAACATCTCAGAATTGGTTCACAATAAATATTTCATAATTGGCATTAAGACTATAGAAAATTATTTTAATTCCCATTATGGCTCATACCCTTTTTGATTTCAAAATTGTCGTTGAAAATTTGTATTGGTTCCCATTGCGACATGTGTCCTTTTTGCTTAAAAAATTGTATATTTTCAAGAAAGTTAACATTGGAAAATGTAGAAAAAACTGTTTTTTCAGTCCAACAGAACTGTTAAACATCTTGAACATCAAATACAAAGAATCCGTGCAGCTTAATAGCAAAAAAGTTGCCAATTTAAGACAACTTCTTCCACATACATCCACTAACAGCCAGAGCTTCTACTTAGCTATTTTGAGGCATCTGCAGAGCAGACTGTTAAAGAAACTGCAGAACAGGTTGACGAGAATGTGAAAATGAAAGTGGTAGCTTAAACTTTGAAGTCGATTAACAGAAAGAAAAACATTGAAAGTGTTTGGAGATTTTGTTGATTAATGAATATAAAATTATTGATATAAATTGATAATAATGAATAATAAATCATAATTTGTAAATATATTAAAGGACACTGTTACGTCTTGAAATTAACATCACATATGAGAATAAAAAGATTTACTAAAAGACGTATATTACACACAAAAGGTAAACTTCCAAAACATTAAATAAAATTTTAAAAGCCTAAAACCGACAACTTTCAGTCACTCTGTGGCTATCATCAAGGTCTTACTTCAGCCCAAGAGAAACAAATACTTATTAGTTCGTAGATGTCAAAAGTAAACATACTGTGTTGAACACGTCACCATAACAGCGCCATCTGTACAGCCGCTGTCCAACCATCCAACTTTTTTAAAAAAGGAAAAACTTGAAGAAACCAGACTATTAATGTCAATAACTGCGTCAGACCTCTTTAACATTGAGTTAAATTTTGTTTCAAAAAATTTAACCACAACCTATGTATACCGTAAGAAACTTCTTCATTACAAACGTCTCCAATTCTCAATTCGATTTCTAAGGATTCTCTAATTATACTTTTTTGAGGATAAGTGTACGGCCAAAAAAATTTTGCGTTTTCATATTCTATTGCTTTATTCTGATTTTTATAGAACAAAATCTTGCAAGAGCTGTGGATTGTCTATTATATTTTATATCTGCTTTATCTTTTAAATCGTGTTGCAAATTTTATTTTTGTCATACCTATATAATGTACTTTCTCACTGTTATCTAAAATAATTGATATTTCATAAACACCAGCTAAACTCAGTGAGGGGGTAGGCTCAATTTTACTTGAAAGTGAATTAATAATGTTAGGTCTGGGAACTGCTATACGGGGGAATATTAAACGGTCTGAATTACTTTTCAACCTTTCGTAAATACCCGTGACATAAACAAATTTTCTTTAGATAATTTTGGATTTAGAATCGTCTTGAATCTTGGGAGAGGGGTTAATATGCTTTACAATAATTTTGTCAGTAAATTTTGCAGGAAAACCATGTTCAGCTGCGATTCTTCTAATAAAACTAAGTTCTGTTCGGAGGGATGTTGGAGCATATGAGAAAAACGCGTTTTATAAATTAAGAAAAAGCAAAAATTTTGTTGTTAAACGGATGGTCAGATTAAGATGAAATGACGATGTTTGACTTGATTGTTTTTTTGTGAACGCTAAATTAAAGACTTTGATCTACCATTAAAATATCCACATCAAGGAAAGGTAGCCTCCCCTGAATTTCCGTTTCCATTGTAAATTTTATAATTGAATCCAATTTATTAACTTCCTCAAGGCATTCATTAAAAGCTTGCATCCCATGTGCCCAACAGATGAAAACATCATTTACGTAGCTTACCCAAAAATCAGTTTTCGGTATAGATAATCTAAACCTGATTTTAAAATCAACAAAGTATAAAATGTATGAAAAATACAATTACTTTCACATTTAATATGCATTATTATTTTTAATCTCGCAAAATCTCCTTTCTTTTTCAACGTTTTAGATATTTATCTTTTTTTTGCGTTAATGATTACTTTCTTTAAATCGATACGTACCCAGACAATAGAATTACACCAACTTTGCCAGTAAGGAATAGAGTTAATTTTCTCTTTTTTCCTAGGAAGAAACATTTAAAAACAAATCTAAACCAAAAATATTTTATGCAGATGAAACTTTATTTCGAATTCTATAGAGAGACTTGGATTCTCTATCAAGCCCCAAATTGCCGCGGGGCTCTTAACAAGACACAAATTGAAAAGACCCCAATTGGCGCGAAGTTCTGGGCAACCACCCCGTTTACCCAATAGTTGCGCCAGTCCTGCTTATACATTACATAGTTGTTGTTTTCAAATTCATATTTTGAACTTGAACTTGTACAGATTACAGCTTTAGTTTTTAATTGACATTTGTACCGATGATAAACTTGTACTGAGCCTGAAAAGTTTGTTGTTATTGATTGGATTATGATATATTATTGTGCTGTTTGTTTAGTTTTATTAAATGTCTTTTTAATTTTAAAATCCTGATTCAGACATAATGTGTTTAATTATTTGAAAGGGATATATATATTTTTTTTCAAACGATTTTCTTGATGTTGCAGTAATTATTTTGTATTTCTCTATTCTAAAAAAAGAAAAAAAAGAAAAAAGAAAGAAACTTACGTCATAAAAAATTGTATTTACACGTGACTATAATCTTAAAAAAGAAAGAGCACTTTAAAATAATACATTCATCATTATTCGTTAAAAGTAATAAATGACTTAAATTACGCCCTATTTAAAGTGGCCAAAAATAGCATTGCCAAGCAGGTTAAATTTAAAAATATACTTACTCGAGACCAAGAATGCCAGTTTGATCTCCTTTTTTATTCAGAAAAGCCAAATTCATACCGAAAGTTCCAAAAGTATTTTTTTAAAACTTATTAACGATCATTTCGCAATTATTTAACCTTTAAATGCCTGGTGTTGCTTTTCGGCAACATACCCAATTTAGGCTCGAAAATACTATTAGAATAATATTGAAGCTATAATGCCTAATGTTGCCGATAAAATACATTCTGAAAATATTATTAAATCGATTTTCAACATGTAGATGACAACACTTGTGCTGTTTAAGAGTAAAGATAGATTTATTTTTTCAATTGTTGCTACTTGTTCTTTTTGTTTTGTTTGGAAGCTTGCAAAATACCTTATTTTTTTCTGCAGTGAGCAAGTAAAATGTATTTCTTATTATAGTTCCTAACATTCTTGTGTGTTTAATATTATAGAATTTTATCAAGGAAAATTATTTTTTCAATTAAACACCAGTATTCCCGATTAGTAACAAACTGTTTTTTAGTCGTAAACTATACTTAAAACAAAATATGATTTTTTTAAGTATTTTTCCCATGATTTATTTAAAAAATGAAAGCCGAAAAACATTATTAAAATGATTTTTCAAAAATCCGGCATTTAAGGGTTAAACAATAATTCTTCTTTCAAATTTTCCGGTATGAGTTCGCAATTGTTGAATAAAAAGGGAGCTCTGAGTGGCAACCCTGCTCGAGGCATTTATTTGATATTTCGAGATGATCTTTTGAATTATTGTTGCCAATTCTAAAACAGCGCAAATAATAATATTTCCTTTCTAACAACAGAAGTACTTTCACGTGAATATTAAAAAGAGAAATAAAATTTTGGCGGAAATTATGCCAGATTTAAAGCGATGCATTTATTCATATAACGGATCTTGCATTGATTAATAATTTTTTTAATTTAATTTATATGGCATGGTAAATTTATACATTTTGGTGTATAGTCGATCGGGTACATAATGAAATTCAATTTTTAGCTTATTGCTGGATTCTATTACAGAAATCGACTATGTTTTTACTTATATTTGTATTTAATGTACCCCTGAAGAAGTGAAATGCTATATAAACTTCCTGCTACATCCACCTATTTGATCTATTATTTGTTTACGATAAGTCTTTTAATATTTCAACAATATTTCGCTGGTTCTTCGTATCTTTTGTCTTTAAAAGGTTATTGTATCAAAATTTGGTGGTTATTCATATGTTTTATCTGGATTAATCGTCCGCAATGTGCTAGTGAATTAGTGGTATTGTGCTTGATTTCGTATTACAAGTTGAAGGTTCTATCTTTATTTTGTATAATGTCAGTGTTATGAATTGAAGCTAAATTTATTAATTTATTAATTTAATTTTAGTATTAGAAATAAATGATGATTTGTAATTATATAATGATTATATATTATATATATAACCATTATATATATATATATATATATATATATATATATATATATATATATATATGTATATATATATATATATATATATATATATATATATATATATGTGTATATGTATATATATATATATATATATGTAGAATAGGTGGGATTGACTGTGGTCGAACTTTGGTGATAAAGGCTTCTGATTGAACACTCGTAGTATAGAAATAATCACGTTTTAATGTCTTGATTAACGCATAGATTATATTTACAGAGCACATTAACTATATACAGGGCTTAGGAGGATGAGGGGGAATTTCTTACGGCAGTTTACCGGCATTCAATATATTTCGGAAGTTTGATCGGGTACGTCTTACCAGGTCAGTCCGCAGAACAACTCTGGCGTTACACCGAACCTTAGCCCCCCGACTGCGGTTCAGAATTACTCATTCATCAGGTTTATTGTCTTATAGAATTTGTCTACTCTGTCAGTTCTCATGGGATTTTAGCTGCACCTCTTACTGTGGTCAGGATGTGGTTTAGATTGTTTTAGGAACCGCAAGCCACATCCACACTCGTCCATCTTGACAGGTGTGCACCCCTGCACACGTGAGAGCAACCGCAGCAAGAAAAGCGCAAATTAAAATTTATCTAAAAAAAAACACTAACAAAAATTTTCGAAATTTCTAAAGTTAAAAGAAAGAAAGAAAGAAAAACTTATCGTTAAAAAAAATTTAGAGGCCGAAAGGGAGAAAACTGACGAAACACGAACAAAAAAAAAATGAATTTAAATTTTGGCTTTTCCATTACAATGCATAAGCTGAACTGCACTACACTACGTGAAGAAAAAAAACGTCCTCAAAGAAAGAAAAAGAAAATAAAAAATGTCTTCGTGTGTCATGTGAAAATGGCCGTCTTTGCCGTCTTAAGAAGAAGATCCGCCATGGAACTTCACGTCTTTCGTCATTAAAATATTTTTCATCATTCGTCTTAAAAATCTAACATAAGGAAAGAAAAAAATTCGTCCTAAGTAGTACGAGCAGTCAGTTGCTATACAGAGAAAAAAAAATAACTAAGCTACAAAAAAATAAATGTTGGTATTGGAGAAAGGGGGGGGGGTACATACTAATAATTTAAACAATTATTTGACTTAAACATTTCAAAAATTATCAAATATATAAAGACATACATAATAATACGAAAAACAATAATATTGATGGCAACTTGTAAAATAATAGGAGTAATAATAAATGAAAAGCTGTTATTCCATTGCTGTGTATAAAGAGAGAGAAAAAAAAAGTCTTGGAAAAATTTCTCTCATTTGGAAGAGTTCTGTAGTAAACAGTTTTTGATGGTAAATAAGTTCTCGGCCTATCAGTCACTGATAAAAAAAATGAGGTTTGAGATGTCCGACTCATGAAGTCCAGATAAAGAAAAATAAAAATAAAGTACTTACAGTCTGGTGTCTGGATGACATGTCGATAAATAAGTGACTTTTCGTGAAAAGAAAAAAAAATGCACCACTATTAACACTGGTTGATGATAAACACTGTGATACTTGGCTGGTAGACGTGACACACAGAAAAAAAACATGAACACTTCCTATGGCGAAATAAAAAAAACACACATTTCGCCACGCGGGAATTTATTTGAAGTACAGAAGAGTACTGTGGGCATATAGTTAATGTTGCGGCCAAGGTTTCATGTGATCTATTGCAGAAAATGTCGTATTGGAGCCTTCGTGCTGACCCACTTTTTGGAGTTGCTATCTGTCGTTGGGCTTGACTTCAATAACTTTATACGGACCAAAATATTTGGGTCGCAGTTTCAATCCAGATCCGAATTGAGTCCTTTGAATCGCAACTAGGTCACCGATGTTATATTGCGTAGGAGGTTTTCTGCGTTTATTATATTGAGTACGATTTAATTCTTGTTGGTTTAAAATGTTGGTTTTCGCTGTATCTCGGAGCTGTTGTTTATGGTCCATAGTTAACTGAATTTGTTCGGCTTCTAATAACTGTTTAATGACAAGGTCATCCTTACTTTTCATTTTCACACCTGTAAGCAGCTCAAATGGGGAGAATTTGGTCGTGGCCGAAGACGTACTATTTATTATTCTCTGCACTGATGATACATGTTTATACCATTTCGTGGGGTCGTTTAAAGATAATTTCGTTAAAATGGGGATGAGCGTGGCATGTAGTCTTTCAATCTCAGCGTTCCCTCGGGGAACCTAAGTCGTAATGGGATGGTGTTCGATATTTTCTTGTTCACAAAAAGTTTTAAAATCCGAAGATGTGAACGCTGAACCCTTGTCTGTGATAATGCGTCTGGGGTTACCAAATGTGGTTTGTTGGAGTTTGAGCTTATCCAGTGCGTCTTGTACTGATGTAGACTTGACCGGATATAACCAGAAAAATTTTGTGAATGCATCGACCACTGTGAACAGGTGGTTATAATTTTTATTTGTCGATGCCAATGGACCTAGAAAATCGCAGTGATATGTATCGAGGGGCGTATCGCCTTTAGGAATCGGATGCAAAACCCCTTCTTTTTTCCCCGACTTCCGGGAAGCTAAAATGCACGGGATACAGTTTGCCACAACTGTACTTGCGAGCTCGGGTAGCTTAGGTATAAAAAAGTTTTGGGACACAATTTCTTCCGTCTTCTTTGCAGAGAAGTGTCCCTTATTGTGTGTATCTTGAACTGTGTTAAGCCGCATTGCTTCGGGGATCACTAATAAATCTCTACCACGTTGAACTTTATACAACACGTTGTTGCGAACCACGAAGTCGGCGACCGGGTTTTCGGCCGCTGCTGTTTTGATACCCGATACAAAGGGGTCCTTCTCTTGCGCCCGTATGACTTTGAGTGTGAGTTCATCAAATGTAACATGCAGAACGGGATATCTGCTAAGAGAGTCTACATGTTTCATTTTCGTAGCTGGGCGGTGTTTAAGTTCGAAATCAAAGTCTTGTAGGAATAAGGTCCACCGCGCGATTTTCCTTGTAAGGTCCTTTTTATCTACCGTTTTTTGGAATGCTTGGCAGTCTGTGATGATACGGAATCTGGTGCCATGGAGGTAGACACGGAATTTTTTAAGTGCTTCGATAACTGCTAGGACTTCTAGTTCATAGCTACTTAATTTTTCTTCCTTTGGTGAAGTTTTTTTACTCATATACTGAACCGGATGGAATTGGCCGTCAGGAGACTTTTGCATAAGTGCTGCGCCAAAACCGTATTTACTGGCGTCGTTGTGCACTTCGAGGTCCGAACCCGGTATAAAAATGTGTAAAACTGGAGCGCTAGTGAGCAGATTACGTAAGGTGTGCAGCGCTTGCCTCTGCTCTGACCCAAATTCGAAAGTTGATGTTTTTCGTAAGAGGTCGCTCAGGGTTCGTGCGATAGAGGCATATTGTGGGACAAACTTTCGAAAATATCCCGTCAATCCTAGGAGCGATTGAAACTGTTTGACGTTTTTGGGTTCCGGAAAATGTTGGACTGCTTTAACTTTTGTTGGAGAGGGTGCAATGGTATTATTCTCAATGACGTGGCCCAAAAATTCGATTTTTCGCTGCAGAAACTGACATTTTTTGAAGTTGATATCTAAACCGTAATCAGCGGCAGTGTCTAATACTCGTTTCAGCTTTTGGAGGCCTTCGGCTTCTGTTTTTGCGGGAATAATAAGATCATCCATATACAAAATTAATACTCCTTCTATCAGCAGTTCGCAGAAAACACAGGCGAGGTATCTGACGAATACAGCAGGGCTGCAGCAGAGTCCGAAAGGGACTTTAAGGAATTCGAATTGACAGTCATATGTGATAAACGCGGTGTACTTAACGTTTGCGGGTCCACGTCTACATGGAAAAATCCATTTTTGAGGTCGAATGTTGTAAAGACTATAGCTTGCTTTAGTTGGACAAGGATATCATCGATGAGGGGTAGGGGGAAACGATCTTTAACGATCTTTTTATTAAGTCTACGAAAGTCAGTGCATAAACGCATAGAATTGTCCTTTTTCTTCACTAATACTACGGGACTTGCGTAGTCGCTGCATGACGGTTGTATAATGCCGTCTTTTAGCCACTGATCAATCTGGTTGCGGATTAGTTCCTTCTCGTTGAGGGACATTCATCGTGGGCGTTGATAGACTGGTACGTCGTCGGTTAGGACTATTGACATCCTTAAATCTGTAGATTTTATTTTATTAGGTTTGTAGGATTGGATTAGGATCGTTACCTGTTTGCTGATATTTTTGTCGGTAATGTGGGTTAGGTCCACTTCGTGTGCACTTTCACGGATGTCGATGCAACTTATAAATAATGGTGTGACGGGTGTCTTTTTGAGTGAGATTCTATTTTGGTCACACGTAAGTATTCCCTGAGAAATGATATCTCGTCCTATGATGAGGGGGATTGTCATGCGGGAAAAGTCTATGATATAAGTAGTAGTAGGGAACGTATCGTCATCTATCTGGATGGTCGTGCAGTAAGAGCCCATTGGGGTTACATTACTGCCGCCGAACCCGCTAAGTTGAACGGTTGCGTGGGTTAGAAGGGGGGACCCGAGTAACCGGTATAGGTCTTCCCGGATCGCAGTTATGGGGCTGCTCGTATCGAATAACGCTTCCACTGTTAGGCCTGCGATTTGTACTAATTTTTTCATGTTTTGATGCGACTTATCCAATTCTAGTACATGGATTTTCCTATCACGCTTTGTCGCGGAATTCTGAGGAGGTGGAGGGGTGCCTGTGTGCGACGCTGGACGGCGGGTGGTCTGAGCACAGTCATAACTTTTGTGTCCAAAATTATTACACGAAAAACATTTAATTCCTTTGTCTTTATGGGTACACTATTTCGCAACGTGCCCCACTTGCCCGCAAGAGAAACAAATCGTTTTCGGGGCTTTTTCCGCGTGTAGGGGTTTATTACTGACATGTGCAGGCCGCGGCTGGGACTGGCGCAGGTGGGGACTTTGATCGCAAATTTGCTGATAAATTTGAAGCTTACTTTTAAATTCGGTGAGGGTTTGACAGCCAAAAAGAATTGCTTTATTATTAGGTGTATCTCTAATACCAGTGGTAACATAATGCATGAGTGATGCGTCGTCTATTTTCGCTCGTTGGGCAATCTCTTTCATTACTAAAAAATATTCACTCATTTTTTCGTTGGGCTTACAAGTACGTGAAGCTAGCATTTCATGTATTTGGGCGGAAGAGGAAATATGCGCGAATTCTTGTATTAACGCTTGCTTTAACGCTGCGTACGATGTTAATTCTGGCTCACTGCGGACAAGCAACAATGCAGTACCCTTGAGAGCCCTTTCGACAGAAATAAATTTTTACAACTCATTCAGTTGAAATGTTGTGGCCAAGCCTTCAAATCTTTCTAACCATTGTAGAATGTTTTCGACTCTCTTGCCGGAAAAGGGTGTAATTAAAGTTTCGAAATCGGTTAAAGAAATGGACTGACGCGGTGCCGAATGGTGGGAAATCGCAGCATTATATTGCAAAGTGGTACCAGAAAAGTTCGTTAATGGATTGAATTGCAAAGTATTGCGAGAATCGTCATCTTCGGGTTCGGAATCGGTTTGTGGTGAAATGGAGGACTGGAACTTTGTTAAGTCCGCAAGTGCTTCAATAATACGTATATACAATAATACGTGAAATATCTGCTTCGTTATCAGCAATGTCTAGACAAAGTAAATTTGCCACAGAAATGAGTTGAGCTAAGGGGAAGTTTTTGGCCGTTTCAGCGATTATATCGTCAAATTCAGGATCCCCAATTTTAAATTTGAATCCCTGAAATTTCCGTAAATTTTTGCGATTATTTCTATTTTTATCAGTGCCGAATACCAAGCTATGTAGAATTTTGATTCGTTCAACTCGTGCTGAATTAATTTGAGCTAACACCGGCCGTATATCTTGCAAAAACATGGCTGAATAAGAAATAAATCTTACTTCGAAATTGGTATCCTTTTTTAAAAAGAGAACGCCAAATGGTTTGATTATATCCATTGCGAACGAAAAAAAATATCACAGATGTCTTCTTTCACACCACACACACAGAAAACGGGTGAGTCGATAACAGATAAGTAGGTCAGTAGATCTTCTTTCTCTCGCTCTGTCCTTATCGTAGAGAACTTCGAACAGAATCTTCGCATATATTAAATATTTCAGAAGTTGGATTTCACAACAGTTTCATGGATGTCTAGAGGCTCTAAAAATAGGTGGATTCGACCCGGTCGATAGCCCCCATATAGAATAGGTGGGTTTGACTGTGGTCGAACTTTGGTGATAAAGGCTTCTGATTGAACACTCGTAGTATAGAAATAATCACGTTTTAATGTCTTGATTAACGCATAGATTATATTTATAGAGCACATTAACTATATACAGGGCTTAGGGGATGAGGGGGAATTTCTTGCGGCAGTTTACCGGCATTCAATATATTTTGGAAGCTTGACCAGGTACGTCTTACCAGGTCAGTCCGCAGAACAACTCTGACGTTACATCGAACCTTAGCCCTCCGGCTGCGGTTCAGAATTACTCACTCATCAGGTTTATTGTCTTATAGAATTTGTCTACTCTGTCAGTTCTCATGGGATTTTAGCTGCACCTCTTACTGTGGTCAGGATGTGGTTTAGATTGTTTTGGGAACCGCAAGCCACATCCACACACACACAGACACACACACACACACACATATATATATATATATATAACTATTATACATATATAGCAAATCGTCATCGATTTCCAATTACTAAAATTAAATTTATAAATTAGCTAATATTCATAACACTGACATTATACAGAATAAAGATGGAACATGTAACTAGAAATACAAAATCGTGCTAAATTCCACTAGTTCACTAGCATGTTGCGGGCGAGCGATAAATCTATATAAACCATATGAAAAAACCACCAAATTTTGATAAAATTCTATTAAAGACAAAAGGTACAATATCCACATATATATATATATATTGCATATACACATCTTCCTTATAGCGTTGTTAAAAAATTCCGGAAGGCAAGGACTCTGTTTGATTAGTTCATTTTATATATGCTGATTTTCAAATCATGTTTACTGTTCTTATTTAATCAATCACGAAAACAGCCATTAAATGTCTCAACAGCAGCTGATTTGTCCTAAAATGTGAAGTGGAAATTAATGGAAATCCGGGAAGGAGCATTACCGTCTCAATAGCAAGTATTTAGACGGTTATGGAAGGGGTAACAGAGACATCGCCGCTGGTTGTTTAATTATAATTCAATCTTCCGAAATCTATCGAATCAAATTAGCGTGTTTTTAAAGTCTGCGGTGTCTGAATAGGGGTTGGCGAGCGTAGCTCGTAGGGGACAGAGTCCTCTTGTATTATAAATTTTGGTAGACGAATATAATATCAAATGACTTTAAAAGAATCACCCTATGAAGATAAATCAATGTCATTAGTATAATGTTCCAGGAACAATGTATATCAAATAGCAATTTATATAACGTAAGCAATTTATTTCATAAATGCCCTGCTCGTATATGATAAACAACCACGCAATTTAATTCTCTGTGAAAACAACGATCATCGATGATTATAATTAAGAGCTATTACCAAATAAACCAAGAAACGTGAGCTATCAATTACGACCGTTTTGATGAAACTAGTTTTATATTACGGAGATCTAATTTCATACTTGGCTTCCCTTATACACCCTAATAGCGTTTGCGCCTGTGAAACAGCTCTAAAGATGATTAAAAGGTGTTTGGTTAATAACTTTGCAGTGATTCCATTAGTGTAGCAATTAGAGTTGAATTAGATTGTGAAGTTAATTTAATTTTTGGTTTAACAAATGCATGTAAATCATGTAAAGCTATCACATATTTTATGTGGATGACCATAGGCGCCAGAAAATTGAGCGGGAAAAGAGAGTGCAATTACCGCTTCCTGGGTTTTCAAATTTAATTAACTAAATTTTCTTTTTCTCTGATGATTTTGAAAAATGCCATAAAAATTCATTATACCCAACTGACTTAAGGGGACCGGGTAAGCTCTATCTCCTCCATGTTAAAATACACCAACTTTATGTATCTTAAACATATATAAGATACACAAAATGTAAAAACATTGCTTACAGGTGTCAAGTATGATAAAATCCTTTAAAAAAACATTAAAGTCATTTAAAATTCATAACGTTTTTGACCGACACCTACTCGGTCATCTTCAGTGAAAACTTTCTATTGAATTTTATGTATCTTTTTCTCAGAAATGGTGAAAGATAGAGGTCTAGAATTTTTAGAGTAGTTTGAGTAACATGGTTTACGTATTTTAACAGACAATTTTCTTTCTAAGTGAACCTGAAAATTGAAAGACATTTTCAAATTAGCATTTTTGGTAAGATTTTGCTGTCTAAAATAAGTAATTCTCAACAAATCATTAAATCCCTGTGTTAAAGTATACAATATAACATAATAAAAGTATTAAAAAAAACTGAGTTCTTAAGTTTAATAGATATTGAAAAAAAAAGGAACACAAACATGAAAAATCCAAGTTTTGAGAAAAAGTCAATTAAAGATTTAAATGGCCATTAAACCGTGAAGTATTCTGAGAAAGAATGAATAATTCCAACATCTTTTTTTAATATATAAACATGTGTGACACATCATTGGAAAGATTAAAACTATTTTAAACTAAAAGTTTAAACTATTTTATGATATAAAAAAGTAAAAATCAATTTTTTCCCAAATTTCGCTTACCTGGTTACTGGTGGATGTTAAAAATTTATTTTTTTAATTTTCACCATAGAGATATGAAATTTTGTGCAAATATACATTTCACCATAAGTATATAGAGCACCTTAAAAGAAATTTCCAATCTTATTATAATTTTAAGGTTATTTAAAAAAATTTAAATTTTAAACCGAAATTTTAAAATGCTCCATGCGTCATACATTTTTAGATATTTCCTCGGTTTTGCTGCTTATTTTCTAATTCATTTTAAAATTCATTTTTGCTCTAAAACGCATGAAACTTGGAAATTCTCTTATTTAGAAACTATATAATGTGCGGTGCTTCTTAATTTTTTGATAAATGCAGAAAATACTGTAAAAAACGCTGTCAAAGTTGGCGTTTTGAACCGAATTTTCCGAAGCGGGCGATCTGGGAATGAAAAAAATGGTCATACTGAGAAAATAATTGTTTAAAAATCAAATTCTAATTAATTCAGCTGAAAATGAAATCACACGGCATGTTAAACATGTCTTCAGAAATCACCCCGGCAAGTTTCATGTTTTTACTTTTAAAAATGATTCTGAAAATGTCTCGGAAAATTTCGAGCTGTTGAGGGTAGAAAAATATTTTTTCGAATACACCCTCGAACAAATTTGTGCATCGAATTTTTCAATTCCTTGAATAATTAATTTTTTAGAGATTTTTTTCTGAATTCGATATTGATTTTCATAAAAATTTTGCCTTTTAATGAGTTAAAAAATCAAATTTAATTATCTTAATGAAGTCGAATTTTAAAATGCATACACAGTTTCTTTGTAAACAATATCAAAATTCATCCTTGTCAATTTCATGAATTTTGATAAAAAAATTAGGACGCATGGAGCATTTCAAAAATCTAAAAATGTTGAAAAATCAGTTTTGAGAAAAACAGATTTAAAATGTATATTAAAAGGCCGAAAAATTGTTTGTGTAAAAAACGTTTGTAACTTTGTGAAACTTAATCGCATTTGCATGCGGTTTTTTACAAATTGTTCAGAAGAAACTGGAAAATAATAATATGCGCAAAAATAATCAGTTTTTGGGTCAATTTCCACTCAAATAAAGGCTCACGGTCCCCTTAAAATAATTAAACATCAAGAGAAAAGAACTAAAGATTTTCCAATAGTTGGGTTGTTTATTGTCTGATTTTGGATTTTAAACATTTCTTATTTGTTGCATTTCTCTAATACTTTTTTTTATATTCATACTAGCAGGCTTCGCCCGCTACGCTGGTCGGTTTCTCCAAATGAACCTTGAATTAGACGAAATATATCGGTGAATTTGAGTTTGTGTTTTAAAGTAATATGGATCTTTGCTTGGTTGATCTTTAATGATGATCTTTAATAATTTATGATCTTTATTGATGGCCTTCCGTATTGCGGAAATGATACGAACGCCTTTGGGTTATTGTATTTTCCAATGTGCAAACAAAATTTGAGCTTTTCCCAACTACTTTAGTTGTTTATTTACAGTAGGATTCTCTGAAAAAGTGCTGAGGAGTAGTATTGATGAAACATTGTCTGACTAACAATGCAAACAAGCTAACAAAATCTATTTGAACTTTTTAAAAAAGATAATCTTTCATAATAGGATTCACCTGATTATAGAACTTTTCTCCGAATCCTGTAACTAAGCAACGTAGAACGACATGCTATATGTACAAAATAATCCTTGAAAATTGTTTAACTAATAATGCAAGTCTCACCAAAATCTACTCAGTACAACTTTTAAAAAGGCTAATCTTTTATAATCGGGTTCATCTGATTATAGAAAGTTTCTTCATAGCTCTATACTAAGCAACTTAGAACGTCTGTTTTATACTAAAACCTTCCCTGAAATATATCTCACTAACAGTGCAGCACTGCAAGTCCCATCAAAATTCATTCAGCAGAATACAAGTTATAAGCAGCTGGAACGAAATTCCCATTTGTCCTTTATTGTATTACGAAGCAGTAGATGTTTAAAAACTGTGCTGCACATTGGCTTCTGACAAAATATTATTAAAATGAAGAAAACATTTAATAAAACAAAACAAAAAAAAAAAAAACAGCACGCTGCGCTGGTTTTTTTTTTGTGTTATTGTTTTTTTTTGTATTATTAATAAATTTCTGATTCTACATATATATTTTTAATTTTAATGTTCTTAGTCAGACGTAATGTGTTTAATTATTTTAAAATATAGTTAGCTTAGCTTATTTCATTTTTATATTCAGAATGTTTTTAAAGCACCCAGAGCAACACACACCAGACGCACCAGTTCCAAAATCTTATCCCCATGGATTTTGTTTGGTGGACGCACATGTACACTACTCCAATGCAATACTATCTAATAATATAATTTTCATTTCAGTGTGATTGTATTAAAGTTCAAGTTTGACAGTAAATAAATATTTTGGCAAATAGTTCAAAAGTGATTACATTATAGCCGATATTTAGTTTTACTTTTTTTATGCAGTTTAAATAACTTTAAAAAACAGTATTTTTAAAATTTTAAATGCATTTTCTCAAAGCTCCTTTTTTCAACAATTTTATATTATTTTATTATTTATTATTTTATTATTATTTTTATTTTTACAATTCTATGTGAAATTCACCCAGCTAGATTAACCAACTTGCGTAATCTTGAAGTAAAAATATTTGGAAGCATTGCTTGCGTAGATTAGATTATAAGTAATAAAATATATTTATTTTTTCTTTTCAATAAGAATATATTTATGTTTTTTAGGGGGGTTTTCATTTCTCTTTCTTTTTTATTTGTTTCCGTGACTCACACAAAACTAATATTTTACTTTTTTTACTTATGAAATTCGTTAATACTGACTGAGGCAAAACTGTTTGTTTTTACTTACGATATTTTTTTTTTTTTTTTTTGTGACATAGTATTTCGGTTTACGATTACTACGTTCAATGACATCCTGTATTCACGTAGCTTTCATCAATCTTTGTAATATTAAACAAGAATGATGGTTTAAGTAAAAAATTTGGAAAACGCGTTTGAAAATCCAATTTCATGAATTACCATCTATAGTCGAAAAATATCCGAATTCTTTTGTGCAGCCTTGTAAACGATCTGTAAATTTGTATGCATACTACATAGTATAGAAATGTGGAGTGGGCACTGCGCCCTCAATTATTAGTAGAAATATTAATACACAATATTGTTAAGGCGTGAAATATATCTATATATTTAAAATGCTAAGCCGTTTTTTTCGACAGACCGTGAGAAGAAACTACTGCATCAAATTACACCAATATTTTTTTTAAATGAAAGATATTTGGCCACAGATTTGTTATAGTGCATTCGTTTGATCAAATATTTTATTAATTAGCCGTAATTTTAAATTAAAATTCTACTGTTGTGCATGCTCAGTATATAAGTCTGCCTTAGGAGTGACGCGCTGCACATGCGCAAAGATGTTCGCTCAGTTGAAGTATTACATCCCAGGTAGAAGTTGTCTTAAGTTCGTCTGCTAATTGCTATTCGATCTCATCTTACTGTAAACAAGCTTTTCTTTCTTTCACAAAATTAATATTATTTGGCTCTTTCAGCATTATTAACAATTCAAAAATTTATTTTGTCGATATTAAGAGCTAGATACGGAACGGTTTATTTCGGGGATGTCATATTGTTTTGGTGATATTACACACAGAAGATAAACATAGTGATTTGAGGCTAAAAATCTTATGAATTGCCAATAGTTACACACGAAGATTAGAGAAACTAGCCTGTTAAATTGCCGCTGCTTCTTTGAAAAAAATAAGGTATCATAAATATTAAAACTCAAAACAATTTCTGCTAGATCAGAACTCAAATACGAGACAATTGCGTATGCGTCAACTATTTTTCGGACCTCTTCAATTTAGAAGGAAAAGAAAGGCGTTCCGGCTGGCGTAGCGGGTTTACACGGCAGTTTAAGGCTCGGAACTTTTGTAGAGGGCGCAGGTTCGAATCCAAGCCTGGCAAAATGTGAAATATTTTTTTCAATAATGACCTATTTTATTAGGAAGAGAAGTGGTAGGATTTTTATCTTATTATTATTATTATTTGAATGCTTTATAATTAGATAAAATTTAACACTCAATAATATTTTGAAAAAAAAAATAATGATTTTATATTTAAAATATTTAAGCTAAAATATTTTGCATGTAATTATCAATTAAATAAATTGAGCAGATCTACAATTTTCTTTGTATTTTCTGACCATTATCAAGAATATACATGTGCGTGTGTCAGAAAGAAAAGTTTGTCATCCATTTGTGTAAAAAAAAAAACGGAAAAAAAGAAAAATATTCCTATAAGAGCTATAAAAGAAATTAAAATAAAATTCATGGCAGCTTTTAATGGTCGTGTAGTAAAAAAAAATAATAAATGAAAATAAATATTGTTATTAAAAAAAATGAGGTCGTAGTAAGTAAATATAAATTCTATATCCAGTATTTTTAGGTAAATTTCTGATAAAAAGCAAGAGTATAATTGGTTGTTAATTATAAACATAAAATTCTTTCATTTCACTGAATAGGTTAGACTGGCAGCACCCTCTATCGCCGTAAAGAAATAGGAATCACTTATGTAATATAGAAATTCGTCATTCAATAATTAATTTAAAAGCAACTAATTAAAAATTCAAGAAATTTTCTAATGAAACATTCAAGTTATTTACCCTCAAATCTTGACGGGCATTATCTAGTTTTATTTTAAAACCCGACAATTTCAATCACACTCGTGATCATCATCAGAGGTATATTTAAGAGGTGTTCAGGGGTAGATGTAAAATATGTTAAATCTACCCCTAAAGAGGATGACGAGTGTGATTGAAACTGTTTGAATTTAAATTTAAATTTATTTCATATTTCTACTACATTGTATGAAAAAAAATCTTTTAAAAAACGAATAAAATCCCCTTCAGTAATTGCCGTCAGTAAACAGAAATGAATTCGAATTACTTTGTGCAGCCCTGTATTCGATCTATGGAATTTATACACGCCAAGTATTATGCAAAACATTACTGAAATTTAAAAACGCATGTTACAAATGAAACTACACTTCCAGTAATTATTGCTTATAGGCATTAGTGTGACCGAATTCTTTTGTGTTTCCTGTACATGAACAATAAATACTATTCACACCAGATTCTATAGTCAGTATCTTATAGTGCATTTCGGTTATATATACCAATTTCAATATGCTTGAAATAGTGTAACATCGTTAAAATACATTGCAAACGATTTCCCCTATCGACCATAATGTAACGGTTTCTTTTGAGTGCCTCTGTAAACGAATTAAAAATGCAACACAACTCATTTTCAATACCGAACATGCCATGGTAAACCTCAATAACATATATCACTTACATGGCAATCCGAATATAATCACTTGAGTTAGAGCACGACGGTCAGACGAAACGAATTCATAAACACTTTTCAACCGGTCGCATAGACATTTAGCAGACATCAGTTAGCCGACAGGACATATAGCGAGCACGTGCATTTAGCCGACAGAACAATTAGACGAAACGGATATTTAGTAGACAGAAAATTGGTCGACAGGGAATTGGCCGAACGTGACATATAGCCGACAGGACGATTAGCCGACAGGATAATTAGCCTACAGGACATTTAGACGACAGGCAATTGGCCGAACGTGAAAATTAGCCGACAAGACATTTAGCCGACAGGACGATTAGCAGACAGGATAATTAGCCTCAGGACATTTAGCCGACAAGACGATAAACCGACAGGACATTTAGCCGACAAGACAATTAGTCGACAAGATATTTAGTCGACAAGACATAAAATATTAAAAAATAGAAATAAAAGAATAAATAACAATTCAATTTTTGTGCTTGACATATTCGTTTATATTTATTAATTTAAACCGTTGATATTTTAATTTTTTGCATTAAAAATAGAAATAGGAGAATAAATAACAATTCAATTTTTGTGCTTGACATATTATTTTATATTTATCAGTTTAAACCGTAATTTTTTTCATTAAAATATTTCAGAATAATTTTTTACAGCAAACAATATTTAAATTTCTCTTAATCTGAAAGAGTTTCCCTTTATTTATGATGCACATTTTCACGCAAAGACCATTTTCAGAAAGTTGTATAACTACATTTCAAAAATTTATTTTCAAAATCGGCACGTGCGAAGTTTGGCGAAGAATTTGTAACGATGCAATTTTGTTCACAATGCTTTAGGCTAAAAGCGACTTTCACAATAATCTTGTGTTGTAATCTGAAATTAAGATCTTTAAGTTAACTTGTTTAATTTGGCAGAGCAGACAAGATAGCGATATTTATTATAAGAAACAACTGCTTCGGTCTCTTTTCATTTTTACATTAAAACAGAATTGCTTCTGAATATTTTAGATTCACTGACAAAGAATTTTTTTCAAGAGAGCTTTTTTACAATGTGTGCAATTAACCAATAAACCAATTTGATATTTTACAGCTGCAGAAATGTATGACAAAAAATCTTAACTGTTATCTCGATAAGATGGAGAAATTGTGTAGAGTATATAATATAGGTACAATAAACGGTTAAGTGCGAGTATTACTCGCGCACAGAGGGTTCCGTACAATAATATATGAATTAGTAAGTGTATTATTAAAAAGATACCGTTGCTAAAAGAATACTAAGGCATTGCAAATCTATACAACGTAGGGTTGGGTATAGCTGTATAGTATACAGTGTGCAAAGGAAAGTCCCTTTAACCTGAAAATACTTGCGAACGGAGAGAGCTACAGCTTTACAAGTGAGGTAACGGTACAGTAAAGCAACTACGCCCGACCTAATGCAAACGACAGCAGCACCCCTAGTGGCGAAATTTTGACGATAGCCATTGCAAATCGAAAACGAAAAGAGGTAGAGCAAATTTTCCAATTAGAAAGTTTTAGAACATCAATTAATTAGTACGAAGCGACATTTGGTTCACACGGATAAGATAAATCGTTGCCTGCATACCCAAAAATGTCCGAAATCGATGAGCGACGATTCTACTTTGCCTATTCACATTCCGGAAATGTAGCAGTGCACAATTGCAGATTGTGACATTGTACTGTGCTGTAATGTCTGTAAAGATTCAATTTACAATGCATTTAAAATTTTAGAATAACCCTTTCAGGACCAGAAGAATTCTGTTCGTAAACAGATGAAATAATTGACTGACACCAGAATATTCAAGCGAATTTCTCTGAAAATAAAAAACCGCTAATTTGCACTTTCATTACAAAAGCAAAATTTCATTAAAATATTCTTGGTGCCATTTGTCAGTTTTGGAATTAAAATTGGTCTAGCCACCGCCCTTGAAAGGGTTAAATCTATGTCGTCGTATTGAAGAGGCTTGCAATAGACGTTCCATGAAGAGAAATGTGCATGCAGAATTACTCTCACGAATACAAACGTGTATCGTGAGCAATGGCGAACTTTTCGAACATACTGAATATTAAGTTTTTATTACTGTGAAAGAGTTTGTCTTTTTTGTGTGTGTGATGTTATCAAAATGTATTGACATAAGTACGTATTTATAGCATAAATTGTGCGTATTTCTTCATACTTCTGACTATTCCATTCAAACGTTTACACAAAATGGAGTGCATCGATTTCGGACATTTTTGGGTAAACAGGCGAAGATTTATCTTATCCATGTACACCAAATGTCGTATTCTATTAATTAACTGATGCTCTAAAACTTTCTAACTGGAATTTTGCTCTATCTCTTTTCGTTTTCGATTTGCAGTGGCTATCTTCCAAATTTCGTCACTAGGGGCGCTGCTGTCGTTTTCATTAAATCGGGCTTAGTCGCTTTACTACACCGTTACCTCACTTGCATAGCTGTAGCTCTCTCCGTTCACAAGTATTTTCAGGTTAAAGGGACTTTCCTTTGCACCCTGTATACTAGAAAAGTATAAATGGATATACCATGAAAGTTCAAAGATATATGGAACCTAAATAATAGCAAATATAGCTATTCTGTATATTTGTTATTCCATATAGGTTTCTAGTTAACCTTTAAAGACATAGTAGGTGTATTGAGAGAGACACTCAATGGAAACTAGTCGCGAATCCCTTAGTATTTATGGGATTATTTCTCATTAAATTAATCTGTTTTTAACAATTTGACGTTTATTGCTTTTATACTGCTACTGGGCATTGCATTACATAAATATATCCTTGAAATTTGTTATCTAGGCTTTAAAAGTCGATGGAGCATAGAGTACGCCGTCTCTGTCTTTATGTATGTCGAAACCGTCCGTGTCTTTAAGGGTTAATATCTCGGTTGATTACCGACGATTTTTTCCGATATTCATGATCAACTATAATTTTATACTTCTGCTACGATAGGTGCCTCCAGCTCTGCTCAACGCTTTTGCTGAAGCCCGTAAATCGAAGTTTGAATGTAACGGAAAAATGCGATTTTCTCAAAAACTATGTGACCTAGGGTAATCGCTATAATTTTCCTGCAAGATTTAAATTAATGTCTACTACCTCTAATTTTTTCATAATTTTAGTTTCAATAGATTCGGAGTTAGACGGGGGGGGGGGGACATATTTTTGCACTACATTTTCTACCATAACTTTTAAAATATAATACCTAAAATTAAATGAAATATATTTTTGATTTCAGCGTTACGAAAGCTCTCATACGACACCCCCACACGATATACAAAGAAAAGATTTTTTTTTCAAGTAACTTAATTAGCCCCTCTACATTTTTCCTAGATATATTTATGAATATTTATTAATCTGTAAATATGTGGGTCAATAGTCTTCATTACTTCCGCGAATTTGAACTTTCCACGTTGCATAGTTTACGAGTAAAAGGGCTGTGACAGACAGACAGACACAGGAGTGATCTTATAATGGTTCCGTTTTTACTTTTTAAGTACGGAACCCTAAAAAATGAATAAAATGAATTGACAGCATTTGTCATTACAACTTTTAGAAACCAGAAATTATATTTTATATAGAAGAGAATAGTAAAAATTCTGCCTTACTCAAATACAAAATGAATTATGAAGACGTAAATAATAAAATGGTACTTTTCTGTTAGCCGGTCATTAGTGAGAATTAGCCAAGTATCGTATATTTATATGTTATATAACGTGAGTCTCAAAACTCGCGTAATGCAGAAAATAAAATTATGGGAAATCGCGAAAAATCTCTGGCTACGTCCATTGGTTTTCATTGTAAACCAAGATTTTACAATGGCAGAAATATACGATAAAGCTAGTTTTTTTTTTTTTTTTTTTTTTTTTTTTTTTTTTTTTTTTTCTCAGATTCTAATATTTTTTTTTTTTTTATGTAGGTTGACCAATAGAATAGACTGATAGAGAAAACTGGATTTTTTAAATTTTGGATAAGTCGAGTTTTGAAACTCACGTCCTCATATATACAGTGTGTCCACGTATAAGCACACCGAACCTTATTTTCGCAACCGTTGGTCCTAGATGCATACTTCCAATTACAAAAATGGTCAAAATTAGGTGCAGGGTTAAAAAAAAAAAGTTTGAAGCGAAAAAACAATTTAGTGAAGAACTACAGAATCTAAATTTTTATACGGTCCCCCGGTCCTATAAGTTATATTTAGTAAAAATTCCCTGTTACACTGGCAAGTAAGGCAAAAAAAAGTCCCGTTATTCTACGATTAAAATTGACCAAGTAATATTATTATTTTAGTGGATGGGACCGTTTTTCATCAAATAAGGATGTTGCACGTGAAAATTGAACAGCAAAGACTCATAAATTTACAGTTTTTTTGAGAGAGTGTAGCAATTTTCAGCCGAATTCTGATTACAAGTAATTAACTGTGTGATTATTCGAAATTTATTGAATTATATAAAACGTTTTCTGAATTTTTAAAATGTGCAATGTAATAATTGGCAAAAAAAGGCTTTTCTATGATTTGCACTTTTATGTCTAAAACGCAAGTTTTATCCAAAAAGGAATCCAGCCATGTTTCAGTTGTAATTGCTCCTTTTATTCTTTTTAATTCCATGTACTTTCCCATTTCTTTTAACATTCAATACCGATTCGGAAAATTGTTTTCAAACAATAAACCGGAACTGTGGAACAAAATGCAGTGAATAAACATACTATAGTTTCTCTCGTATACTAAATTGTTAAAATGAACGAATTTCTCCCTGTAAGTTATTTTTTCAGAGAAATATACTGCTCATCTTTCGTTTTCGAAAACAACCTTAAACAATATTTAGTATTTGAGTATGCCTGCTTTTGTAGGATTAATGTTGAAATTATCATACGAAACACTATAAAATAACCTAGCATATTAGCTTATGTTTTGTTTTTCCTTCAGTTTTTTGTAATGATAAACATGTATACAGCCTACTCTCTGAAATCCGCACAGCTTGAGACGAGAGGTTTTTGAGGATTTTAAATAATCTCTCGGTATATACACACATATATATAAAACATTACTTAATTTAAAAGTGATATTTATAAAATGTAAAAAAAATAAAAAAAAAAATTATGTTAGCCAGAACAAATCAATTTTACTAACAAGATCGGATCCTTTTTTTTATTTATTTAGGGGAGAGTAGGGAGGGTTGACCATATAGGGGATGATTAACCCACGCATCAGTTTTCATATTTAAAAGAATTTCAGTTTTATCAATAGATGTCAACCAAAGCTACTGGAATGCTCAAACAACAGTTCTTGTTTCATACAGATAATCGAAATAGGTATGGGAAAAATCAATTGTGAGGCATTTTCAACCTAAAAGCTGTATTTTTTAGAAATATTTTGTAAGCTTTTTTCAGATAAAATATATCATAGAATTGTAAGTAAGTAGGTTTTATGTTAATCAGAATATATCGATCTTTCATTCCAGGTATAAAGATTTTACAGTAAGTTAGGCTTAACATAACAACGTGCTATTCTTTAGAAGAGTGCTATGTGGGGAGGGTTGACCAGACGCTCAAGGCTCCCTTAATTAAGTGATTTTGGAAAACTTTTTATTATACAGTGTGCATAATGAAAGGTTAATGGTTATATATATAAAAAAAAATGTAAATTTA
The DNA here is from genome assembly GCA_963932465.1 of Maratus speciosus. NCBI lineage: Eukaryota > Metazoa > Arthropoda > Arachnida > Araneae > Salticidae > Maratus > Maratus speciosus. Next base: position 566,702,019 of record OZ010792.1, read on the forward strand.
TTCTGTAAAGCTACAGTAAAATGGGGTGACGGAAAAGAAAATGTTTAAAACTTATTAAAGAAAGATGTGAAAAACTGCTATAGTATCCACTGCAAGAAAAAATTTAATGAAATATAAATGCGAAAGTTGTTAAGAACTTTTTTCCACTTAAATATTACTTACAATAGGTAAACAGAAACAGCGGAAAGACTAGAAAGATCTAGAGAATATGAAAGCAGCAGTCTTAACTCTTTCAGGGGCAGTGGTATGTTTCTGAAACCACTTAATTTTAATTCCCAAATGCCATGATGGTATCAGCATTTTGCTAATTTTTTTTTCCATTTAATATGTATGTGAAATAAGCCTTTTTCTTATTTCCAAATAAATTTGTTCATAAATTGCAGTGTCAGTCATTTAGTTGAACATTATAGTACTGAAAGTACTAATCAAGTTCTGGAAGGTTTTAAGGATGTTAATGATAAGTTAAGTGCTCATGCGGCTGCAAAAGAACATAGCATTGATCGAAAAATTTTAGGAAGGTGTGTAGACAAATTTCACCAGTATGAATACAGTGAGATGAAGCCAAGATATGCGACAACTAGAGTTGTCAGGTCGGGTGTCACAAAAAGTAAGACAAGGAGACAAAGAAAAGAGGGACAGTGGCTCCTAAATTCAGACATAATAATACATGAAACCCTATGAAAACCGAACCTGTCTCTAACGGAATACTGTCTTAAATGTTAAAATTAAATTTTCCCTGCTGTACAATTATACTTGCTGAGACAAAATCCTGTTTAACCCAAGAGAGGTCGCGCATAAACAGGGTATGAACGGTTTACAGTTTGTCACCAATAAATACAAATAATAATCGTCACCTTATTTAGTGGAAGACAAGCGTTACAAATTATGCGATAAAGTAAGATGAAGATTACTTTTCGAAAAATAGTGGTGACAATTGTAAAAACCGTACGCACCTAGGATATGTCATACACGGTGCAACTGCTCTCGGGTTAAAACAAAATTTTGTAAAATGTGTATCCACCCACACTAGAGTCTCCTCTATTTAAAACGTTTTAGTAAACAATTTTGAAAGCGAACTTTTATTTGTCAAAATAAATATTGTGTATAAATTGAGCAATTGTATGTTTTTTAATACTATTTATTCAATCTAAAGGGTGTCGATTTTAGAGAATTGTGGTTTACAGATCTCAGACAAATAAATCCATAAACCAAGAAATGATGAATTTTTTCATATAAATGCGAATAATCATGTAATTTACTTTTAAATCAAGCCTTATTCTTATTTTCTTTTCTTACCTCTGAGTAAGTAAGTCCTTGAAAAAAGCTTAAGCACAAGTTTAATATATGCCCTATTTTACGATTAATGTTTTTAAAACGCATATTAACTCATTTAAAGAAACTTTTTTACGTCAAATTTTTATAATGATAGTCCTGAGATCTGTGTCAAGATAAAAAGAAAACTGTAACCTCAGACGTTCAAAAAAGTTTTACCCATTTAATCATGAGTGACCCTTATACAGACACATTATTTTTCACTACGTAAAATAGCGATTTGCATCACGTAAAAAGCGTTTTCTGTAAAATGTCATTGATTGTAATAAAGTATTATGTAAGATCCGAAGTAACAAAGCTAACTGCGATGAATGATTAGAGCCGTGACTTATTATCAAATAAACAGAGAACGTGAAGTATACATCAAATTCATGCAGGAAAAAATGATTTACGCGTCACTCATCCACTGAATATTCTGCCATTTACAATCTGTTATATGTTACTTTCGCATTCATCTATCATTTTTAAACACGATTTAAAATGATTGTACTTGGTAACTTAACTATACATCATGTCTGATACGCTGAAAAAAAAATAACGTACACGGGAAAGTCGTACACTGAAGAAAAAAAAGACATATGTTTCTTTGTCTACGTAAATGTAATGTAACAATTATTTCAACAATAAATACTCGTTGACCAAAAGTAAAAGACCCTTACTCTGACCTCTCTGGGTATCAAACTACTCAGATTACTACTTCAAATTTTGTGCGCATTCTATTCAAGACATGGGGAAGCGGATTGAGCGAAAAAGAAATTAGTTCCAGTAACACCAATAGATGGCGCTGTACAGCAGAAAATAGTAGAGATCTTACATTAGATCATTAGTTAGACAAAAATAACAATAAAAAAACAAACACATGCGAAAAGAACCTTTTTCCTTTTTAATTTTTGTTACACTTTTGAGGAAAAAAGGTAAAGAAGCTTAAACTGCAATTGTAACTGCAATTTCGCACTGTAAACAGAAAACCCAAAGTTTGCAGCCATGCTCTGGGTTATAAAAGAGGATACAAGCTGGGGAGGGGAGAATGTAACTTCTTCTGCAACGTTTCAATAATGACAAAGTAATCAGTCATGCGTTTCCGACAACCTGGCCATCTTGTTCTACGGATCTTAATCCGTGTGATTTTTTTACTATGGGGACTTGTTTATCGAGAATGTCTAAGTAACCTTAAGGTATACCTGAAAGAAGGTATCACTCTGCTTGTGAAAAGCATCTCAATTGACCAGTTGCAACAAATCGAAAAAAATCACAAACATTTTCTATTACAGCACCCTCTTCCGGCAAAATATTTCCAAATTCGCTTGGGACCTGCTTTTCATAGTGGACACCATATTTATGAAACTTAGTTCGATTCTGTTCATAACTTCATACACTTTTCGAAGGTACAAAGCGAACATATGGGCACACGGACATACGGACGGACAAAAATGTTGTATAAACATGTTTTTCGTGATCTCAGACTCCCCAAAACACGTAAATCCGTCGAAAACCGAAAGTCAAAAAAGATTTCGATTACAACACTTTCTACTTTAGAAAGAAAGATGTAGTGGCGATACTACGGATAACCAGAATTTTTTAAGAGAGGAAAAGGGGGTATTCGGGTTAGTCCCGCAACAAAAAGAAAAATGAAACATAATTAATTTCGCATATTAAGGCGTCAGTGAACTTCGATAACCAAAATTTACAATTTTAATAGATTTACTTGGAATTTGGCAGAGTTTTTACCAACGCACTAAAAATTTAAAAATTGAAATATTAAAAACATTTTTAGTTATTGCATTTTAAATATTTTAATCCCACAAAAAAATCATATGTTTTTAAACGTTTCATGCGCGTTTCTTTTGCATAAAGTACAGCAATATTTATTTATGAGATAATTTCATATATTACAACAGAATTTGACATGAATTTCAAAAATTCACTAAATGTATAAAAAGAATTTTTTTAAATAAATTTTTTGATTCGTAGGTAAATGCGCTACCACGGAGCAATCTAGCCGGCACGAAAAAGACTGAAATTAAGGTTCTTTCTTAAAATCGTAATCGCAAAAATGGTCGTATGTCATTAAATTAATTCATTTAATTAAAGTAAAATAGGAATTTTTCAAAATTTTATGATTTGTCGTGTGATCAGAGGTATTCAGCTGTAAGTGTGGAAAATTCTAGTCTCTAACTTATACAGTTTCTGAAAACGAACTCCTTGACAGACAGGCAGAGGAGTGAGACGAATAAGATTTCGTCAGATCAACGAAACCCTAAAAAACGACTTTTTAGTCCAATTTCGTGATTTTGAAAGTGCACTGTCCCATTAACCCTTTATTTACGAAACTATTTATCAAGAAATTGCTTCACTCCAATAATTATCTTCTTTAATATCTGAAGATGTACTGGAATTTTTAAATAATAATAATGTGAAATATAGATTTTTTCATTAAAATTGATTAAATAAATCGGTAATTATAACTTTATTTGTAAACTATTTACAAAAATAATCATGATAACTAATCAAACATACTCTTATGGAAATATCACAATTCTTATAAAAGCAATGTATTTAAATGTATTACGATCCTCTCTGTAAATGATGAAAATGATGTGAAATTATCCTCTCTGGCTTTTGCTGTTGAAAATGTTTTATATAACTTTAAAAAAATAAATAAAATCTATAGCTATGTAAATAATTAAGAAAATTACTACTTTTTGAAATTATTTAGTTTCGACAGTTTCTCTACGCTTTTAAAATCGAGGAAAGTATTTTGTGCGAAAAAAAAAAAATAAACTTTAATTAACAGACAGAGCACTGTAAAAAAAATTCCTTTAAATTCCGGAAATTGTACCGGCAATCGAGACGCCAGAACTATGTCCGCATTTTAACGGAATTTTTTTTCGTAAATTCCAGAAAAAATCCGTTTTTTCACAAAATTTACGGAAAAAAATTCCGTTAAAATACGGAAATAGTACAGGCGTCTCGATTGCCAGTACAATTTCCGTATTTTAAAGGATTTTTTTTTTTAAGTGAGTAAATAAATTTTAAATTAAATTTTCTTCACCGGTACTTAAATGTACCGACAGTGCATTAAGGGTTAAATACGCCTGGCAGAATGCTTAGTCAAAACTTTTATCCAGTATTTGTGTATGATATTATCTTAATACATAAAAATGAAAACTTGTCTATCTACCTGTCTGTAACGCTATACAAATCTACAGTTTGGAAGCCAGAATTGTGAAATGTTATGTACATGTGTATTAAAACACGGCCGAGGCAACCAAATCAATCCGGAATCGAAATAATTTATGTTTAACTTTTAATTAATAACAAAACCACCAATTTTTCAGCAATTTCCTATCAAATTTAAACAATTTTTCGTTATAGCAGCTGCCAACAATTAAAAATTCACATTAAAATTCTTACCACAACAATTATCTTTCTATTGCAAGACGCATTGTATATTAGGTGCGCAATGCTAAAAAGCCAAAAAGCTGTAGCGGGTATTACGATAATTCTTTTACCTCACATGCAAATAATTAGAGATATACATATTATGTACGCCACGCTGCAATACTTAGAAGCTTTAGCGGGTATTAGGGTAATTCTTTTACCTCACATGCATAATAATTAGAGATTATTTAATTGCGCTTAATTATTACAAATTTTTAAAAATAAAGAAACACATTTTATCACAAACATCAACAAAACTTTTTATTCTATCTATTCTCTTATTTCAAAGATATCGTTTTATCGTCTGCTGCCATAGTAACACGATACATTTCATTAAAAAAAGACACAGTAGTAGGAAAATATTTTACTTAAATAGAATAGTTATTTTTAATTTTGGTTTTAAAATTAAATTCATAGAACTCCCGTGCATAGAACGGGTTAAACAGCTAGTTAAATAATAAAATATGGATTTCAAGCATATTTTGACTCTTCACTTACATCTGTCACTTTTTCGTCGTTTATTTCTAAACATACGAAAGTCAGAGGAGACTTCTAAGCATTATAATTATCCTTGAATCTAAATCAAGATATAGTAATAAATGAACGCTTCACATCTGGAAATGATATCTGACAATCCTTTATCTCACATTTCTACTTCAGAGCTTCCAGATTATTTGGTAATGGAAGACTGTAATTTATATAGTTTCTTTGCCATCAACTCAAACCACACATTAAGCTGTTTTAATCTTTCACCATCTAAAGATTTCTATAACTTTATCATCCATTTCAAACCCACGATACCCGCAAGTGACGCTTTATAAAAGAGCTACAGATTAGTATCATTATGACAACCGAGCATTAAGATAAAATTATCGGTTTGAATCAATAACAACAGAAATAGAAAAATGATAAAATTGGTTTAATCAATACATCTCCATACTGAAGTTTAAATAGAATCTACAGGTATGGTTTGAATTATTACAAAAAAGAAGGAAAAAAAATTCCTAGAACTTATATCTATCAATCTATCTATATAGGGGAATGCTGATTTGCTTTAAGCTATGCTAAGGTGTTTTTTTTTAATTTTTTTTTTCGTTTATTAAATAAAAGGACAATTTCAAACAATCTGTTCTTCTTTATGTCACATGCCATTTACAATAAATCTTGATGTTTTTATACGAAATAAAAATATTTATTTGGAAAGATAAAAAATGTAAATGAAATCCGTACTAAATAGTTACTAACCAATAACTGCTATATACAAGGTGTCTTTTCATTAACCTACAACTTTAAAATGAAATAACACAAGAATCGTTGCAGATAGCACGGCAAAAATTTTTCTATTGAAAAGAACATCGAAAAGGTAATGAATGCTCAAGGTTTTCAAAGTGAGAACCTTCAGAGGCGATACAGTAGCGCAACCTAGTCAGAAAGTTATCAGTTACTTGTTCAAGTGTTTCTCTTTTAATGTTTGCAAATGAGTCAGTAATGGATTTCTTGGGGCTGTTGAGGTCTGTCGGCTTCTTCTTGTACACCAAGTCTTCCATGTGACCCCAAAGATAGAAATCGCACACGTTCATATCCGATGAATAAGGTGGCCAATGCAATGCACCAGGATGGTTGTTCGGGTATTGATAAGCTCTAACCCGGGTTCCAAACACACTGTTCATGGTGTCAAAAACTCTGCCTGTTCTATGCGGAGGGGCACCGTCTTGAATTAACCAATAGTCATCGGTGTTCATACCCAGATTACGAATTTGGAGAAAAACGACTGTCTGAGAATATAACATTATCAAACCTTTCAAATTTTCTTATCAGATCTCTTACCGTTGTTCTAGAAAGGTCAGTTTCTGGATGTTCAAGTCCACTTAGGTAGAAATAGTGTTGGATTTTCACCCCATAAATACCAATTTTTAACAATAAAAATACGGTCTTCAGTTGAATAGGACGCTTTTTTAGACATTTTTTCAAAATTGCATGGAACTGACACTAAACAAATTCCTTTTATCCCCTCTTTCGCTGCACGCATTCGTGCTGCCATATAGTGAGGTTCTAAGAAGTTATTTCAGATTAAAGTTGCAGGTTAATTAAAAGTCACTCTGTAAAACTGCCTATTGTATTTATATACACACAATACATTTTCCATTATAGTTGACTTGTATTACTTTATTAGTGCGTGGTGAGTATACAGTGCTGGGAAAAAGTTTAGTACCGCCGACAAAAAAAGTAAATCTCTTACTGTAATGAAAAACGAATATCGAATAAAATTTTACAGATAAAGTTATGAAAGTTTTTTTATTTATTTTAAATTGCAATTATAAGTTTCCTTTTTAAGCAAAAAATAACTTCTACATAACGTAACTTGGTGAAAAAAAGTTTAGGACCAGTATATTTAATATTTAAATTACACGCGTTAAAAGTTTGTACATTAATTTTCAGTACATTGTTTGGTTCATTGGAAAATACATCCATTGGAAAATTTTTCCACTTGTTTTTATAGTATATTAATCGGTTTTTAAGATGCATAGCTGCCAACCTTTACGCTTTTTTGCTACCACTAAAATTTAGAAGAGATTTCCGCCTTGTTTAATCGTGAGATTTCGACCATTAAATAAGGCAATATTTACAAGAAAATTTTAGTGGTAGGAAGAAAGCGTAAAGGTTGGCAGCTATGAATATGCAATTAACTCTCAATTAAACATTTTCAGCTGCATAACTGAATTTAGACAAGCAAGAGTAACAACGTAATATTAATTTTAACGTTAGTGTTATGCTGTTGATTTATTTGGTTTTGAAACGTGTATAAATTCGGTAAAACATGTTTGTGGAACATGAATATAGAACATTAGTTGAGAATTGATAGCATTCGAAAAATCTATATTTTGGATTGAGAAAACCGGATTAATACATTATAAAACTTCCCATAAGCGTTTCCAAAAATCAATCGCAGCAAAAAAAAAAAAAAAAAAAAAAAAAAAAACTTTTTTTTTTTTTTTTTTTTTTTTTTAATAAATGCTTTTTTGAATTTTGAACATACGGAATTATTGAGGTTTCTAAAATGTACCCACGCTTTTCCGAATCGTGTGTAACCCGTAAGAATTTATAGCAGGGCCGAAACTAGCCTTTTTCGCACCCGGGAGAAACGTGTTTTTTGGCGCCCCCCCCCCCCCCCCCCCTCTTCCGCAAAATATATTTACAAAGAGAATTTACTAATTTTCTAATAGCCGATTTATTTTAAATTTTAAAATATGTAATGCTGAACTACATAATCTACAATGGCGGATCGAAGGGGGAGGTCACGAGGGTCATGACTCCCCTATGAACCTCCACAAAAATATTCTAAAGATCATTTTTAAAATGAAATATACAGTAGAGTCCCGATTATCCGAGTTTCCGCTTTCACCGGGTTATTTTCTTCTGATGGTCTGATGGCTTCTATTATTATGAAACAGCCATTATAAATGAAATGTTAGGTGAAGATGAAAGAGCAGCCGTAAAAAGTTAGAACTCTGATTTTCTTGTCAGAATGGGAAGAAAAAAAAAAAAAAAAAAAAAAAAAAAAAAAAAACGACGCGTGCACTAGTTTTCGTGTGGGGATCCGGTTTTTACGAAAGGTTCTTTTCAGAACCAGACGATTTGAGTCATGCCGGGAGCCTGCGGTACATGTATCGCTTAGACTTTCTCCGGAGGCTTAGTAATATTTTTAAATTTTAAATTTTTAACTTATTTTTTAATAAATTATTTTATATTTTTGCCACCGCCAAAATACTCTTTTCTCAGCCATTTCAGACCTGATATTTCATTGCAAAGAGCCTTTTTCAAGGCTGATTTCTACGCGCACTCGGGGAAGCTCCGGCTGTTGGAGGGTACTAGGGAAAGGCTTTTTCTCCATTTTTTAATTATATTGTAAAAATTTTCTTTATTTTTACCACATGAGCTCAAGAAAATTTTTTTTCGTTTTTTCTCCCCCCCCCCCCCCCTCTCCATTTTTTGTTTCTTGTTCTGCCATGGGTAGCATTCCTCTTAGTATATCCTATTCTACTATGAAACCGGGATGTGGAGCAAAAGTCCCAGGTTCCTCGTGAAATCGCCAGAAGTCCCATATTTTCGCTTGTTATTATATTTTCCTAAATTGAGAAACATTTGTCTTATTTTCAAAAGGTAGTTCTCGTTTGTATCTTAATCCCGTAATATAATTCTTAATTTTAATCATACATTATTTGCGATTTTCAGACAATTTTTTACTTCTATTGGTTAGTTTTGAATTCAGTTTTTCGTGCGCGAAAGATTTATCCAAAGATAGAAAGAAAAAAAAAAGATAAAATCCATAAAGCAGACGAAAGATTCTTACAAATAATTTAATGTAAACGCACCAGTAATGAGCCACTTAAAAACATTTATGTAAATAGTATTAAAGTTTTAATGAATACCAAAAGATATGTATAAATATTTAGCCTAAGTCCCAACCTTCATGTATCAGAATAAACATTCAAAGTTTCAAAATATAGTTTTCGGAAAAAATAAAAAATGTTACCTTTTCCTTTATGCTCCAGTGGGGCTAGTAAATTTCTGATGCGTGAACTTGTTTTCGGCTCAGCCAATAAATGATTTACAATGTAATAGAGTATGTCAACAGCAATTTAATTCAAAATAAAGCATAATATTAAAAAAAAAAACAATATTTTCGATAAAAACTTATCTCCTAATGAAATCTCTAAGAATTTGCCAAAAAACTGTTTTTGAAGACACTCTAAAAAATAAACAAGTGTACCATAAGAAAAAAAAAAACCCGTTATTCCAAACAGTTTATGGAAAGTTATCAATTAAGAATATTAGTCAATCAGATTTGATTCAGTCGTTTCTCAGAAACGCATTTTGGTTTGTTTTTAAAGTTGAAAAATTAGTGGACCACTACTTGGTACTTGGGTACCTACTATAGGTGCCCTTACGATGATTTATCGAAATTTCATGCGCACCATAAAGTGCAGCTTCCAAAGTGTTCATAAAATTATATTCTCTAAATTTAATTTCTTACATTTCTATTGGTTAATTTTCATAATATAGATAATAATTTACCTAATGTACTTAATGTTATTTACTTATATTTATATACAGTGAAACCTCCCTGTGCGATCACCTCCATTAAGAGACCACCTTCTTAACGACCATTTTTTCATGGAACGAAATTTATTCTCATAAGCTCAATACTAATTTTACCTCCATTCAGAGACCATCCCAGTTGAACTCCCTTCATGGGCGACCCATTTCTTTGAAGAAAATGAAACAAATTCCGTTTTTTCCTGTTCGCTTGAAGAAGATTTTATTAGAAAAATAATTCTGGAGAGCGCATCATCCACCAAACTTCTAAACTAAGTTTAGATTTTTTTTACCTGTAAAATTTAAGTGTTTAAACCCCTTTGTGACTTTTTAGGCAATGAATTTAACTCTGATGACAAATTATGAATGACGATCGATAAACTACCCTGCCCTATTCTGTCGGGAAACTCTCAAAGAAATAGATAAATGAATGAAATTGTCATTATTTGTTCACGTGCAAAAAAAATTGAATTTTTTACTGAACTTCAAAAGGACTTTGAAATAGACGTTATAGAAGATAAAATCGTAAAATCAAAGCAAACATCAATGTATTCATTTTTTAAACTCTGCAGCAATTAACTTTTCTTTTGATACTTAAATTTTTATATTTTTTCCTAATGTGAAAAATAAAGTTTAGTAACATTAATTGTTACCTTTTTTCAACAATTAAAAGCTAGATATTAACATGACCTCCATTAAGAGACCACCTCTTGGAGCGACCACTTTTTATTAGAACGGAACCTGGTCGCTTTAGGTAGGTTTTACTGTATTTTTTTAACGGTGTTGTCTCCACAAGTGTACTTCTGGTGAAATTATATTTCCTATATTTCTGTTGGGGATTTGTTTAATATAGGCAATAACTTAAAGGGTGAATTTTTTAAAAATAGACCAAATTTACCAATTTAATGTTATTTTTTATATTTATGTATTTTTTAAACTCATTGTTAATTGATGTTTTCTCCTAAAACGCACTTCTCATGAAATCGTATTTCCTAACTTCTCTTAATTATAAACATGACATATCTACCTAATGTTTTCCATGTAATATAATTTATTTATATTTAGATATTTTTTGATCAACTTATGTGTTCCAGAATGATACGCAGAACGAAAAATTAAAACACATATCCATTTTTAAACATTCGATTAATTATCCCTGTTAACCTGCATATCACTCAAATAAATTTGTTTTAGAACTCTCGGGAAAAAAAAGGTAAAAACCTTGAGTTTCATTTACTTTAATCATGCTTGATTTTGTACCTGGGTGTTGAAACACTTAAGTTGAAGGAACAGCTGTCAAAATATCTACACTTTGTCCTAGAAAAACACTTCAAAATCTCAGAAAAATAACATCTATTCTTTTACTACATTGTCAAATTAACATTTCATATCTGCAAAGCTCGGAAAGAATTCATTGTCTTTCCGTAAAACAACCTTTTTAGGGTCCGCCTATTGTGGCATGGATAGGATTCTTGGATCGTGACGATTAAGGTTAAATGAGCCAAGAGGTTATTTGTGAGCGCGGAGAACTCTTGGGATATCTTGACAGACAATGTGGTTGTTTTTATTCTCATATATTCATTTCTTGTTTTCATCTCATCACAAAATACGTCTTTATTATAATATTTTTTTTTCATTCTCATTAAAGGCATATATGGTAAATATAAAAGTTATAGGCCGGGAGCTGGCAGCACCGACACATCGTTCGTACGGATACCGTTATTTCTCCAGGAAAACTACCAGTATGTTTTTATAGAAAAAAGAAATCTAGGTTAAACGCCAAAATTTCACCTTCTTTTAAGAAGAGATTTTCTTTAAGATAACACTACTGCCAAAACATTTTTTTGGTCTGCAAAATTCAAGGAGAAGTACGAACCATTAGGAACCATCGAGTTGGAGGCTGAAATTCCAGAATTAGCTAAAACTCGATTCCAATATTAAAAAGCAATCCGTCTGCCAAGTCATATCTTGGGGGAAAACACCTAAAAACCCGATTTTACCGGTTGACTCGTAGGTTTACCATCGTGTTTTCCTTCGCCCAGTCCGCCATGTTTTCATAACTTTGGGTGCAGGAAAACGCAATGGTAAATTTACGAGTACACCACTAAAATCGGGTTTTTAGGTGTTTTCAGACTAAGATAGGACTTGGAAACCGACTGCGTTTTAATATGGGAATCGAGGTTTATCTAACTCTGGGATTTCAGCCTCCAACCGTAACCCTCGGGAACTCAAGGCCGTGACACTCCCTAAAAGACAGAGGGGGAAGACAATGTTTCCGTCCAGTGTCCAGTAGGAAGATAACGTTTTTAAAATTAAAAATTCATTTTCAAATACCTGTTTAAAGAATTACACAAAAATGTTAGGTGATAAAAAATTAAATGATATTAATGAACGCAAAATTAAAAAGTTCAAAAAGTAAATTATTAAAATATATTTTTAGAAAATATTTATAAACATATTAATCAGGATATTTAGAAAGGGTAAGTGAAGTTTTTGCTAGATTTTCTGAATATTTTTTATTGTGTTTTATTTTGAAAAGTGTATAAACATGAATGATTAATATACTACATATAACTATCAGCATAATTTTATTGTAAATATTGGAAATAAACATGTGAATCTCTGACAATATATTTTCAAATATTATCATCATTATTTTATGTAAGTCCATTTTATTAATATTTATAATTATACTTTATTCATAATAAAATAAAATTTAAAAATATTTATAACTAACAAAACACCAAAAAATGTTTAAAAAATCTGTAACTAAAAATTATCATTGTAGAAGTAATTACTCAAATTTATTTCATTGAAATTGTTGAAATATATATCAATGTATAAAGTATAAATGGAATTATTATTTCATTATTATTATCAATTTACTTGATTCCTTACTATCTAAAAAAATTCTTCAAATCCTACTTTGCTTGTTTAAGACTCAAAGGAATGATATAAAACATTAAAATAATGCCTAAAAGTTACATTTATACATAAAAATATCATTATAAAAATAATCACTAGAATTTATTTCTTTAAAATTTTGAAAAAAAAAAAAATGTTGATATACCAATGTAAAGAGCATGATGGAATTATTTATTATTATATTATGATTTTACTTACTTTATTAATGTTAATGTTTGCAAAAAAAAACTTTAATTTTTACTTTGTTTGCATAAGATCCAATACAATGATATAAAAAATACAAAAAGTGATTGCTTTAAAAAACTGTAATATTATTATTTTATTTATATATTTTTAAATTTCGGGAAAGTCTCTGAATGAAAGTAAAAAGCACACAGAGAATTATTATTTTATTATTATCATTTAACTTAATTCATTAATACACTGAAAAAAAAATCAATTTCTACCATGATTGCTTAAAACTCAATGGAATGATATAGAATAGATCATTAAAAATATGTCTAAAAAATCTTTAATATAGTTATATTTGTATATAGAAAACAATTTATTTAGAAATATCATTAGGAATTATTTTTCTGGAAATTAATGTAAAAAGCATGTATGGAAATACTTTTTTTATCATTTTGTATATAAAAATGTATTATTTGTAAATGAAAACATCATTATTGGAATAAATACTATAATTTATTGCTTTAAAAGTTTGAAGAAAAAAAATGTATATAAACGGATATTAAAAACATACATGAAATTATTTAATTCTTGTAATATCTCTAGCTTTATTACTACCCAAAAAAAAAATCCTCAATTTATATTTTGCTTGCTTAAGATTCAAAGCAATGCCATAAAATATTTTAAAATTGCTTAAAAATCTGTTGTATTTATATTTAAAAATCATCATTATCACAATAATCACAAGAAATTATTTCTTTAAAATTTGGACAAAGTATTTATAAATGAATTTTAAAAACATACATGAAATTATTTAATTATTACATATTTACTTGCTCAACTAATATTTGGAAAATAAATCGTTTTATTTATTTATTTATTTTATAAAATTTAAACTATTGCTATGAAAACGTTTTGGAAAAATGAAAATAAATAAATATTAAAAGCATACATGTAAATATGAATATACTTCTATTATTTTATGGACTGTACTAATAGCCAGATAAATATTCTAAATCTTTCCTCAGTTATTTTCTTGAAACTAAGATTTATATATATATATATATATATATAATTTTTTTTTCAAATATAAATGCAAAAATTTTTATTAACGTAAGGAATTACAGCCGTCTGTAAAAAGTATCAATAATAAACCATTATTAAAACTAAATAATTTAATATATGTTAATTAAAGTATTCATAAATGAATATACAGGAATGTATTTAAAGGTCTATATTTATTATTATATGGCGATTATAAGCTATTTAGTATAAAAGTACTTTTTGTTTTGTTTTGGAAAGAAGTATTCATGCCTTTTTGTGATGCATTCATAGGACGGGAACGTCCGCCATGTTTATTTAGTGTCACGGCCTTGAGTTCCCGAGGGTTACGCTCATAGACTTCTAATATAAATTAGACTTCAATTCTCATAGACTTCAATTCCTCCTCTAAGGTTACGCTCCAACTCGATGAGGTGGTTGTCTGTGTCGCCGGCTCCCGGTTTATTACTTTTAATTTTTTTTTTTTTTTTTTTATACGCACGTGACGAATTAAAACACGTGTTTAAATAAGCAACAAAAAGGAACTTTGTGAAATTGCAGGGAGACCTCTATAAAATTTTAGGGTAAAATTATAAACTATCAAGAAATATAATTATACCAAGATATTTTTCCTCGGATGATATGACCATCCGAGTCATATTGTTCGATCTATTTTTCAAAGGAGATGATGACACATTTTATGCAAGCTCTCTACACGGCTGAAATAATGTGAAGATCTGTGTAAAATCTTCTTCTATGGAGTCATCGATTGAGTAAAACAGCTTCAGACATGATTATTGTAATGAAACAATCTAATAAATGCAAAAGTTTAGTGGAGTTAATGATTTTTAGACGGCCCTTTCGCAGAGGAGGTCGGTGGATAAATCGGCACATTGGAGGAAGAATTTTCAAAACAGAAGCTCACATTATTTTATCCGTTTAGGGTTCATTCACGTAGCCTCCACAAAAAAGTTTCGATTTTTTCCATGACTTTGCTGAGCAACTCAACTTTGCTGAGCTGTGGTGTGCTGTGCTGTGCACAAGAACATACATACACTTCAAAACCTCTGAAAAATAATATTTATTTTCGCTTGCATTGTCAAATTAACCTTTCATATCTGCAAAATTCGGAAAGAATTCGTTGTCTTTCCGTAAAAAAAACCTTTGCAGCGTTCGCCTCTTGCGACATAATCGGATTCGTGACGATTAAAGTTAAATGAACCGGGAGGTTATTTGTGATCACGGAGAACACATGGGGGTATCTTGACAGACAATGTGGATTATTCATTTCGTATTTTCATTTCATCACAAAACACGTCTTTATTATATTATTTTTACACACTTTTATTTAACTCAACCTGGTTTTGAGCATACTTTCCAGCATAGATGAAAAGTGTTTATGGCTTCGGTTTGTCTATCCATCTGTCCGTCTGTCTGCTTGTCCACTTTCTAACTCGGATACTCGGATAAAATATACTCGGATTTTTATGGAATTGATATATGTTAATGATGCTTACCATAGCATGTTCGGTATTGAGTATGAAGTGTGTAGTATTAATAGTTTATTTACAGGACACTTAAAAGAATGCCGTTACATTATAGTCAATGGGGAAAAATCGTTTGCAGTATATTTTAATGACATTACGCTATTTAAAATGCATTGAAATTGATATAAATCATTCAATGTCACTACAAGATGATTACCACAGAATAGGGAATTCATAGCATTTATCGTTCATGTACAGGGACACACAAAAGAAATCGGTTACAGGACTGTCTTTGAGCAATCACTGCTGGAAGTGCGTTTTCAACTTCGATATGCATATAAATTAAACTAACTTTTTGCCTGTTACTTGTTGTGTCTAAATCCCATACCTCAAATACAAGGCTGCACAAAAGAATTCACGTACCATTCTCCTTATGAGAGGAAATTGCTGAAGTGGAATTTTCAACTGCAGTATATATTTCCTAACTGAACTAAATGTTTGCATGCATATATAGTTTATAGATAGAAATATATACAGACTATACAGGGCTGCTCAAAGAATTCGGATAATTTTTCGACTGCATATGGGAATTGCCGAAATTGGGTTTCCAAGTGTGTTATCCGCTTCCAAATGGTTCAATTATACATCATAATCAACTTATTAAACGGTAAAGTTTTTTTACATTATTTTGAATGTGTTGGAAAGTGTTTCATAATTATGCTTGACCAATGATTTTTTCTTTCTTGTTGTATGTAAATATGGAACTTTGTAATCGATTTTAACCCATTTAGTGATAGGCTAGAATTATAAAAATTACGTTCACAGGAGTGTTTCCAATGACAATACAATATTTCAATACTTCTAGAGCTGAATTATAAATGAATATATTCATTTTAAGGCATCTTCTCGTTAGCCCGCCACAGGTGATAATTCTCCCAATATTTTGTATAACTGGTGCAATTGTATACAAGTTGAAACAACAATGGATTTAATGATGCGCTCATATACGGTCACCAAAATAGGCCAAATGACTGTGAAGATGCAACAATGAAACATTTTAAATGCTAAAACGTAGAAAATAATTTATAAATAAAAAATGAAAAGTGCAATATGAAAAAAAAATACTTTTTTATCAATTACTAGTTTAATAATTAATTTAAGATTATCCGTTGAAATCCTAAAAAGTTAGTTTAAAAATTGTTTAATTTTTTTCTTTCTTGTTGCCGTATCTTAAAAAAGAAGCAGAGAAAAAATATATATATATTTTAATAAATTCACTTGCTTGCGCTTTTTTCCAAGCATAAAAAAACGGTGTAGTTTTCATAATTGACTTCGATGCCCACGGCCAAATTGTAATAGAAATTTTTGAAAAAAAAAAACAAAAAAAAAACAGCAATTGCAGTCAAACGTTAGGCGTGGTTTTCTAGATCAACATTGACTGCTTATAAAATAATGTTTTTTAAAAAACAGCTGTTACTTTTATATTTATTTTCATTCTCATAAAATGCAAATACTATGCTAAATATAAAAGTTTATGTTATTTTTTCTTATACACACGTGATGAATTAAAATTTGTGGTAAAAAAAAGCAACAAAATTGAACTTTGTGCAAGAACATTGAACAAGGGACCTGCTATAAAAATGCAGAGCAAAATAATAAGCGATCAAGAAATATAATTATAGGAAATGTTTTTTTCAAAATGCTTTTCCTTGGATGATATGCAATGGTTCCGTTCGTTTAGTCTATATTCAAAGCAAATGACGTATTTTGTAGAAGCACTTACACAGCTAAAATAACGTGAACGCCTGTATAGAATTTACTTCTACGAAGCTGTGGATTGAATAAAATAGCTTCAGAAACAATTATTTTACTGGAACAAACTAATAAGTACAAAAAGTTTGGTGAGTTACCGGTTTGTAGACGGCAGATTTGAGGAGAAGCTCAGTTGAAGAATTTTCAAAACTGATGCTCACATTTTATCCGTATAGGGTTCACTCACGTAGCCTCCACAAAAAATTTCGATACTTGCATTGTAAAATAGTTTGAAAGATAGACCATTAGATGTCATCTAAGGGAAGATATTTTAATTTTTTTTCTTAATTTTAAATACGTATACATTTACATTTTTACATGGATTTGCTGAGCAAGTGTCACGATACGTATATCTAGTCCAAGAACGTACACATAAACCCTTTATCTACTGGCGGTACTTATAATACCATTAAAATAACTTGTTATAAAATTCATTTAATACATCGATTAGTAGTGATACAGTTTAGAATGAGTTATAGATGCATTACATTATTTTGTTTCAAAAGCATTATGGGTTATACAAAACTAAAATATTTTTAAAAGGATGATTTGTTTTGCCTTTGCAACTTTTCAGTTCCTCGGCGTTGGCGGGGATGGGGGGGGGATTTTCAATTCTGAAATATTTCTATATTTCTATAGTAAGAACATTATATTTGTATATTTCCAAATTCAATAAAATACTAAGAAAATATTTAAAATAAAAGAATTGAGTGGGGTTATAAATATTGCACAAAATCCCTATAAATTCAAATTTAATTAATCCTTCTAAATCATTCTGTCCTTCTAAAATCCTTCTAAAATTTATTAAATGATTATCCAAATCTTCTAATGTAGTTTAAACAATTCACGAAAACTGCTTTAGACGATAAAATTTTCATGAATTCATAATTCAGTACATAAAGGGTTAAAAACACTGCAAAAATAATATTTGTTCTTTTACTTTTTCTTATTAATGATTCAGATCTGTAAAGAGTGGAAAAAATCCATTGTCTTTTCTCAAAACATCTTTTTAAGGATTCGCCTCTTGTGACAGGGGTCAGGTTCGTGACGATTAAGGTTAAGTGAGCCAAGAGGTTATTTGTGATCACAGAGAATCCTCGACAATGTGGATGTTTTTTTCTCATGTATGCACTTCTTATTTATATCTCATTATCTCATTGCAAAATACGTTTTATTATTTTTCTTTTCATACTTATTAAACGAAAAAATGCCAAATATAATCATTCCTTTTATTTCTTTATATGCACATGATGAATTACAACACATGGATAAATAAGTTTCAAAAAGGAACTTTGTGCAATTACAAGCGACATTCTGCAAGGATTCAGAGTAAAATAATAAACGATCCAGAAAGAAAATTATGGTAAAGATTTCTTTTTTTCAAAATATTTTCCCTTGCATGATATGCAATAATCCCATCGTTCAGCCTACTTTTCAAAGCACTTGTCGCATGTTGTGGAAGCCGTCTCACTTATTCCTGTATGGTTGAAATAACGTGAGCATCTGTATAGAATTTTTTTTTTACGAAGCTGTCGTAAAACAACTTTAGAAACAATTATTTTAATGGAACAAGAAAGCAAGAATAAAAGTTTTGTAGAGGACAGATTTGAGGAGGAGTACCGTGGAAGAATTTTCAAAACAGAATTTTCGCATTTTATGCGTGTATCCTTCACTCACGTAGCCTCCACAAAAAAGTGTCGTTACTTCCATTGGAGAATAGATTGACCACTGCATGCCATTTAAGAATAAAATAACGGGATATTTTGATTTTTTTTCTTTTTTTTATACTTTTACATTGTAATTTTTAGATGATCTTGCTGAGCAACTATTACAGTGGGAACTAAACAGTCGGAGGGATGACCTCAAATATATCTTTGGTCAAGGTTTCAAATTGGGGATTTATAATAAATTAGAACGAGAATTTGACATTTTAAAAACTGCATGCATATTTTGAACGGCCCTGTAAATTAAGATTGGCGAAAAAGGGGGGGGGGGATTAGAAGGAAAAAACTTGAAAAATACAACATAATAAACTAGTAACCCGAATAACTGGGCTCACTTATTTATCCATGTGTTGTAATTCAACATGTGCATATAAAGAAATAAAAGGAATGATTATATTTGGCATTTTTTCGTTTAATAAGTATGAAAAGAAAAATAATAAAGACGTATTTTACAATGAGATAATGAGATATAAATAAGAAGTGCATACATGAGAAAAAAACATCCACACTGTCGAGGATTCTCTGTGACCACAATTCAGATCTGTAAAGTGTGGAAAAATCCATTGTCTTTCCGCAAAACATCTTTTTAAAGATTCGCGTCTTGTGCCGGGGGTCAGATTCGTGACGATTAAAGTTAAATGAGCCATGTGATAGTATTTAGTCCCAGAATATACACTTCAAAATTCCTGAAAAATAATATATTTTACTTTACTTTCTCAAATTAACAATTCAGATCTGTAAAGTGTGGAAAAATCCATTGTCTTTCCGCAAAACATCTTTTTAAAGATTCGCCTCTTGTGCCGGGGGTCAGATTCGTGACGATTAAAGTTAAATGAGCCAGGTGATAGTATTTAGTCCCAGAATATACACTTCAAAATTCCTGAAAAATAATATATTTTACTTTACTTTCTCAAATTAACAATTCAGATCTGTAAAGTGTGGAAAAATCCATTGTCTTTCCGCAAAACATCTTTTTAAAGATTCGCCTCTTGTGCCGGGGGTCAGATTCGTGACGATTAAAGTTAAATGAGCCAGGTGATAGTATTTAGTCCCAGAATATACACTTCAAAATTCCTGAAAAATAATATATTTTACTTTACTTTCTCAAATTAACAATTCAGATCTGTAAAGTGTGGAAAAATCCATTGTCTTTCCGCAAAACATCTTTTTAAAGATTCGCCTCTTGTGCCGGGGGTCAGATTCGTGACGATTAAAGTTAAATGAGCCAGGTGATAGTATTTAGTCCCAGAATATACACTTCAAAGTTCCTGAAAAATAATATATTTTACTTTACTTTCTCAAATTAACAAATCAGATCTGTAAAGTGTGGAAAAATCCATTGTCTTTCCGCAAATCATCTTTTTAAAGATTCGCCTGTTGTGGCGGGGGTCAGATTCGTGACGATTAAAGTTAAATGAACCAGGTGATAGTTTGTGATCGCAGAAAATCCATGACGATATCTTGTCTAACAATGTGGCTATTTTTCTTCCGACATATTCATTTCTCATTTCTATTTCATGACAAAATACGTCTTTATTATTTTCATTTCCTTCTCATTAAAAACAAATATGGTAAATATGAAAGTTAATTATATTATTTCTTATATGCACGTGATGAATTAAAACACATGCTTAAATAAGTAACAAATACAAGGGACTTTCTATTAAAATTCAAAGTGAAATAATAAACGATCAAGATATATAATTATAGCAAAGATTTTTTTTTCACATTTTTTCTCAGATGATATGCATCGTTCAATTTATTTTTCAAAGCACATGACGCATTTTGTAGAAGTCATCTCACTGAAACCTACACTTCTGAAATAATGAGTGTGTCAGTACAGAATTTAATTCTGTGAAGATATAGACTAAGTAAAAAAGATTAAAAAATAATTATTTTAATGTAAAAAGTTAATAAATACAAAAGCTTTGGTGAGTTAACGATTTGTAGAAGACATGTTTGAGGAGGAACTCCGTGGAAGAATTTTCAAAACAGATACTAACATTTGATCCGTGTAAGATTCACTCACGTAGCCTCCACAAAACGTTTTGCTGCTTGCATTGGAAAATAGAACAATTGGACCATAACGTATCATCTGAAGAAGGGAAGATATTTCGATATTTTTCTTTCTTTCATTTATTCTTATACAATTTAATTTATACATGATTTTGCTGAACAACTGTCACATTTAATCTCTAAAACATACACTTCAAAACTTCTGAAAAATAATATGTATTCTTTTACTTTTTCATTTGAACAATTCAGTTCTGCAATGTGTGGAAAAAATCCATTGTCCTTCCGCAAAACATCTTTTTAAGGATTCCCTTCTTGTGACAGCGATCATATTCGTGACGATTAAGGTCAAATGAGCCCAGAGGTTATTTGTGATCACGGAGAACCCTTGAGGATTTCTTTTCAGACAATATGGATGCTTTTTATTCTCATATATGCATTTCTTACTTCTATCTCAATACAAAATACGTCTTTATTCTTTTTCTTTTTATTATCATTAAACGCAAATATGCTAAACATAAAACTTATTATTTTTTTATACGCTCTTGATGAATTAAAACACGTGCTTAAAGAGCATCTAGGCGATTTGTCCATTTACAGTTGATATTCTTCAAAGATTCAGACAAAAATAATAAAATAAGATAATTATAGCAAAGATATTTTCTCAAAATATTTTCCCTTTGATGATAAGCAACGGTCCAATCATTCAGCTACCTTTCATAGCAAATGACAGATTTTGTGGAAGCCGTCTCACTGAACCCTATATGGTTCAAATAACGTGAGAATCTGTATAGAATTTTCTTTTACGAAGCTGTCGATTGAGTAAAACAACTTCAGAAACAATTGTTTTCATGGAGCAAGAAAACAAGTACAAAGGTTTTGTAGATGAAACATTTGAGGAGGAGCACCTTGGGAGAGTTTTCAAAACAAATTTTTCACAATTTATTAGTTTAAGGTACACCCACGTAGTCGCCACAAAAAACTTCCATCATTTGGCCCACTGCATGTCATTTAAGATTGAAATAACATCATATTTTGATTTTTTCCCCATTTTTTAATACTTATACATTTTTAATTTTAAACTATTTTGCTAAATAACTGTCACAATGCGCATATGTAATCCGAAAACGTACACTGCAAAACCACTGAAAAATAATATCTGTTCTTTTATTATATCAAATTAACAATTCAGATCTGCAATGAGTGGAAAAAATCCATTGTCCTTCCGCAAAACATCTTTTTAAGGATTTGCCTTTTGTGACAGGGGTCAGATTCGTGACGATTAAGGTTAAATGAGCCAGGAGGTTATTTGTGTTCACAGAGAACACACTTGAGGATTTTTTTTTCAGACAGTGCGCATGTTTTTTATTCTCTTATATGCATTTATTATTTCTATCACATTACGAAATGCGTCTTTATTATATTTCTTTTAATTCTCATTAAGCGTAATAATGCTAAATATAACAATTTTTTTTCTTTATATTCTCGTGATGAAATAAAGCACATGATCAAAAAGCAATATGCAGGACTTTGTGCAATCAGAAGAGCCATTCTATAAAATCTGAATGTATAGAAAATCAAGTACACTGGTACGTTAGGTTTTCAAGCACAATTCGTTCTAAAGACTTGTTCTAGAACCGATTCAAATTTTACCATAGAAACTAGAGAAAATACGATTAATTGGCCCCTACCTCCGAAGTTACTCGCTGCATTTAACAGTTTCAAGCATAATATACTATATGGGAGAATACCATAAGTTATAGAAAAATACTATAGTACTATACATTAGATGAGACAATGGAATTTTTATTATATTTTAATAAAAGTTTAACAAAAGCCGTACCCACACGTTTATTAATGAAATTTTGGATGACTTGATATTAAAGGACATGAAAGAGCAGTGTTACGTTATTAAGTTGAGAACCATTCATGTTTTTTTTTTTAGATCACTAACAAAGAAGGTCTCCATAAGCACATACACAGAAAAATTTGAAAAAAAAAATACAGAATGTTCCTATCATGAGAATATATATGTACGTTTTTATTGGCGGAACTTCGATAGAGCGTCCGTAAAAAAATAACGAAATTTTTGTTTTCTTTGTAATTAATCGCTGGTTGGCGACATAAAGATTCTTTTTTTTTTTTTTTAAATACGTTTTTATGAAAAATGCTCTTTAAAGACAAACTCTTTCTACATTTTATATTTAACTATTTTAAGTAGTTTATCTTATATAAATGCACTTTTATAACTACAGATTTGTCATATATATTTATATATATCTATAATAAAATTTAAAGATCTTTTAATGGCGATTTAGAATAAAATTTAAATGAATTAAAGTTGCTTCAAACTCTAAATTAGGTCCGATTCTAAGCACTGTTAATTTGACTTCGATTTTGTAAGTGCCGAAGACAACAAAAGAAAAGTAAGGCTTGCTATGGAAACAAAGTAATTGTCGAAATACATAACGAGAGCGTTCTTAATCGAGTATTTACGTTTAAAATACAGTTACTCTTATCCGGTGAATGCGTGTAAAATTAAATAGCTTCAACGAGCAACTTGTATGTATTAAATAAGCTTATAGAGAAAATAATAAACTATTTTCACTGATTAAGTTTAAATTCATTAAGTACCGTGCATTCGAATAATCATTTAACAAGCAATTTTCAGATACATTAAAATTGTTTGCTTTTGGCGATGAAAAGTGCTGTTCGCCAAATCACATGGTGATTGCGATATATATATATATATATATTCTTTTTTACGGATTTTCTACCGAAATTCCGCCGCTAAATTTGATCAATCGTGTATTGCATACATCAGTAGTTTTATTAGCATTTTTTCCCAAAATATTCTGAGTATGCGCTTTAAAGAGACATTTCTAGTAACACCATTATGCTTATTACTTATTTATTTATTTATTTATTTATTTATTTTTTGTGCCCATGAAAACTACAAAAACAGGGGTAGGAGGGGCATAAATACATAAAAATCTGTAAATTCAGCAACTTCTCTGTACAACAATCTCAAATTGGCTGAATTTTCTTTAAAAAGAAAAAAAAAAGTAGTTCAATCTTTTTTTGACATTCAATCGATTTAGTTAAATTCCTTCACTATTCGAGAACCGTATTAGTGTTCTAGAATGGAAACAAATTTCGCTCGCATTTGTTGCTTATGCGTTTTGATTTTTCTATGATTTTGTTGAGCAACTAACAAAATATACACATACTCCTTTAAATTTTGAAAATCTACTTCAAAAACCGCAGTAGAATTTTATCTATTATTTCCCTTTCTCAAATTAATATTTTAGATCTGCAAAATGTGGAAAAATCCATTGTACTTCCGTAAAACATCCCTTTTAGGGATCGCCTGTTGTGACAGGGGTCAGATTCGTGACGATTAAGCGTTAAATGATCCAGGAGATCATTTATGATCACACACAACCCTTGAGGATTCCTTGTTAGACAATTTAGATGTTTCGTTTAACATTTATGCATTTCTTATTTTCATCTCCGAAGTTCCCGCTAGTTGCCAACGAATCCCATTAAAATTGAACAATTGCAAACTCCTAAACCCAAACTGGGATTCGAATCCGGTATCTGTTTCTTGGAGCGAAACATGTGGCTGAAAGCATTGATAACAATAGTTAAAATAGCTAACAGATATTTTAGACAAATTCTATTTAATCTACATATTTCAAAAATTAATTAATAAGCAATACTATGGTTATTGTATGAATAAAATATAAAAAACTTTTATCACTTAAAACTGTACCACATATTTTAAATAATAATTAATAATTAATAAGCATACAACGGTTATTGTATGAAGGAATTACTTAAAAAACTTTTAACAATTAAGACTAATCTACACATTAAAAAAAATAATTAATTAGCATACAATGGTTATTGCATGAACAAAACAGTTAAAAAAAACTTTTAACAATTAACATTGGGAATTTAACGGGAATTTTTATAAATAAAATAGTTCAAGAGAGAAAAAATTAAACAGTGTTTAATGATATATGTTCTTTTTGGGTAAAATATTACGAATTATATTATATACCAATTTATCTATTATGGAAATTTTTAATTTAGTATAAGGGTGTTTCATTTTACCACGACAAAATAAATTGACACATTAAAAATGAAAACTCCTAGAAACTTGGTCATTTATTGTACATAATAATAAATAAAATTTGAAAGATTTGCTTTCGAATATCTTTTCAAAAGGAATTTAATATGGGAGAATGTTTTTTCTTTTTTTTAATGCACCGTTTTTTAAATCATTGTAAAAAAAAATATTATTTAGTTCGACAATCAAAAAATATTCTCTTGCGAAAAAATCTCCATTCTTTTTGCATATAAAAATATTTTGCTTTAGAAACATTATTTAATGAAATATTCTGGAAAGTTTTCAGATCTTTCTACAAATGAATTATTTCGCCCAAAATAGTAAAATCTTTGTTACGATACATGAAATCAAATCTGAAGAGTACAGAAAAATCATCTCTAAATATAGTAAGAAGCAATACAACTACAAGTGAAATTGTTTATTTACTTTCCTGCAGAAATTAAAGATGTCTGGCATTTCATTCTATTCATAGAGTCTTCAGAAACTCGTTTCCGTTACACAAAATTGAGTTTTGCTTTCTACTTCTTCTATTGACACAATTTTTAACCGTTTAATGCATGGTTTTTTTTTTTTTTTTTTTTTCAGAAAACATTATGTTTGAGTTGATTTTTGTTAATTTTCCACTCGAAAAATAGGGAAAAAACTTATTTATGTTTCTGTTGGACGTAATGTCACTCCTGAGTTACATAAAAAAATGGCAACCCTCCGAGCGTCTTGAGGGCTTTCCTGCATTTTAGTAAAAATGCTTATGAAAACAATCTTAATTAAAATTTTCTTCCCCTGTTTGTTTCTAAAATACACTTCATGTCCCTTTATTTGATACATATCTTGAAATAGAATTCTGTTTAACACCTTAACGGTCGCTTAATATTTGGAAAAACCATCAAAAGAGTACCTATCTTTTATAGCAGAAATTGAATAATTATAAGGTTTCTATATAAAATATGCCATTAGTTGTTGTTTTTTTAAGGCGAAAAAAAAAAGATGTTATGGAACAAATTCACATTTATAGAAAAGCCATCATGCGAGAATTCTGTGTTATAATGTTTGTTTTACACCATGCAAGTTAATGCGAATAAAACCTTTCTTTTTCACATCTTAGATCTTTCTTTATCATCATCAAACAAATTTTTACAAATAATATTTGAAATAATATAATATACATTAAATTTTGATTATTAATAATTTTTTTGAGTGTGATATATTTCGAAACATGGAATACAAAGTCCAACATCACAATCAGCGCCCTAAACCAAATCCAAACGCTAACATTCAAAGACTTCACACCGAAATGCCAGTTAAATTTTTCTGGTTTCAGAAGTTTTTTCCAGCAATAAATCTCCAGCCCGGAAATAGGACGGGCACGAGAAATAACGAACGACACCTCAACCCGTGATATTGACGGGAGCGAGAATTAAGGAGTTATTAATATTTTTGTCTACAACAGATTAAAGTTGTTTTTGGCCAACGGAAAAATACGCCTAAACCGCTCAGAGGATTAAAAATGATAACTTCAAATTATATACTCACTTAAAAGTGTTTACACTGCAGAATGACAACTATTCAACGATATAATACTTTTTAGAATGTTTTTAATAATTTTCAGAATTAATAATGACTATCTTGTAAAGATAAGAATAATGAAGAAATAGAGAAAATGTCAGACGAGCCCATTGCAAGGAGTATCAACAAAAGATGTTATAACAATATCGTGGTAACCAATCAGAATCAAAACAGACTTCACGATCTTAAATGTATGTTATCACACGTCAGTAACATATAATAATTCACCACAAGACCCACAGAAAGTGCCAAATGGCAAGAAAAGATGTAACTCCCGAGTTACACTATGAATTTAAGGGTTAATCCAATCAAGCTTGATTTTTATTTTCAGATTCCTTGATTTTTAAGTAACATTGAAAGAGAGCCATGAACCTACAAAAACAAGCTAATTTTTATTATTATAGAATAGTTGTACAGAAAAAACCCTTTTGAAATAATAATGATTTAACCCCTTGATTACCAAATTTTTGGGGGATATTTTAGATCAAATTTAGCGTAGTACAGTAAAACCTCCATAAAGCGACCACGTACCGTTCCAATAAAAATGGGTCGCTTCGAGAGGTGGTCTCTTAATGGAGGTCATGTTTAAATCTAAATTTTAATTGTTAAAAAGGGGTAACAATGTTACTAAAATTTATTTTTCACATTAGGAAATATATAAAAATTTAAGTATCAAAATAAAAGTTAATTACATAAGTTAATGACTGCAGAGTTTTAAAAATGAATACATTGAGCTTTGCTTTAATTTTACAGTTTTATATTTTATAATTTTTATTTCCAAGTCCTTTCGAAGTTCAGTAAATAAAGGCATTTTTTTGTGGACGGGAAGAAATAAAGAGGATTTCATTACTTTATCTATTTCTTTGAGAGTTTTCCGACAGAATAGGGCAGAGGAGTTTATTGACCGTCATTCTTAATTTGTAATCAGAGTTAAATTCATTGCCTAAAAAGGCACAAAAAGACTTAAAAACTCTTAAAAACACTTAAAAGTTACTGGGATAAAAAAAAAATCTAAACTTAATTTAGAAGTTTGATAACTAATGCACTCTCCGGAATTATTTTTATAATAAAACATTCTTCAAGCGACCAGGAAAAAACGGAATTTATTTCATTTTCTTCAAAAAAATCGGTCTCTCATGGAGGAAGTTCAACTTGGATGGTCTCTGAATGGAGGTAAAATTAGTATTGAGCCTATGGGAATAAATTTCGTTCCATTCAAAAATGGTCGTTCAGGGAGGTGGTCGCCTAATAGAGTTGATCCTACAGGGAGGTTTCACTGTATTTTAATAAGGTCAACTACGATCCCAAATCAACTTGAGAGACCAGTGGAACAGCACACATGGTTTTCCAAGTGTTTCAGGGACTGCTATGTCCAGTGGTAATTTTTGAAGTTGCACTGGGACATAGTGTCACACTGGAAGTCTGAGGTTTAAAGTATATAAGGAAGCTTTATTTTCATAGCATTGCTTGATATTACATTACTTCAATGGATTTTTAGATGTATTCGTAAATGCATCATAATGGGAGAATGAGAGAGAGACAAGAAATAATGATACAGTAGACTCCCTCAAATCCACTCAGCTTGTGACCTGAGGTTGTGCGGATTTAGAATTTTGCAGATTTCTGGTCATTGATTTGTTTACATTTTTTAAATAGTAATTTGAGTGTGATAATGCTATCAAAAATGTAATGAATGCTTGCAATATAGTAAAATAATAAAATAATTAAGTAAAGTAATAAACTAAAATGATAAAAATTAAGATAATTTAAAAAATGATTCAATTATTAAAAGTAAAAGTCAAGTAAATAATTAATAATGTATTAATAAGACATTTTCCTCCAATTATTCAATGAAATTTTCCTTATGAAAAGTACGCTATTAATTCGCATCAAAATCATCGCAATAATAACCAAAAACAGCTTCATTAACACATAAATATATTTGGTAAAAAGATTGTGATTACCTGTAATGTCAGCAATATCTTGATTGATTTTTTTTATTATAAATTTATGCCCCTTTCATGGAAAACCACGAGTTCAGTCACATTATTAAGAATTACATATTATAATACATACGGGATGAAATAAAACTAAAAAATTCTGTAATTTTGCCCCGAATTTTTTTTTTAACTGCCATATTCCTGGTGTGCAAACGGTCATTTCAGAACCCCGAGTACATATATGGGGCATTCTCACAACTTTTGACTTTCATGTCCCTGAATAATAATTTTTATTTTAATACACTTTTTTATGTGTTTTTTAAATTTCATATACTAGGGAACGTCCTATTACGTGATTGCACAACAATATTAACGAGATAAATAAGTTTTGGACGATGTTGGGGGCCCAAACACCTGGAAAACTCCTCTACCGTCACGCGTCCCTGATGCTGATTTTTAAGTTTGGAGCTGTTTGGATAAAATTGTTTCAATAAAAACAATTCGATGTAATTTTTTTCTGAAACTGGAACTATAGTTTTATATAAATATGTAGCTAAAAATTAACCTGCACACATTTTTAGGGTTTCTATTATTTTTTAAACTCTGTCCCTGGGTTTTAGATTCCTTACCATCCCTATCCTAAAATTATACAGAAAATCATTTCATATGCAGCCACAGATTTTTTTTCAAGTTTTTTCTCATGCAGAAGTATGCTAGAGAAATAATGTCTAAAATTCTTTGGCAGGAAATTTACTGTAGAATTTAAATCAGCATTTAAATAACAATTTCAAGCATCGTGGCTTTATTGGTAGTCTCACCGTCCCCAAGGTTTATTCCTGCACTTTTCGAGGTAAATTAAAAAAAAAAATAATAATTTAATCCATTGTTAACAATTGTTTCTAAACATCAATGAACATTGTGGCTATCACTTAGTCTTAACATGATTTTTCTAAAAATAGGTGGTAATTTTCCCTACCATTCTTACCGTCACTTTTTTTACCATTTCGTCCCTTTTTTCCAATACCATCCCCCTTTTTTTTTTACCTTACCATCCCTTTTTTAACACCCCTTTAAGACAATGTTATACAAAAATTCTGTATTAAAAGTACTACATTGTTATTATTTCTTATTTGAATGTCCTGTGGGTACTATGCAAATTCATTATAAGTAAAAATTTAGAAGAAAACAAAAAGTTATAGGGGTAAAATGGTAAGGGAAAATTAAACTCGCAAGTTTAACTTAAACCTCAGTTAAATAAAAAAATTTTCGCTGCTGACCATTTTTTCTTTATTTTGAATCATTAAGGCATTCGTCTATCAGATTAAAATGTTATTTTAGCAAGTTTAATTTTGTCAGATTTTTTCCCCAAAAGTCAAAAGATTGTGAGAAATCCCCATATATATTTTCGATCCCCTTTCTCACAATTCCTTTGAATTTAACTTGAGCACCTGTAAGCTACGGAATGGAACGAAGAAAATTAGCAATTCTGATGCTTTTGAATATTTTTCAAAAGACATAGCTTGGCTGGAACAGCAGAAAGACTGTACTGGTGAACTAATAATATTTAAAAACTTTGTGATAGAGCTTCAAAGGAAAGGCAATCTAAAATACGACAAACAAAACATTTTTCAAACCCTTGTGAAATATGTAAAAGGTACTTAATTTCAAGTAATTTATTCTTGTTTCTATTTTGCTATTGATTTATTTTTATTAAGCACTTGTTACCATAATAAGAAATAGAGCATATATTTATCCTTAATATTAAAATTGAAGCATTCTCGATTATCCGAAAATTTCGATTCTCCAAAAGATGGTCGGATCCCAATTTCTTCAGATAATCGAGGTTCTATTGTATGTATATTTATATGTGTATTACTTATTAAAATTTTTGGACATTTTCGTTTTCGTTTCCCTTTTCGGCCGGAAACAGGAAGATCACCGAATTCGGTTTTGATCTTAAAAACCTGTTTCGGTCGATCTATAACCACTATAAACACTATATACACTATAAACACTATAACCTATATATAAACTATAGTGTCTATAAACACTAATTGGAAACATTTCCTAAAATCAGTGGCAACAAAAGAAATTTTTTTTTTATAAATGCTCCTTTAGATCTCGAAAACATATTGGTTTCGAATGTTTTTAAAGATAAAGAACACTTTTCAGGATCGTTGATAACTGAGAACAGGTTATTGTATCTTTACGTTACTGGTTATCTTCTATTTTCCCTTTTTTTAAAAACTTCTGTCTTTTTTTACAGTGTAGTGAAAAAGAATATCCAAAATTTCTATTCGATAAAAGTGGTACTGAAATTCAAGAGCCTTACGAAACCTGTGTATTTAACTACCCATTCAAACACACGGTAAATGACACATAGAAAAAGAAACAATTGAGAAACGCATAGTTATTTATTTTTCATAATAATAAATATAGTTCAAAAAGATTTCCATAATATTTAACAAAAGATTTGATTTGACAAAAATTGATTTTTTTTTTTTTTAATGCACCGTTATATAAATCATTCAGAAGATACATGAGAATTGAATGCAATATATCTGGTGCCCCAAAAAAATGACTGATGGAATTTAAATTTCAATAACTTGCAAACGGTGACAGATATTAAAAAAATTCATGCAGGAAGGTTATGTATGACGTCAGGAGTTTTTTTTACTGGGATTCTTGATTTTAGTTCGAATTTCAAACAATAGATGACGCTGCGAGAAGTACCAAGGTGCTAATTCCAGCGGGAGCCATTCAAAACATTTTAATCTCCTTTTTTCGCCTGAGAGAAGAGATTGGCCGAAAAAATCGAGCCTCGATTTAGCGACTAGTGCTTCCAGTGTCATCTTTCTCTGCTATTTGTACTAAAACTGGGAATCGCAGCATAAAACTCCTGACATCTTACATAACTCTCCTTCAAAAATTTTTTTAATATCTGTCACCGTTTGCAAGTGATTAAATTTTAAAATCTATCAGTCATTTTTGGGACACCAGGTAAATATTAAATTTTGATTCTCAAAATGTATCCTTAAAAAAAATCATTCAAAATGTCCATATCTTTTTACATTAAAAAGTAATTTTTCTTTAAAGACTTTATTTAATCAAATTTTCTGTAAACTTTTTAGTTCTTCTGCAGAAGAAGTTATTTCCGTCCAAAATAGTAAAATCTTTCTGACGATACATGAAATCAAATCTGAAGGGTACAGAAAATTCAGCTCTAAATATAGCAAGAAGCAATACAAGTGAAATTGTTTATTTACTTTCCTGCAGAAATTGAAGATGTCTGACATTTCATTCTATTCATAGTATCCTCAGAAACCAGTTTCCGTTACACAAAATTGAGTTTGGCTTTCTAGTATCGAGATCCTTTTTAATTCAGTCAAGCTGGATTTTTTCCGTCTTAAGTGACATTTAAAGAGTATCATGAACATTAAAAACAAGATCATTTTTAGTGTTATAGAATAGTTATAAAGAAAATAATCTTAGAAATGAAATAATAAACATGCTATGGTTTTTAATTTCAGAACGTTGATTAGTATTTCTTTACTTTAAATTAATTTTTAGATGTATTTCTAGTTATACTATAAATGAGAATATGGTTGAGAGAGAAAGAGTAATAATAATTCTGTTCAGTTGATTCGAACAAAGAAAATTTGCAATATTAGCAAACAATTACTTTCTTTTAGAAATAGTAGAGCATATTTTATCAGTTTAATTATTATACTGAGCACCGTTTTATTTGCAATCACATATATTTTACAACAAAGAAAGATTTTTATATATATAAAAAAGGAATATGTTCATAAAGGATTTATTACTTAAAAGATGATTAAGCAATTCAAAAGATGTTAAAAATCGAGTACTTTCGACTAATACTTAGCTATCATCAGGATTTAAAATTTAAATAGTTGTTATGAACGCTACCTGTCCACATCTCACTCATAAATCCTTCTCTTCAAACCGTGCATCCATGCTCCTTAGTCGATTCCACTGACATGGAGAAAATCGGATAGGAGGTGGAGGAGGAGGAAGGTTTTTTAAAATTACAAATCACTGCTCTCTGATATACGTTCTAAATATATGAATGGTTTTGAACAGAAAGCCGTGATTTGTAGTTTAAAGAAAAAAAAACTCTCCTCCCCCGTCTCTTCTATTTTTCGCCATGTTAGTGCAATCGATCATGGAATCCGGATGTACGGTTTGAAGGGAGGGGTTTATGAGTCAGATGTGGACAAGTAATGTTCATAACAAACTGTTTGAATTTTAAATCCTGGTGACGGCTAAGTATTAGCTGAAAGTACTCGATTTTTAACTTCTTTTTAATTGTTTAATCATCTTTTAAGTAATGAATCATTTATGTAATTTTATATTATATTATTAAAATTAATTTTAGCATCCTCAAATACTTTATTTATGAATGTTTTCTTTATAAACATGAAAAAATAAATAATAATGCAGTCCTGGGGGGGGGGGGATGCACTACCCTCTAGTAACTATATTGCAGATTATTATATTAAAACGTGACTGGTACTAATCGATTTGTAATAACGTCGACAAATTAATGCTATACTTAAATTTTGATTAGGAGGATCGCCTACCTATAGAAAATGTAACAAAATATAGAATTTTAAATACTGACTAATACCTAATTTTTTCTTCATATTTAGATCATTCGATGATATTTTACTTTCAGTAACCGAACGGGAAGTCATTCGATCAAGTTGTTTAGAAATTATCCAGGTTTAAATTTTGGAACTCCTAATGTTAAATTCATTTTTAACCCTATCAGGGCAGAGTTATTCTGTTGCTAAAATGTTGAAATAATGATGAACGGGCAACAGAATTTACAAACAAATTTGCCTGGAATCAATACATAAATCAATAAATATTTTATACTGCACAATAATTATGTTTGTAATTTTCGACTTATACAAATCTAAACGTATGGTTGAAATAAGAAATCCAAGAATAAACCACATGAAGGAATAAAAAAGAAATGTGCCCAGTTAAACTGATGGCATTGAGGAAGCAGGCTATTCCCACTAATTGTATATTATAATCTTCTTTCAAAGAATAATGCCCTTGGAAAAATAAATTAAGGGGGGTTCCCTCCCCTATTTCCCCTCTTTATACTTAACCAATGAGCCTCCAAATGTCATCAGGGAAGCGCCTTATCGAAACAAACCGGTATACCAAATTTGAAGCACATCGAATAGAAAAACCCATTTATCTAAATTTAGGGGGGGGGGGGATTAGCCTCCAGTTCTCCCCTTTATACTTAACCAATGAACCCCCAAAACTAATCAGGGAAGCGCTTTATCAGAATGAACCTAGAAAAAAAATTGAAGCAAGTCGGATATTTCTATCAAGAGTTATGGCGTTACGTACATATGTACGTACATACATTACATACAATAATCCCTGCCGGCTCGGTCTACAGGCGCACGTAGATTTCGAAGTGCTAATTTCAACAACAAAAATTAAATCATGATTAGAGATAAACCCACTTTAACAATTTTAACTGGCCGCTTTTGACAAGTTTTTATTTCATTTTTAAATAACTGATGGTTTTATCAGAATCATGTTAAGTCGGTATTCAAAAAAATACTTTTCCATGCTCAACAAGTCAAAATTTTCTGGCACATTTTCAGATTTATTTTTAAAAGAAAATATATGAAACTTGCTGACGTGATTTTTGAAGAGATTTATAAGCGACCTGTGTTTTTATTTTTCGTTCAATTAATTAAAACTTCATTTATAAACAATTATTTTCTAAATAGGACAATATTTTTCGTTTCCAACACAATCGCTTCAGGAAATTCGGTTCAAAATGCCCACTTTGACATCATTTTTTTTTAAATGTATTCTGCCTCTATCAAACAACAGACCATTATGGTACATTATATAGTTTCTGAATAAGAGAATCTACCAATTGGATGCGTTTGAAAGCAAAAATGAATTTAAAAATGAGTAAAAAAATAAGCAGTTTGGATTTGAGTAATAAGATATTTTTTTCTTCAACCTCTATGTATTTTTAATTTGTTTTTGCTGTAAGAATTGGTCCTATCAAAAACTTGTCAATATGAAAGTTGTAGATAATATTAAGAAGATGTATAATAAATTCATGCGCATTTTATATCTTGTGAATTGACGAAGTTATGAATTTTTTTCTTATTCAACTCCCCCCCCCTTTTTTATTTTCATTTTTAATTTTTTTTTCGGTACGAATTGGTCCTATCAAAAACTTGTCAATATAAAAGTTGTAGGTAATATTAAGAAGATTTTTCAGAAATGTAATTGGATTTGATATCTTGAGAATTAACTAAGTTATGATTTTTTTCTCCCTAAAACCCTATTTTTTGCGCCCCTTGAGCTCATTTTTAATTTTATCGAAATCTGTGATACATAAATGTTTGGCCCTATTTTTAGAAGTAATAAAAACTTTAAACTGATTTGATATGTACAAATATTAAGAAGTTATGGAGTTTTTTCGGTTTTCACAAAATCCATTCCTATTTCCAGCCCCTTGGTCCGATTTTGCCCATTAACGAACTTGACCGATATTTTATACCCTTGATTTTATGTATCAATTTGGAAGTGATTTGTACAGAATTACGGAAGTTATCGTGTCCATAAAAAGTGATATATATATATATATATATAGAGAGAGAGAGATAGATAGATAAAGTTTTTTACTGGGAGGTAATTTTGGGTTATAGGGATCATGGTCGGTGTAGATCTGCAAAATTTTTTCAGAAATTCTAACACGGGGGAGAATGTAATAGGTAGTATTTCATACGAAATCTACATAAAACAGGCGGGCATATTAGCTCTCACACTATTAAAAATTTGCAGCATTCTGGCAAGTCATTTGACCGTTTTTTCCGAAAACGGTTACACAACCGTGAATTTAACACTATTCTGACCATATTATTGGTCATTTTATGGTCAGAAATAGTTAAATTATGGTTATGAAACAGTTTTTTCAAAAAAACGGTCGAATGACCTGCCAGAATGCTGGAAAAATTTTAACAGTGCAGGCTTTGATAGCCTGTGAGCTAAAAACTATTCGGATATGTAAATCCCAAAACTTTCTTCTTTTTCCTACATGTTTAAATTTAAAAAAATTGTTACACACGTTAATATTCCAATATTATTACTTCAATAGTTCATCAACTTCAATTTTCATCTTAAGTTTTTGCTTCATTTTACTAATCGGGTTAAAAATGACTTAATCTGGATCATAATATTTAATGAAATCAATATTTTTCGTTATTCTGCTGTACGTCAGATGCTTGAGAATCGCTGCATGAATAGCCAATGTACAACAGAACTACGAAAAAGCAAGTAAAAATCACTATCGCAGATCCTCTTTTCGGGAGAAAATCAACCATTCTCAACTGGGAACTGCAAGTACATTGTGAAACTCATATATACGAAGTTTGGTTCAACCCTACACTGTAAAACAAATTCCGTTGAAATATGGAAATTGTACTGGCAATCGAGACGCCAGTACTATTTCCGTATTTTAACGGAATTTTTTTTCCGTAAATTCCAGAGAAAATTCCGTTTTTTCACAAAATTTACAGAAAAAATTTCCGTTAAAATACGGAAATAGTACTGGCGTCTCGATTGCCCGTACAATTTCCATATTTCAACGGAATTCATTTTTACAGTGTATGCATAACTTCGTGCGCTTTTCGATGCAAGCAAAATGACACAAAAACCGCTATTTCAATACCCTCTTCTGGTGGAATAGCCGTAAGTTCAACTAGACCAGCTGGCCACGGCCAAAAACATACATATGAAATTTGGTTCAATTCTGTGCACAACTAAATACACTTTTCGACTATACAGTTATAAAAATGGCACAAAAATTGCTATTATAACGCCCCCTTCCAGTGGGATATTCCCAAATTCACGTAGAACTAGCTGGCCATGGCCAAAATCATATATATAAAATTTCGTTTAATTCTATGCATACACTTTTCGATGATACAAAGAGGAGAAGCGGACGGACAGACTGACATTTTGTATAAATATGTTTTTTGGATATCTAACCCATAAAGCGTATAAATCCGTCAAAAACCAGAAGTTGAAAAAATTTTTATTACAACACTTTCTTCTTTAGAAAGAAGAAATTAAAAAGTGACATTCATCTTTACACTTATTTTATCCCACTCCCAGAAGTTTATATTCAGAAAATGTTGCTCATTTATATTTGATTTGATATTAAATTTTGCTATTCTAATTTCAATAATAAAATCTTTAGAATTTTTTTTCATCGTATAATCCATTTGGTTGTAAGGAATGAGGGATTGGCACTGACTAGTGGCAGCTAGCAAAAACATATGTCATAACAGTCAAAATATATCCCACGGCTTAGAAGGCTGAGCTGAGGGAATGCATTGTCAGAATAGTCAAAACATGACAATCTTTTATATGCTTATAGGGTTGCGTTTGTAAATTCGTAGTTACAATTGAAGTTTCAGTCCTTCGTAGATTATTTTCTTTGGATTCATATTTTTGTAAGATAAGCTTCTCATTTAGTTCTATATTGGATCGGTCGAAAATTCGGTTTCGAATTCGTTTTTGACCCAAAATCTGAGTTTCACCGAAAATTTATTTTCGATACGACAATTCGATCCGACCGAAACTCGACTTGGAAAATTTTCTACATTACTCATTGATATGAACTGTATCAGCTCAAATGAGGCACTCTTTATTTATTGCTATGAACTTCACTGTTTATAATTATTAGTTATGACTGACTCATGACGTGAGTGCAGATTATAAAGCAAACAATGCAACATGTATGACGCTTTTCACGTGCTCATTAAAAGCTGCAGATTTAACAGTATTAGAAAATTTTTAGTTTGAAACCACAGAGGTGTTTCAAATACTTTTGAAAAAGTTCTAGTCTAACAGATGATCATTCTAAAAATATATTATAAAAGATAAATATAGGTATGTATACTTAAAACATTTTTAATTAAATGACATTCGTATCATTAGAAAATCATTCTGTGTCATAGATTAATTCATTACATTTTATTTTATATGAAAATAAAAAACTTTGGTCAGAGGACAGAGAGCCAACTGGGGTCATACATATAATTACAGTAATTATTAATTATGTATATTTATGTGTGTATCAATTACTTAAAAAAGATTTGGACGTTTTCGGACGAAAATGGGAAAATAACCAAAATTCGGTTTCAGTTTCGGTCGACCCTTAGACTTAAGTTTCCAATGTTCTACTTATTAGCTGCCTGGGAAGACAGCCGGCGGACACTTTTCACTCAGATAACCTTATCAGATAGTATGTGGTCTGCCATGTAGATAGCTCAAGAGAACATACCCTAGGTAATGGAACTCCATGAAATTATGGATACGTAGATTCAATTTATTACTTTTAAAGCAATCAAACTGATTGGTAAAGATAACCAATCTGTACGATTATAAAAACTTTTCAAAATAACAGACATTACATTAAAATATGAAAACACAAAAAACAATTTAAAAATACGTTTCGGATACATTCTGAATCCCTAATCAGCTAATTCCTAACGTAAAAGTCATACTAGGTTTTAAAGTTCAACAAGTAGAAAAACATTGTTAAAAAAATAAAATAAATAAAAATACGTTTTTCTACTTGTTGAACTTTAAAACCTAGTATGACTTTTACGTTAGGAATCAATTGATGAAGGATTCAGAATGAATCCGAAACATCCTTTTAAATTGTTTTTGGTGTTTTTAAATTTTAATGTAATGTAATGTCTGTTTTGGAAAAGTTTTTATAATTATGAATGAATTCAGACGTAGTCCTTTTGTTTATGTAAAAAAAAAAAAAAAAAAAAAAAAAAAAAAAAAAAAAATCCGTATGATATCCAACCAAATTATCTTTACCTATCCAACCTATTTGTACCAGTCAGGACAAATGAGTTTAAAACGATAAATTGTATCTAAGTGTCCATCGTTTATTGGAGGTTGATGGTTTAATGGTTTCCAGAAAATATTGTGAGGTTTTGTGCAAAATTCCTTATTTTAAACATTAACAGAAAATCTATATACAAGTTATAATTGCTCCTCAAATAAGCCGCTTCTTGACAGGAAAAAATCCTGATGTAGATCGTAAATTCTTCTCGAGAGATCATATATTTTACTGCTATTGAGCATTTAGAGAACTAGTAACCTCGAAGCCATCAACATTTAAGTACTCATAATTCTTAAATACTTGTAAACTACTCCCGACTTCTTGAAAAGGTTTGATTGGGTTTCTACCGATATACCGGATGTCCCAAAAATGACTTATAAATTTTAAAATTCCATAACTTACAAACGGGGACAGATATTAAAAAAAATTCTTGCAGGAGTGTTATGTAAGTTGTCAGGAATTTTTATGCTGCGATTCTCAGCTTTAGTTACGAATAGCATCGATAGATGGTGCTGCACGCAATAACCGCTAAATCCCGGCTCGATTTTTCGGCCTCTCTCTTCTTCCACGCGGAAAAAAGAGATTAAAATGTATTGAATGGATCCCGAAGTACCAAAAATCGGGTCTGGACTGAGCGCCTATTGCTCTCAGCGCCATCTATTGTTTGAAATTCGAACTAAAATCAAGAATCACAG
This sequence comes from Maratus speciosus, assembly GCA_963932465.1. Classification (NCBI taxonomy): domain Eukaryota; kingdom Metazoa; phylum Arthropoda; class Arachnida; order Araneae; family Salticidae; genus Maratus; species Maratus speciosus. The sequence goes on from OZ010792.1 coordinate 566,741,335, forward strand.
TACAAAAACTCCTGACAACATAGATAACCCTCCTGCAAGAATTTTTTAAATATGTGCCACTGTTTGGAAGTTATTGAATTTTAAAATTCATCAGTCATTTTTGAGACACCCGGTATATACCTGATGCTGCGAGACCATGGTGGGTAATGCTTTTACGCAACCGAAGAGGAACGAGGTCTTTAGAGTTGTGGAGAGGCTTGCTAGATCAAACGAACTCTGGACACCTGATTTTTTCTTAAATTAAATTCGTGTACTCACTTTGTGTACTTCTGTTGACACGTGTGTAACGTGAATAATGTAGAGGTTGAGTGTACAGTCGGGGGGGGAAAAGTAAACACCCTTTTACTAATTCTGCAAAATATTATCGTAGAAGGAAGTTACTGGTACCGCACAATTTATAATAAAGTCTACTTTTTAATGATGCATATAAAATTTGCTTAGAGTGCCCTCTACATATTAAAACGAACCATAACTTTGTTTTTTTCAATAGCAGTACATAATTCTGACAGCATAAATGAACTCTACACTCTTCAATTAGCCTAAAAACAAATGTTTATGCAATTCGTACGATAAGTTTCCGAGAAATTAATTATTTTAAAACGAGCGTATTTTAGGGGCTGTATCCAAATTGAACTTCGGTACTCGATTGTTGACCGAGAGGGTCCCCTTTTTCATCAAGGCATCTTAAGCCCCACTAAAGCAGTCATTAAAGACTGCTAGATTACAGGATAGCATAAGAAATTTCAAAATATCCAGTCACTTCCATCATAGACGGCCCCTTAACCCATCGTTTTGCTGTTTTTAAAGCATTTTTTGAAAAGTACTTGTAAGAAAAATGTGAAATTTTAGATTTCCATAAAGCAGGACTTAATAAATCTAAATCCATCAAAAAAATTGTGGGTTGTAATTCACATTTTTTCGAATATTATTTTCATAAATTATAATTCACAGCATAAAATTATAAAAATTGCAAATTCAACGTATTTATGTTTGGGTATTTCAGTATTATTGCTACACAAAAAATAAGCACATTAGGAGTATAATTTCAGGAGATATTAATAAAAATATGAAAATGTAATTTAACATTAGAAGTACATTTTGAATGTTTATATTTCAAAAGAAAATGGCATAGTCTGAACCGAAGATTTGAAATATCTTGTTAAATCAATATTGCCATTGAAAAAAATGAAGTTTGGGTTCATTTTAATATGTAGATACCCTCCCTAAGCAAATTTTATATACATCATTTAAAAGTAGACTTTATTTCCAATCGTTCGGTACCAGTAACTTTCTTCTACGATAATTTGTTGAGGAGTTAGTAGGAGGGGGGGGGGGTTACTTTTTTTTTCCACGACTGTACCTGAGAGTCTTTCATTTAAGGTTAAGTGCGGTCAATAAAATTTTCGGTGTATGAAAATTTTCCTTCTCTTGCCAAGGTCATTTACTCTATATCAGCCCTATAAACACAAGTACCAATTTTTTTCCTCTCTCAATTTTCTGTTTGCTTATTTTCTTAGCAATTCATTAATATGAGTTCCTTTTGTGTTCATCATAACGAACTCTTTACTCTTAAGTATATTTTATCAATTTTTAACTTCAAAAATTTTAAAGGATGCAGATTAAAACTAAAATCATATAGTTACATAAATAAATAAATAATGGTACAAACAAAGTAAAATTTTAAAAGAAGAAATTTATCAGCTTGATTGACTTGCTGAACAAGACGAAATAGGAAATAGCTTTTGAGATTTCAAGTGGATTCAAGACGAACAGTTATAACTGTAAAATAAATTATCCATTTCAAAATATTTTTACTTTGTATAACGAGGTACATGATAACATGATACATTGATACATGATAATTTATCTAAAAATTATTCGAGATTGCATTACTTTCAATCAATGAGTTAAATGAATTTCATAACACTTAAAAAAAAAAAATAGTTATTTACAGGGCCGTTGAGGCGTAAAGAGTCCACTTGCTTAAATTTTCAAACAGTCGGGGAAGGTTATGGGAACGTTTAATTGGCTGAAGGATTGAAGTCTTCATAATACAGTTCATAAAAATATCTTGATTTGAATTTTTTTATTACTTTTATATATTTGTTTTATTTCTAATTTGTTGTATAGTATAAGCAAAAAATCAAATTATTTAAAAATATACAGCTATTTTAAACGTTAATAAGTGTTTAGTCGTATTTCTACAATATAATGCAGAAATAACTAGACAGTTTTTAAAATGAATCGGTTATATAAAAAACTACATATAGGTACAATGTTTTCAAATGGGTTTTTTATGTAAATATAAATTGTTGAAGGTAGGCTGACATATTTGCACAAAAATTACATACATTTGTTTATTCACTACTAATCAAAAGGAATGGTAGATTAGCATTTCATTGCAAAAAGGTCATTATTTAAGATATTTTACAGCAATTTAAAACGTTAATTAGTTTTAGCCGTTTTTCTACAATATAATGCAGGACTAAGAAGACAGTTTTTTTTAAATGGATCGGTCATGTAAAAAAACTACATATACATATCCAATGTTTTCAAATGTTTTTTTATGTAAACGTAAATTGTCGAAAGTTGGCTCACATGCTTGGGCAAAAATTACATGCATTTATTTATCCGTTGCCACCAAAAAAATAAACGGTAAATTAGTAGTTCATTGCCAAAAAAGTTATTAGTTCAGGTATTATTAATATTATGACACTGCCAACGTGCATTCAAATGTAAAACAATTTAACAAGACGATAATGTTGCTGATCTGCAAGAAAAGTAACACAACTCCAAAAGATTCATTTTATGCATTATTGTACTAATAAGTGTGACATAGGTGATGAAGAAAAAGTGAAATAAGTGTAATTATCCAAAAAACCACTCAATTGTGTAGCCACCATAGAAGGGATCGAATTCTGTAGGAAGGGGTAGGGGTTAAATTTACTTAATCTTCCAAACTTCTTCTAAGTCTTCATTCGTAAGTGTTTTAGGCTTTTATGAAAACTTTTACAGCTGCATTTAGTGTTATAATTTTATTCTGCACAAAAAACATGCGAAGCTTCTTTGGTGATTAATACCAATTTTTGCATTATTTATAAGGCGGTAAATCTCTTTTATGGTTAAAACAATATAAGACTAAATGATTTTTCAAGGTTTTTTTTTTAAATTAATTACCATAAAACAAATAACTGATAACCGGCTAACAAATCTAATGAATGAAAAAAACTTCTTAAAAGATCTAGCATTGCTATGTAATAATTTTTATTGATTCCTAAAAAATTTGTGACTTATGTAGTTCTTCAAATAACTGATTCAGATTTAAGAAAAAAATCTTTTTAGAGGTATACCTTAAAATACAGGTACTGAATCATCTTACTGATTACAGATATTTCTCAGTGAAGTGTCATATATCAAAGAAAAACAGGTGACATCACGATAACAGTTTTTACACCCTTTTCCCTTCTTACGTGTGCAAGGAATTCGCTACATTTTTTTCTTTCATCCATATTCTCTGTGTGTTCTCTGTTCATATACCCTTGGGATGTTTTTGTTGCAGGTTTGTCAATAATGGGTTTATTGATTTAATGCCATCAACTACTGGATGTGTGAGACAAACTTGTTTATTAACGCTCATAAATTGTTATGAGAAAGTTGTTTGTAATAAAATTTTCTAGATAATGAAATGTTTTTAGAATCTCCACGGTATTCTTCTAAAAACTACTATTTTTTTATTAATGTTTTGGTTGTTATTTTTCTGTAGATGTAGGTAATAGGGTAAAATCATACAGACAAGAAAACATATTTGAGGACCTCACAACCATAGTAGACCAAGCCCAGTTTGAAGAAAAAACTCAGACAGTCCATTTAGAAAGTGTTTAAACCCTATTTTATACACTCCCACAATAAGCCACGTCTGTCAATAGAAGACATATGAGGCATTCTCACAAAAATTTAACTTTCAGGAGTAAAATTCTGGTGATATTAAACTTAATAAAAAAAAAAAAAACATTTCAAACCTATACAAGGATGCCTTAAGGATTCAAAATGAAGAAAAAATAGTCAGCAGCGACGGTTTTTTTTTTATTTAACTGAAGTTTAAGTTAAACTTACGAGTTTAATTTCCTTACTTTTTTACCTCTCTCACTTTTTATTTTCTTTTACATTTTTACTTATAATGAATTTGCATTGAACCCACAGAACATTCAAAAAAGAAATAATAACAATGTAGTATTTTTAGTACAAAATTTTGGTATAACATTGTCTTAAAAGGGTGTTAAAGAAGGGACGACAAAGAAAAAAAAGGGGACGGTAAGGGAAAAAAGGGACGTTAAAGGGGAAAAACAGGGACGGAAAAGAAAATTACCACCTATTTTTAGGCAAATCATGTTGAGAATAAATGATAGCCGCAATGTTCATTGATTTTTAGCAACAGTTATTTACATTGAATTAAATTAAAAAATATATATATTTACCTCGAAAAGTGCAGGAATAATCCTTGGGGACTGTAAGACTACCAATAAAGCCACGATGCTTGAAATTGATATTTAAGTGCTGATTTAAATTCTGCAGAAATTTTTCTGTCAAAGAATTTTAGCTACTCTCTCTCTAGCATACTTCTGCATGAGAAAAAAGTTTATAAAAATTCTGTGGCTGCATCTGAAGCGTTGTGGCTGCATCTGAAGTGTTTTTCTGTATAATTTTAGCAAGAGGGACGGTTAGGAATCTAGAAATCAGGGACAGAGTTAAAAAAATAATAACAACCGTAAAAAGGTATTCAGGTTAAACAATAGTCCCAGTTTCGGAAAAAAATTCATTAAATTACTTTGATTGAAACAATTTTATCCAGACAGTTCCAAACTTAAAAATGAGCATCAGGGACACGGGACGGTAAGGAATTTCGTGGTATATTTGGACCCACAACATCGTCCAAAACTTATTCATCTCGTTAATATTGTTATGCAGTCATGCAATGGGATGTTTTACAGTATAAGAAATAAAAAGAATATGTACTACAATAATATGAATATGTACAAGAATATGTACTAAAATAAAAATTATTATTCAAGGACTTTATGAGAAAGTATGTGAAAATAGACTTGGTTCACTGTGGGAGGGGATAAAATAAATTTTATGCTTCTTCTAAATAGACTATCTCTTTTTTTTTCAAAATGGACTTGGTTTACTATGGTTGTGAAGCCCTCATTTATAATAAAAAAATTATTTGATATTTAACTCCTTAGAGCAATGTATTTGAACCTATCTACACTCTTATTTAACTTGACTTGTAAGATGGAATTTTGTAATGGATTTTCCACTCACTTACTGATAACCTAGATTTATAAAAATTATGTACATGAGTATTTTATCGACTACAATACATTTTAATATTTTTAGGACTTAATTATAAATCAGTAAATTAATTTTAGAAATTATTTCGTTACTGCAGGTGATAAATCGTCAAATAATCTTTATGGTTACAGCTGTTTAAAAATTTTACAAAAACAATTGAATTGATTTAAACTCCAAACCACTTTCACCAAAACATGACAACTAGCTTTCAAACTGCAACAACGAAATATTTCAAATATTAAAAAGTAAAGAATATAAAAAAAATTAAAAAGTGTAATAATAAAAAAAAAATACTCTCTTATCATTTAATACTTAAATATTCATTAAATATATATAGATATATAGATCCTTAATATATAGACAGCTTAAATAATGATTTTCTCTCTTTTCTCTTCAATATTTTATAATAGAAACTGGACATAAATTATATAGAAATTTACTAGCAAGCTTTTTCTATTAAACGTAAATCAAAGTGGTGAATTTTCAATAATCCGGATCCACGCCATATTAACGTATTGCAACGGAAGTTTTTTGGAACGACATGAATTGCATTAATGAAATTAGGCATTATTTTTAAGCTAAACATTGAATGCGTATAAAAGAGTATATAAAAAAACTATTTATATTTTATTTCTTATCTCTCAGCAAACTTCTTTAAATTAAGGTGATTAAAGAAACGTAGGTCTTTTTAATCTATACATCAACGCAAATAGATTATATTTCATGACACCGTAAAAGAATGCAAAGCTGTTTATTATTATATATAAATATATAAATAAATGCATATAATTCTTGTAAATACATTTTATTTAAAGATTTAATCCTGTAACTAAGCTCTTTTTTCTTTTGGTGCCAGTTTGAAGTATTCGGATAGGCATATTCTGCAATTACTTCATAGACTTATCGAAGATCTATGGTACTTTTTGAATTTTTCATTTCAGAAGAGTTCAATTTTTATATATGTAATGTGTAGAGTTTAGACCTGAAGATATCTTTTTTAATATTAGTAAACTGAAAACGAGAGAAAGTCAATAGATTGTATCTGCTTTTGATTTTTTTCATTGAAATTCTCTAATATTTTTCATTTTCGATAACTCTTTCTCTTTGTGCAATATTTAAATCTTCTGGCTTACAGATGCCTCCACTAAGGATTAATTAATCTAATCCAGAAAACTTACGAAGGTGTGTGAATATTTTCTTCAAAATTTGTGTACCATAAATCTAAAATTAAAAAAAAAGTTCAATAAGAGTTTTATACAGTTTAAGTCTTTTCGCTGGTTCAAATATTTCTATAGCATTTTCTATTTTATTCCTTTTTAATTCAGTGCAAAAATTTGACAGCATTAGCTTTATCCACAGATTGAAGAACATTCTCTTCAATCCCGCCTGCATATTCTTAATTGAAAATGTCAAACCACTAAAATAAACTTGCAAGTAATTCAACTTTACTGCAACAAACCTCTTCACATAGTGAATTCAAGTACCAGAAAAACTTGTAGAACTGCCTGATACCGTGTAAGGCCCGGGATGGCCACCCAGGGAAACCCAGCAAATGCTTTAGAGTTTTAATGCAGTCCCTGGGGGAAGAACCGTGTAGGGCCCACAGAAAGTGCCGCAACACGTGACATGGACTCGACTAATGTCTGAAGTAATCCTGGAGGCAATTCACACCATGAATCCTGCAGGGAAGTCGCAATTCCACAGAAGTGCGAGTTGGTGGAGATCTCAACAGCAGGTTGCAAGGTATCCCTGATATGCTCAATAATGTTCATGTCTAGAGATTTAGGTGGCCAATGGAAGTGTCTAAAGTCACAAGAGTGTTCCTGGAGCCACTCGGTAGAAACTTTCGACCTGTGGAGTGTCGCTTTGTCGTACCGAAATTGTCAAAGTCCGTCGGCATATACAACGATATGAATGGGTGTAGGTTATCGGATGGGATGCTTACGTAACCATCACCTGTCAGAGTCCGTATAGACGTATCCTATATCACGCAAATCGCACATAGTTTAAGTATCGAGAATTTCAACCTTTGTGTTGAAGCAAAATATAGACCTGTAATTCCAAGAAACCCGAAACATGACTTGATGCTAAAAAAATAAAAAAATAAATAAAAAATCCTAAATTTTCTAAAATTTAAATTTTTTTTTGGAAGTGAAATTTTTTTTTGCAAAAGTTGTATGGGAAATTTTAAAGCTTAGAGAATAACTTGTTGAGAAAGCAATAGAATGTTATCCTTCACTGGTGTGGAGTCTTAATTTCAAAAGAGAAATCGAAGCCTTATACGGCTTTTCCTTATACGGAAATTCATAAACGTTCTTCCAAACAATCGTATGTCAATAAATTTTTTCTGCCATCAATTAAACTTTGTATAATATGTTTATAATTATTCAAATTTATTTACAGAATCTACTTTTTAATGCTTGATAAATATATTTTTGCATTTCAATTGCTTTTTTCAATTTAAAAAAATCGTAAAACCTAAGCCCCTTTTATGAATGGAAAGATAGTCTTAACATTCGCGAGTTTGACATTCGCGGAGGTTTTCACGAACCTAACCCTCGCGAATGTCAAGGGAATAGTGTAATGATAAAATTGTCTACATAGGGGTAACAAAACGAAAGTTTTAAAAAAGATTAAAAGAACACCGCTGAAGCATTTCGCAGGTAAAACAGAGTACTGGATTTTCAAGATTTTACTTCTGTAACAAAGGTTCCCGCTTTAACGGTGATGAAGCTAAAATCATGTTCCTTTGTAATAACTCTTATGTGAGTAAAATTACAGAGTCACTTGAAATTATTAAGCGTGGACAATGTACATGTAATGATAATGTATCTTTTAATATTCCAAAAATCTGACATCATTTGTTATAATAGGCTTGGCGCAGTTTGTTCATATGTTATTTCATCCCACCCTTCCTTTGCACTGATGTGGTTAACTGTATTTTGTAACTATGGTAACTAGATGACGTCTTGGCCTTCTCTAATTAGATTTTTTTTCTAATCTTTCTAATTTTTTCTTAGATTTCTGAGCTTCCAAACGTATGTTTTTGCTTTTGGACTTTTAAATTATGTAACCTCGGGTATTCTGAAGACGATCGCAGATGAGATCGCCGATTTTATTGTTTTTTAATGTTTTTATGTAATATCATATAGATGTATTTATTGTGTATCATTCAGCAAGTTTTATATGCTTTAAATACAAAGTTTTTTATGATAATAACGCAGTGGTGTTCATATCATTTTCAGCAATGCAGAAGGACATTCCAGCTAAAAGTGCCATATTGCTTTAAAACACGAGCTGAAATTTACCGATATATTTCGCTTGATTCAAGGCTCGTTTGGAGATAGCCACTAGCATAGTGGATGAAGCCTGTTAGTTCAATATAAAATTTTAATTCACAAAATTTCGAGTATTAAATATTTAATATTAAGAAGCGGAAATAAAATCCTTTGATGTTGCTACTTCAACTATTTATGTGTTTAGTATATTTACAGTTGATCACAAAATTAAATGAACATTGCATTATCGTAAAATAAGTAAAATAGTTAACTCCTTGAGGGGTGCACCTAATTTAAACAAGATTCGCACCATAAACTTTTAACTAAATTTTTTATTTTTAACTTTGGGGGGGGGGTTAAAAATTGCTTTTCCTTATTTTAAAATAAAATATTTCGACTATTCCGGTGAGAATTCAATATTACAGAGCATATTGCTTGCCCCTCAAAGGGTTTTAAGGGATCTCATGACCCTTAAAATTGGAAAAAATTAATATTGGGATATAAGATATAAGTATGTTCTTTCATTTCATGTATTTAAAAAGTTTCAAAATGCAGAATTAGTATTTACAGGGCGCTCCAAACTGTCAGACATTTGTAGAGCAGCAAATTGGTATAACAGCTTACGCGCAAGATTACAAAATAAATTTTGCAGCTAGAATGAAAGTTTTCGTGCCTAATTATACTTCAGACTATCGTTATTACCCTGAATCTAAATAAATTTGTATTTAAAGAATTTTCATATTTTCGATATAAAGTTGTATTTAGCTAATACAAAATTTTGAAAATTTGAACTGTATAATTACCTAAAAAAATATATTTTTGTACAATAAAAATAAAATTTTAGGTTCATTTTATACAGACTAACATGAAATATATGTTTTGGAAATTTCATGAAAAAATATTCAGAAGTTTTTGAGGTATCCTGCGCGTTATGCATAAAAACGTCATTTGGAGAAAAATGACTTCAAAATTTCGGAAACGCGCAGCTTCAGCTATTGTGCGAATATAATTTTAAAAGCCATAACTTCTGTTTTAATGGGAATTTCAAGGAAACAATTATATCAAAATGTTCAGAAAAGCCAAGAGTTTAACATCTAAAAAAATTAAAATTTCGAAAATTTTAGGGCTTTAAGAGTCCTGAGACCCCTTAATATTACAGTTTACAGTTAATATTAAATTTCCATCACTTATTGTCATATATCCATTTATCATGGATATTTATTTATTTATTTTTTAAATTCAGCCACACTTTTCATCATGAGCACTGTAGCACTTAAAATCCATTTAATATCAACATCAATCATTCTTATCAGTACATTTTAAGTTAGACATTCCGTGGTTCATAAATATGTATATGGCGGTTATAAAACTGTTATTTATGCTAACACGGTTTCTGTTATCATAGTTTCACGCCTCAAAATGAATCATTTATAGGCTTGAAAATATCGATTTTGTAGTTCTAATTTCAGTTAAATTGCTCGGGCAGCGCAAGAAGTTATTCTAAGTATTATAATGAGATTTGTATATGCGTAAATGCTGGAATAATGAAAGTTTTATTCTTTCGTTCTTTATTTATTTTTAATGATGATACATTTGAAATATATTTTAATGCGTTCTTTCATTATTGATGAGTAAAAAGTTATCTGATGCACCATAAAAGAAATATATAGTTTGCCTTATTTACGAAAGAATATAATTGAATTGAAAACCTCAGTAGCTTTAATATTTAATACAGTTGGTGCTAGTCCGCCTCAAACGTTTAAGCACTCTGCAAATCAGGTTTTAAAACATTGAAGAAGGAAATACTATATAAAGCCAATTTACAATAAATATTCGATATTTAATCAAAATAAAATAAAATAAGCACTTTTTGTTGGTTAAAATAAAAATTACATTTAATTTTTATTTAATTTTCTTTTTTTTTTTTTCTCGAAGAAAAGCCGTCTCAAAAGTTTAATCACTTTATGCCTTTTTTTTTAGAAACATTGGATTGGACGGGTGTAATGACGTTGTATGGCGTCGTATTCAGTGTTGTAGTCGTAAAAAAAAAACAGAGAGTATACGCTATAGGCACAGGGTATACGCTAAAGTCATGAACATCATGCCTAGGGTATACGCTATAGCTTTATTTGAGAAACAGAGGTATACGGAGCTTCTTTAAAAAATCCAGAAAGTATACGGCGTATACCTGCGTATACCCTCCACTACACACCTGGTCATATTCCAGTTTTATAAAAATATAAAAGGAAAGAAATTACTTCCACTCGTTTTAAAAATGCTGAAGATTAAAGAATTCACAAAAGGTGAGATTTTAAAAGTTTTAAAATTGAAATCACAAAGTAAAACTGTTTCTGAAAGTGCAAAAATTATTAATCGACCAAAGCGAGGTATCTCTAAGAAATGATAATTTAAACCAGAAACCAAGAAGTGAACGATCACGTATGACGACTGTTCAGACTGATCGGAGAACACGGAGATTGGTGTCTAGATAAAATATGTCCATACGCACATTAAAAATAATCTCGGTGTACAGGTGTCCAAAGACACTGTACATAGACTTATTAAAGAATGTGATTACATCATACTACAGAAAATGGCTCGCAAACCATGTCTCAAACTAAATCAAAAACAAACAAGAATGAACTGGGCTAAAACATACATGTCCCACGGGGACAAGTAAGACAAACTGTCAAAAAAATACATCATTTGGTTCTTACCAGCTATGCGCACAGGAAAAAGGGACTGAGCATGCGCGAACGCGCCTTCGCTGGATTTGCAAAAAAGTATCGCCTTTTTTATGAGTTTTTAAAGAATATCTTATCTAATTATCAAAAAATAAAAAATCTGAGCCTCAGGTGCATTCGTTCCTGGCTTGGACTACCCTCATGTATTGCTCAGATTTCTAGGTGCGCTAGATTCACTAGTCATCGCCAACACACATACAGACAGAGAGACCTTTCCTTTTATTAGTATAGATTAATGAAGTACTTTTTTTTAATACAATTTTTTTAATAAGATTGATTTTTTTTTTTTTTAATAGATGCATTTAAGGAAATTATCAAGTTTTCTAAAAGTGGATTGCTGGCGCATGTAAATAACATAATTTTGTAAAAGGAAACATATATTTTAATTCATAAAACAGAAAAATATTTTTGTAGACATACGCCAAAAGGCGTCATTTGCATTTTACGAGCTCCGACAATAAAGTGCAAATCTGTAAAGTACGAATTACCTTCAGAAAAGACGTCATTGAAATAGTGCATGTCCCTTGAAAAACTAATACAACGTTTTAACGTAATTGTAATAAAATCACTTAATTTTTCGAAGTATAATTTTCATAACGTTTAGTTCACCTACGTTGTAAACATGATTTAAAATCTTTCTTATTATATCAGATTTAATAAAATTAATGAAATATATATATATATTTATCTAAATGAAGATTAAAATTAGATTTCTTTCTCCCTCAAGAATCAGGTGATGCAAATGTGACACTTCGAGTTAATACCCATCTTCCTGAGGCATCACAAAAGCAATAAAGTTGTTATTTATATTTTATATAATTTATTTTTGTATTGTTTAAAGTTTCAATGCGGTTCATTAATAATAAAATATTTTATTAATAATTTTTGTTTGTTATTGTTGGTTTATAAAATATGAAAGAGAGATTTATGTTACTTAGTACATTTAGGAAATCATATATATATTTACTTTTTACTTGTGTTGTTTTGCTGCATTTTTCTGAATTATTTCTCATAAAAAATTCATATTAAAAATCACACATTTTTAAATTGACAAATATAAATATTGTAAAGAGTATTTTAAGAATTCTTTTCTACTTATTGTTTTAATAAACATTCTTTTTTTTTATTTCTTAATTAACAATCTTAATGAAATATAAATGCATTAATTTACAAATACTTTCATTAATCGAAAAACTTTATTTAATGGATTTATCAGAAAGAAGCGCTTTCAATTAAAGTTTCTTTTTAATTAGCAACTTAACAACACCATGAAAAAAATAGCTAATGATTAAGTTTTGAATATCAGGCTTTAAACGCAGGAATTTCGTGAATATCTTTTTTTTATAGCGACATTTCTTCATCATTAATATTTTTTTATAAGAAAGCTTCTATTTTTCATAAGAAAAAATATTGATGGATGTGATTTAAACGAATGACTGTAAGTATTAACTTTTCTTTGTATTTAACCCAGAAAAAAAAAGTTAATACTTAAATTTTTTTATAAGCCCTCATTAAATTACTTTCATTTTTAAGTAAAAAGGATGGATATACAGGGTGCCCAAAAATATTGACCTCGGCTTTTAATCCTAAAATATTGATCATAGACATATAAATTACAAAGTTACATAAAAAAAGTGACAGAATTTTATGAAATCGTTAAAATTTTCGGGGGATTAAAGTTGAAGAAATACAAAATTTAAATTTTTATATGGTCCGGTAGGTCCCGGCTTGAGCATGTTTTAGCTCACTTGGAAGAATTGAATTCGTATGATAACTTTACCAATCAACGTGATTGAGTTTAACCCTTTATGTACTGTATTCATGAAAATTTTATCTTCTAAATCCTTTTTCGTGAATTGCTTAAACTACATTAGAAGATTTACATAACGATTTAATAAATTTTAGAAAGATTGAAGAATTTAGAAGGATTAATTAAATTTGAATTTATAGTGATTTTGTGCAATACTTATAACCCCACTCAAATTTTTTGTTTTAAATATTTCTCTTAGTATTTTGTAGAATTAGGAAATGTACAAATATAATGTTCTTACAATAGAAATATAGAAATATTTCCGAATTAAAAAATCCCCCCCCCCCCCCCAGACACACGCAACGCCAAGAAAGCTGAAAATATGCAAAGACGAAAGAAATCATCCTTTAAAAAATATTTTTGTTTTGTGCAACCAATAATGCTTTTGGAATAAGATAAAGTAATGTATCTATAACTCATTCTAAACTGTATTACAACTAATGTAATGTATTAAATGTATATGTAAACAATGTATTAAATGAATTTTATAGCAAATTATTTTAAAGGTACTTATAAGTATTGTCAGTAGATAAAGGGTTAAATAGTAGTGTATCATTTATTTATCTGAAGACACTGCTTATTGTATAAATACACCTAAGAAATCTTAATTAACTGATTATTTATTGATATAGGATCAATAGTAATTTTAAAATTATGTTCTGAGCAAAACTGGGCTAACTTTGCACCGCTTAAAAAGTAAACAGTAGAAAAATTAATTCAGTGATTAGTTGTAGGTCCAGCTTTTATAGAAGGCTTCAAGTCGAAAAGAGCTGCAGTTAAAATAAACCCGATGTTTACGGAAGCTTTAGCCAGATTTCATTGATGTTTGTTGTTCTGTACTGATGTTAAATTCAATTTTTTTGTGTGTGTGAATTTTGACTGTTTTTTTTTTTTTTTTTTTTCTATTTAATGCTAAAAATTCTATCTGCTGTCAGTTTCACATGATGATATACGATAACACAATAAATTTTAAGTGGGGATTTTGATGGATTAGTTTGCTTTAACCCTTTATCTACTGACGGTACTTATAAGTGCCACTCATTTTAAACTTTTATACCATAGTGAATATTACTAATATTCTAATGGTACTTTGCAACAAACGCTCTCTTAACTCCACTTTATCCGAATATATAGCAGCAGTAGTTCTAGGTTTGTTATTTTAGAGAGGAATGATGCTATCTTTGAAGCAGTCGATGTATTTTCTGCCGACATTTTCTACAAATTGCCACGCTCGTCTTTTCATTGCTGCAAACACAGTAAAGGATATAAGATAAGTGTTGGATTTTTTTTTATGTGTTCATTATGATCTTAGAATACAATTTGATAAGCTATTTTACATGAACGGTGTATGTATTTGATTTAACAGTTGAATTACTCGGTAGTACTTATAAGTACCGTCAGTACACTGCGTGTTGGAGAAACACTTCTTGTTTACTTTTCGTCTGTGTAGTTATCCATCGTTTTCATCTGCTTTAAAATATGATTACTAAAATGTAGTGTAGTAATGATTTCCCTGGTATTTCTTTTCTGTTTCATTGTTATTTTTTATAGGAAATCGTAAAAGTTGTGGCATCGGCTCGTTTTTGCTATGCTAGAAATGGCATATGTAAATTCATATATTGCATATGTGGAGATGCGAGAGAACCTGTTGTCCCTAGAATATAGACGTCGCATAACTAAAGGACTGCTAATAAGACAGAAACTTAAAGAAAAATAGTTTTTTTAACCCTTTCAGGAGCAAAACATTTTCAATTCTAAAGTGTTGAAATAAATGATTGGCACCGGAATTTGCCAAACAATTTATTTGTAAATAAGAAAAAGCCTATATTTCATATACTTGTTAAATCGAAAATATTTTCTGGTGCCAGTTGAAATACCTTGTGGGTTTTTTGTTACGATATTTTAGTCATAGTGTACTGACGGTACTTTAAAGTACCACTTTTATTAATTACCTCTAAATAATTAAATTTCTCATGGGTGAGTATTTTTTTTATATTTATCCTTTAATTTTCATTGTAGTAACTGAAAAAAAAATTACATGAAAAAAATTGCAGTAGATCATAATGCCGTAGATAAAGGGTTAAAATAACTAGCATATTTGTTGCGCATACTAACCTACACCTGTACTTTACATTGCATCTTTGTTAGAAAATATATTAAAAGCTATTAAAAATAAAATGTAATGTCTTTTTATGGTAATAGAAAGTTTTGATATTTTTTAATAATATGCCAACATCGTTTTCAAAAGTAAGTTTACAAATTTGGGGTACGTTACACTAGTTTTGTTTAATAAATTCTCAAAAATGCTTCAAAGTAGCACTACATTACGATGTATAACATTTCGGAGATCAGTTATATCCAATGCAACCTATAGCCATTTTCTAATAAAGTTTAAGATATATTTCTCAAAGACAAGTGTTCTTCTGTGCATATCTAATAAAAATTCATTATATTTATTTAATTATTTAATTAGAGAATTTTTTAATGCTGAAATTCAAATTAGAAATCATTTTAAAACTCTTTTTTCATTGACTTCGATTAATAAGAACATTCACAGATTAATACATATACGAATAAGGAATATTGATGTCTGAGGAAAGAGTTTTCCTATATAAAAATAGATCAGTAGTCAAACATAAAGAGATGCCGGCAGTTGAGTTGACAAGTAGACAGATTACTATGTTGGTGGGAGAACTGATAGACAGATTAATGGACAGGTAAATGAGAAATTTATATGTGCTATAAATGTTTTGTTTTCTGTAACTTGCGTTTCTAAGTGGGATAAAAGATGTATTTGATTCGCGATGATAATCTTTATTATAGCAAATAAGATTACATGTATGATTACAAGTAGGCCTGTATCAGCCAAGCTCTGACATAGTAAGGTAACTCGAAATAGCAGAATCTGTGTATCAAGCATTTACTTTATACCTTTTAAAGTTAAAAAATATTGTACTATTTTTAAATCAGGAAAATGATAATAAACAGTAATAACTAAAACTTCTCTTATTGTTGTTGTTGTTGTTTGTTTTATCTTTAACAATTGTTACAAATTATTTCCAAAATTATGTATCACAATTTCATATTACTTACTGAGTAAAATTTATGTGCGATAAACCATTTTAATATAAATCAATCTTATACATGAACGCATTCAATTTTATAACCACACTATAATCGTACCTTTTCAATGTTGAATATTTTTTAGAAAAATAAATAATCAAATATAGATTACTTTTTAACATTTCCTCTAAGCTCAGTTACCCTGGAACATAACAATAGAGAAAAATCAAGCACACGTTTATTAATAAACCCTTAACATAACAAAAAGTAGGTATATGGATGGGCAAACTGAAAATTAAACAAAATATCAATTTGGTAAAGACATAAATGAACTAGTCAATCGCATAGAACTATTGTACGCATACTAATTTTAAATAAATTTTTCAGTTTATCAGTTTTATTTATCAGGAAGGTGAAAAGCGCTATTTTTTCAATTTTGTATTATTATATTAAACAGCTTAATATATTTTTTGGTGGGTAAAATTATTTATCATTTTTTAATGATATTAATAAATAGTATACAAATAATTCAACAAGAAATAGTACATCAAAATTAACTTAATATTTGCTAAAAGTGATAGAAGTACATTTACAAGGAAAATAAATACTTTTATTTATTCAGATAGACATGTTTCATCACTCTGACGGCGACATTCTCAAGATTTATACTGTTACGAATATTTTTCCAAACTTTTTTAATTGAAAAACTGGTAAACAAAAATCATGCGATCTTATCCATAATAAAATGAACTGCAATATCAAAAATGGATATTTGCGAACGTGAATTGTTTTATACTATTGTTCCATTATTCTGTAGAGCATCTCTTTCTAAATTTTGGGGAGCTCCATGCAGGCTGATTTACGAAGTCCATTTCATTAGGCATGAGATCGCGTGATTTTTGTTTACCAGTTTTTCAATTAAAAAATGTTTTGCGAAAATATTTGTATCAGTATAAATCTTGAGAATTTCACCGTCAGAGCGATGAAACATGTCGATGTGAATAAATAAAAGTATTTATTGGACTTGTAAATGTAGTTTTATCCTTTTTAGCAAATATTAAGTTAGTTTTGATGTTTCAAGTGATTTTAATATATAATTTTATAGAAATAGTACTTTGTAATGTTTTATGTAACTATTTTTTAAATGTAACAAGTTTAAATTAATTTTTTTAATGCAATGACTATTTGATAAAAGTAAATAAAACCTTGGAGTAATATTAAGGAAACAAAAACTTTATGAGATAAAGAAGATGAATGATTTTTTTTTTTTTATCTTTCTAAAAAAAAAAAAAAACAGTCTTGCAGTCTAGAAGGAATTTTACGCCTCATCGTTTTCAACTCTCTCAGAGAATTGCTCCAGTTGAGTCATCAATCTCTATATGTTAGAAGAAGGAAAGATGACAAATGTTTCTTACGCATTTTAGAACAAATAAGGTGAGGGTGGTGCCAATGACAGTTGTGGGTTCTAAAATGGGAAATGTGAAATGTGGGCAAACGTTTTTAAAGAGCATTAAGTTAAATAAAAATTAATTCAACAATATTTTTAGCTCTTTTTCATCTCTTGACTGCGCAGAAATATCTAAACAACAAACCACAAAAACTATGTCGCTATCATGAGTGACTCATATTCATCCATTTTCTGTTTAATTTTCTTAATTACTGTCTTAATTACTGTGGTGGTATAAATTATATTTTATTATTTATGCATGAATGTGCGAGATGAATAACAGCTGATTAATTGAATTGCATTACAATAAATTTAAATCTTGGAAATAAGGCTACAGCTTTCTTCTCCTTTTAATAGCTCGAAAATGCCCTGAATACCAAAATACCAACGGTGTGTCACAAGCCATGAGAAATTTAGGTATAGGACAGATTGGGTTGTATTACATTAAATTTACACCTTGAAAATAACGCTACAGGTTTAGTCTTCTTTTAAAGAGTCACAGTACTTTTGAAAATGGTCAAAATATCGATTTTTTTAAAATTGGCTCAAAGTATAACTACATCCTAATTTCAAATGTTAAAAGGTGCAAATTAAAACTTTAAAAACCAATTAAAATACGTTTATTTCGACTATTGACATGTTTCGACTGACCCCAAGTCGTTTTCTAAACAAATAAATAAAGCTATTCTAAATTTGCATGGTCTATGAAACGCCGCGCCGTCATTCAGTCATATTATGCACGCACGTTATTTTTTATTTTACTTGGATGTTTATTTCGAAATACATGGATACAGTCGATAAAGTTTGGATACAGTCGAAATAAACGTACTTTTACTGGTTTTTAAAGTTTTAATTTATACCTTTTAGCATTTGAAATTAGTTTATTATTACAAGGTGTTAATTTGCTACGTATTTGTATAACTACATATTTTAAATATATACCGGTTAAATTTGAAAGGTGCATCTTTAATAATAAAGAAGATTTTATCCGCTATGATACAATTTAAAGAGACGCCACAGCCATTCAGAAATCCTGGTGAATTTAGATTACTAGCGAACAAACCCAAGGAGACAGCGAATTATTTTATTTTCTCCATGACGAAAAGTCAGGGTATGTTTTAACCATAACTGATTGAGTTATTTACATTGTGCTTTAGTTCGTTCATTTTGCTAGGCTTTCTTTATATAAAATCCTTTCTGCAAATAAAGTTTTTTCTGAGTTTTTCAGCAGACACAAAAATAAGCTTATTCGGAAACACATAGATGCTTCAAAAATGAAAAATAAAGATTTACATATAAGGCTGGCTGTTTTTAAATTTTTATAACAAATGTATATGAAACTTATTCAAGTTCTCGCATGATACATATTATTAGTGATAAATATTTTATATAAATAACAACAGATGAGGCAATTTTCTCATTTTTAAGTTTTCGGTGATTAATGTTGTTAAAACATTACCTCACTTATTATATGTAACTAAATTATATGCAAGTGTTTATATATTTTTTTAATTTATGTGTTTGATAAAACTGTGCAGGAACTTCACACAATTTATGAGTTTAAATGTGTTAGTTTTGCAAATGAAAGCTTTAAACTATTTTTTCTCCACGTTCATATTTTCATAACTTGCTTGTTCGAAAAATCCTAAGGCTCTTTTGCTAATTCAGATAGAGGTTTGAATATATTTTTTTTACTTGTTTTCCATGGTGTATATTTCTGTGCACGGATTTAACATTCAAGTTTATAGCTATTAGTTTTTAAATATTTAAATTATGAGTTTGTTGAATTTTCTTGATTTTTACTATACACGAGAGAAAAAATGAACAGTAATTGGAATATCCCATACATCTAAAAACCCATGCAAAGTTTTATGTAGTCATATTCTGAGGCAGAGTTAGGCAAATTTGTAATTGCAATGATATGCAATGTAATTAATTTTTAATTGCATGTAATTTGTTATAGTTAAAATTACATGTCGTAAAACAATCTTGTAGCGCTGTAGCCGGAACTTTCCCTATTCCATTGTGTGACGAAATTTCAGCCTTTGAATGTGTGTAATTATAATCAATTACATGCAATTAACTTGTAATTTCATTGCGGATAATTGAGATTACAAATTTGTCCAACTATGTTCTGAGGAATGTGGGAAAAAAAGTTCAAACAATAATATTCATATTTTAAAAAGTAGTAGGGAGTTTAAAAATGTTGATTTTTTTTAATTTAAATTTTAGCTAAAAAGGCTGTTCTAAAAACTTTTTGTTTCGAAATTATATTTGCTTTATAGTATTAAATATAATGCCACCACAAATATTACTATATTATACAGAATTGAAAAAATAGTTTAGAAGATGTCATGTCCCCTTATTCGCTCGGAAATGCTCAAAGTCCCAAAATACAAAATGTATGTCTTTATCCATGAGATATTCCTAATTATTGCTTCAGATTTCGCAAAAAAGAAAAAAAAGAAAAAAAAAGTTTTAATTTAATTTTGTGGCATTTGTTGTGAATTTATAAAAGTTTTCTTTATTTTATTTTAAAAATAAATTATAAATAAATGATAAATAACTTGAATTATGATGCAATTTATAATTATGTCCCTATCCATGAGTGATTCCTATTTCTTATTTTACATAATAATTTACTTAATTTAATGGTTTGATATTTTTTTTTAAAGAAGAATAAATTATAAATAATTTGAATGACGATTGAATTCAACAGTGAGTTATGCTATCAAAGATTTCATCTTGGAGGAATTCAGGGGGAGGGGGGGGGGTTGTGTAGAAGTATTTTTGGGAAATTTATTCATTAATTTAATCTGCAAATATAATGTTACAAAGTTGTTTGCTCAGAAAGTCGTGCACACCTAACAAATAAGGTCTAATTAAGGCACATGCTCAAAATGAAAAAAAAAAGAAAATACGCTTATGAAACTACTTATGTATGTAATAAAAATTCAGACAAATTGAGCGACGGAATTCCAGTAGAAAGTCTGTAAAAAAATAAAATACTTTTGAATATTTCACGCAAAAAGACGAATTCGACACGCCATTTGATGAGCAACATTTTCTCTAGCCAAATGCAAGCAATTTTATTGTATAATTTGAAATTGCTAGTTAAATGAGTGTTTTAATGCGCAGTACTTGATGAATTTAAACTTAAAAAATGAAACAGTTTATTAAATTTTCTATAAGTTGCTATAACGTATATTAGTTGTTGCGTGTTGCTGAAATAATTTAATTTTACACGGTTTTACTAGCTGGATAAATTTTAAGTGTATTTTTAAAGTAATTGTTCTATTAAGAAAAACTTCCTTATACATTTCTATATTAAGTCGTCGGTTCTAAGGCAACAATACTACTATCTTGTTGTCTCCGACACAAACAATGTCGAAGTCAAAAGGATAGTTTTCAGAATCGGAAATTAATTTTGAGTTTGGAGAAATTTTAGTCCATTAAATTTTGTTCTAAACCGTATAAAACAATCGTTAAATTTCATTATAGATACATATACATGTAGATGACAAATCCTTAGATATTAAAGTGTATTTATTTAAGTTAAAGTTACTTAAACAAGTTCAACATAAAAGTTTTTATTTAAAGAGAATTTTACTTAAAAGTGTAATTTTATTTAAATTTTTTCCGTCGCTAACTGGTGAAAAAATGGCAAATAATTGAAATTTTTAGCCCCCGGTATGCTATTTCTTTCTCCCAACAATTATAATGTCGTCTCCAAAAAATAATGTTCCGTTATATAAGCCAGGCGTAAAACAAAGCAGATGTATCATTGTACAGGATAATCCCTACTACAATTTTTTAAGCTTCTAAGCATCGCACATTTTCAATTTTCATACCGTCTTGTATGGGAAAAAAATTACTTTTAAATGCAATTTGTTTGAAAACTGCATCTCAATTTATTTTCTAGATATCATATTTTTCGTAGTTTTTAACACCATTTCTTTAAATTGGCAACTCACGTACTCGATTTCTGTAGAAAGTAAATGAAAAATAGTTATAAAATAGTAGATTATTATCTTTTTATTGCCATTTTCCCATAAAAATTAAAAAAAAAATTAATTAAAGTATGTTTTATCTATATATATATTACGCTAACGTACGTGGCATAGAAATCGCGATTATTTGTTATTGTTAAATGGCAACGCCCGAGAAACGCATCTCATTGGTTATTGTGTGTGAGCCCTTTGGCAGGATTTAGGGCGCTCGGGTTTGTTTACTTTTCGCTTTTTCGGTGCAATATCTTTCGCTGCAATTATGTATCTTCAAAATATCATTTGAAATTATCGTAAAAAATCTCGACGAATGCTTGAAAGTTAAGAAGAAGCCGAATTCGAGTCGAATCGAAATAGATTCGAAATCCAAATAGAATTGGTCGAGAACGCTGTTAAGCAATCGGCAAAATAGGCTTAATAACTGTAGCATGCATGCGTTGCTTCTGATATCCAAATTACTGATTTAAATGTTCCGGGGCATGCATAACTGTGGGTGAAACGTGAAATTTCTGCAAAGCACTGTATTGGAAAGGCGAATTAAACAGCAGCAAGAAGTTTACAAAATGTTGTCATGACGTAAAACTTAATTTTGTACGGACAGGTAGTTTTGACTGTACGGACCTGCGATACGAATTTCAGGTTCATTTAAGAATATTATTACGGGCCCTCCAGGAAGTAAGATACAATAAAACCTGCTTAGACGGAAACGAAAACGACCAGTGATAAATTCTGTCTATGCTGGTTATTTAAATTGAACAAAGCATAATAGCATTTTTTTTTTTTTTGGGGGGGGGGGGGGGGAGAGCTGGAACTTATTTTTGTCGTTTATTGCAGGATTCCGTTAAAAGAAGCCTTTACTCTATTAGAAAATAAATTTAGTGGATAGTAATTTTTAAAAAATTCTATATATTAATATTTTCTTACAATTTTATTATTCCTTTTTCAGTATTACGCTTCATGTTGTATTTGTAATTGCTTTTTCATATAAAGATTTGGCACAGATGTCATATTGGCGCGATTTTTTTCTGACGCCAATGTCATATGCGTAACGGGTACTTAACTGGCGCCAAACTGTCGTTATTTTGCTTGATGTGGTAACCCGGATTATGTTGTTTTCGCAAAATTGGCAACCGAAAAAAAATCGCGCCAATATGGGGCGAATATGGCAGATTTTAAATAAATAGATTTTAAATAAAAAATTAAATTATTGAAAATATAATTACATCTTAATTAAATTAATCAGTTAATTTGGAATAAAAAAGTTTAAAGTACGAGACATATAAAAATTAAAAAACTTAACCTTTGACTTTACACAACTTTGGGACTGAACAAGAGTCGGTGCATGGTAATTTGCACCATCTCCACCCCCCCCCCTCCCTCTGTAAGGACCTGCGATAAAAATTTCAGATTCATTTAAGAATATTATTACGGGTCCGGCCAACGCCGGGCGGGTCAGCTAGTTTAAAAAATATATGTAGATGAATGATTTCTGATAAAACATGGAGCTATTAAAAATTACATTTAATTTTATATATCTATATTAATATTAAACACGCATGAAGCCATATAAATCATTAGATATCCTTTTTTTTTTTTTTTTTTTTTTTTTTTTGACAAATTTCTTGAAGGACGAAATTTCTTTTTGCTGTATTTGTTTAGCATCCTGCAATAGTGACGTCAAATGCATACTTTTCTGTAGATGTTATTTTAAGACTGGGTCGTAAATGTGGAGTTCTTCAGTGGATGCGAATGACGTCATTTTATATAAAATAAAAGCGTGTGTTTGAAGTTTTAAAAATTAAATTTATTTTGTATTATCTATATTTATATACATTTTTTTTTCATCGCGGGCGACATTAAATTCTGAAAAAGCAGACTTCCTGTTTTCTAGTTATTATTTTTTTTACGAACGCTGTATCGAGGTTCCGCCGGGAATTTTTTATAAACATATATATCCATATGAGAAGAACATTCTGTAATTTTTTGCAGATTTTTCTGAATATACACGTCTGAAGACATTCCTTATAAATGATAAGTTGCTTATGTGCTAAATCTGTTGCATTCTCGCGTTCTCAAAGATGTATTGGTGATAGCTAATCTTTTCCACCAGAAAAAATAATTCTGTATGAGCCTTAATGCCTGGCTAACATGAGTACTAATTATATTAACAGCCTCGATTATAATACGCGGCTTGGTGTTAATAATTTTGCATTTCAGTGACACATTTCACGAGCGCTTAGATTATAATGTTAGATTCATACGGTAATGTGTGGCCGAAGGATTCAACTATCTCTTCAGTGAAATGAGTATGAAATACAATTCGATACATCAGGTACATCAGAACGTACAAATTGGCGGATTAGACTGATAGTGCAAAGTATACTTACTACAGATTCAAAACCTTCTTCTGCCAGTGTCTACATAAAGAAACCGAAATACCAACTGAATAATGAATAATTGACATGAATAGGTATTACAAATAGACCGGCATATTAAATTTTTCTCGAGCATTAAAAGCAAAAATTAATGTTTCTTCGAATATGTGTAAAAAAACTGTCAAAATAACTTCAGCGTGATAAGTAATAGAACCAGGTATTGCTTAAATGTGAGAAATCTAAAATTCCTTAATCTTCTTCAAACACGCATCGGCTAACAGAAATATGTCTAAAATGTACATAGTGATTGAACATACTGCCTGTATCAATTGTGATGCCATGCACTCAATTGTCACGCAAGGAGTAGAACAAGAGTAATCAGATGCCAAAACAAACGCTGTGCAGCGCTGGTACAGATAACCAACCACCTATCCACGTTTTCCGCTCTGCTATACACTCTTAAAAATTCGCAGCTATTTGCCCAGTCATGCGACCTTTTTTATGGAAAATGATTACTTAACCTTAATTTAACTCTATTCTGACTATAATATGGACAATAATACGGCCAGAATATTGTTAAATTAGTGCTATGTA
The DNA here is from genome assembly GCA_963932465.1 of Maratus speciosus. Lineage (NCBI taxonomy): Eukaryota > Metazoa > Arthropoda > Arachnida > Araneae > Salticidae > Maratus > Maratus speciosus. The sequence goes on from OZ010792.1 coordinate 566,766,005, forward strand.
TTAGTTTTCAATACCAATGGTAATTTATGATAGTGAGACTTTGACCACTACACAAAAAGATAAAAAGTTGCTTATTATGGGAAAGGGAGATCTTAAGGCAAATTTTTGGACACATTAAGGAAAGCAATACATGGCATATCAGGTCAAATAGGGAGATTGAACAGCTATATAATGAAAAGGCATAATAAATACCATTAAAATAAGAATAATGCATTGGTTAGACCATTTAATCAGAATGAGGAACGAGAGAAGCACAAAGAAGATATATACTGGTAAATTAATAGGGAAAATGAGTGCTGGTAGACCCAGGAAGAGATGAATAGAAGAGGTAGAGAAAGGCCTAGCACAAAACCAAATTACAAATTATAAATTAAAGGCAAGAGATCGGAAAGTCTGGCGAAATATATTTAGGGAGGTCTAAATCCTTCTTGGATTGTAGTACCATTATTCATGTATGTAACGTATGTAGCAATTTTCTATAAAAATGGTCAAATGACCAATCAGTTTGCTGCAAATTTTTAACAGTGTATAGTACAGCTGAAAACATGGACAGTTATCTTTACCAGCGCTGCACAGTGTTTGCTTTCGCTTCTCATTACTCTGGATCCACTCCTTGCATGACAATTGAGTGCATGGCATCACAATTGATAAAGGCAGTGTGCTCAATCACTGTGCGCATTTTAGACAAATTTTTGATAGCAGATGCGTGTTTGAAGAAGATTAAGAAACCTATGAGATTGCGATTATAAAATGTTTCAATCTATGGAGTGTTTCATTAGAACGACGGCTGTCATATGTTTTAATAAATTCCGCCTGTTTATTCTTTATATCATTTCAGCACTATCAACTTAAAAAACTGATGACGCCGCCCAGTAGCGAAAGTTTTCAAAGAGCTATCCAAAATCCGAAAATAAAAGTTAAATTCTTTTACTCATAACTTTGAATAATTGTATGTCAGAGTCCTGAAAAACTGCTTAGCTCACCAATATTACGTAAAATAGACGCATTACAATTTATTTTAGCTCATATCATCTCTAAATTGAATATCTTGGAAATAAATCATTTTCATTGTTCGGAACGATACACTGAAAATTAATCTTTTCTGGCGATATGTTTTGGTGTTTTATGATAGACTGTGTTTCAGGGATAATGTATTAGTAGATTTTCATCGTAAGCAATTTTTTTTCTAAAAAACTACCACAGTATGAGTAATTTCATATATCCTTACGCATCTTTATGAAATGAATTTGAAATCCAAGCGAATACAGCCGAAAAGAATTAAAAAAAAAACAGTTTGTGATCTTACCTTTATAACATGATTAATTTTAACAGATATTTTTTGATATTTTGAGAAAAAAATGCTGTTTTATATTTCAAACTTTTATTCAATAAATTCACGAATTGGTATGAATTTTGCGTCCGAAAATAATAAAATTACACATGTGGTTCCTGTGAACTTTTCATTTCATAAAATACACATTCCGGAGATATTTTGTAACGTAATCATTCTAACTATGTTTGTTTTCTACGAATCAAAAAAGGAGTAAAAAGATCAAGTTTTGAATAGATTTCATGGAAATTCTCCACTGTGCACCGGTTAAGCTTCCGTGGATTCGTGGAACTTTGTTGGTTGCTATATTTAGTTGAAACCGAAAATTGCCTAAAACGGCTCTAGCTGTACTACAGAAGAGCCATACTGTGACGTTGAATGGTATGAGATTCTAATGGATCGCGAAATCCCATGTTAACCTATCGGCAAATTTAACAACTTGATTATTCCTTATCTAATATAAGCATCGAAAAATGTTTTTCATCATCAAAAATTTAGCGTCAGATGCGTTTTCAAAAATTATTTTCTTATACACTAAAACCTGTGTAAGTTGACCACTTGCGGTGCCGCACTTCAGTGGTCAACTTAGAGGAGTGGTCAACATATAAAGGGTGATGATAAATTAACTTTTTTTTTTACTTAATATTCATACCATATCATTTTTTTCCCACAAAAATTTTATTTATTAACAGGCTATAAAATAATATTGTATTACCATGTATATTTCTAACACCTTATAAAAGAAAAGATTAACTACAAGAATGAATTAATAGTTTTGTATCAATTTTAAAATCAATTAGCATTACTACTATTTATTTTTAAAAAACCAGTCAATCAATATACAGCCAATTAGTGATTCTTCAAACTATGCTAGTTATTACACATAATTTACAAAAAAACATAAAAAAAAATATTTCTGCTTATCAAGTAGCAGCTGGGGTTATTGAAAGAAGGGAAGGAATGATAACAGAATGGGAAATAGAAGAAAGAAATCTAGAATCAAAGAATGGAGGGGGAGGGTTTGAGAACCAAATCCACAAGAACAACAATGTAAGAATAGATAAGCCTTGAATTATTTATCTACACCTATCACTGCTAAAAGCATTTTCCAAGCTAACAACTATTTCACACTTTTAGAAATTCTAGTTAAAAAGAAAAAGAAAAAAAAAAACAGAAAATTTCGTGGAAAGTTACTTTTTTTTTATTATTCATGATTTGTTAGCTTTTTGGATGGTCAAGTTATAAAGGGTTTTGACGGGCGCTTTATAACAGTTCTAGTCAAATTTGTATAATTTCAGTGGTCAAGATACAAGATAGACAAGTGGTCAAGTTACAAAGGGTTTGTCTTATAGTTTTGTATAGGATAAATTTGGTTCCTGACAACAGAGGTCAACATAGACAGGTGGTCAACTTTACAGGTTTTACTGTATTATAAGTAGTTGAAGCCGATAAATTTTGACAAATTTACTCAGGTAAAATTCTCAAATAGTAATTTTTGCAACGAACTAGGGAACACCCTCAACTGTTCAGGATTTTGACGAGCGTTGTATCGTTTGAAAGCTCTTGTCACGAGAATCAAGAAATGTGTAGGGACTATACTGCCAAATCCATTAACTCTCGAGATATGAACCCTTTTCTGCTTTGGAAGAAGAGAAACAAAGAAGGGGAAAACAGCACGATATTCCTTCAAAAGCTGTCGAAAGCAGAAATTTTGCCATTTAATTAACCATGATAGTGTTTTTTTGTGTAAAAGTGTTAAAAACACAATTGTTTTCAATATCAGGAACGAACGATGAAGGGCACTATTGTTTGAGAGTCAGCACAGGTATGTATAGTAAGAATGAAGCTTCATGTTTTAGTGATGGGAAGACTGGGTACGTGTTTCGCAGTAAAGCCATTTGGAAAGCATACTGACGCACTGCACTGAAAGTAGGTGAAGCGAACTGATTGTAGTCCATATGATGTATCAGTATGCTTTCTATAGGAATAGTGTTAACATCACAGCAAATATTTTGATGGGTTTTTGAATATTCGCTAATTTTCATTACCAAGTACTTGCAGACTTGAAAGAAGTAAACATACAGTGACTGAAGGTATTTTGTCGATCCAGCTGGAAGAAAGATTGGCTATATAACATAACATAGTTTTTCTGTCCTTAAATTTTCATCGATTTAACCACTCCATCTTTCGAGTACAGGGATAGCATATTCTCATTACCACACTATCGTGATTAATTTATTAGACAAAATTCTTCCCTTCGATAGTTTTAGAAGAATCTCAAGCTATTTTTCCTTTCTTTATTTCTCTCCTTCCGAAACAAAAAAAGCATACATATCTCGTGAACTATTGGATTCGAGTGTACAATTCCTATGCTTTTCTTGACAAGAGATTTTGACTGTTGCCATTCTCGTCAAATTCAAGAACTGGCAGTTGGGGGATGCTCCAATCAGTGAAAATGTATCCAGGCAGAATCTCGAAACCAGAACCTTTGACTTTTATTCTTGATTCGAGTCACTTCTTGGGCACATTTTCCCTCACTAGGGAACATCCCCAACTGTAAGTTCTAGATTTTGTCGAGAGTGGTATTGTTGGGATTGTCGGAAGCTCTTGTTACGAGGAACGATTCTCCAAAATTGAATAGTTCACCAAATATGGACCCTTTTCTGTTTCGGATGGAGAGACATAAAGAAGAAGAAAACATCATGAGATTTCTTCAAAAGCTTTCGAAGGCAAGAATTCTGTCTTATAATCAATCATGATAGTGTTTTTCTAGATAATTCCAAAACCAGGCTCAAAAGATGAAGGGCATTATTTTTTGACAGTCAGCGCAGGTTTGCTTAGTAAGAGTGAAGCATACATGCTTTACAGAGCGGAAGACTTGATCCGTGTTCGCAGATTTGTTTAGTAAGAGTTAAGCATATATACTTTACTGATCAGAAGACTGCATTAAAGCATGTTTCGTATTAAATCAAGCATTTTGGAAAGCATACTGATGCATTGCATGGAAAGTTGGTGAACAGAACTGGTTGTAGGCCACGTGATGCATTTTTAATATACTTTCTCTAACAGTAGTGTTAATATCACAGTAAATATTTCGATGAGTTCTTGAATATTCTCTTATTTTCTTTCCCAAGTACTTATAGAATTGGAAGAAGTAAACATCTAGTGGTTGAAGGTATTTTGTCGATACAGCTAGGAGGATGACTGGCTGTATAGAATTAAACGATGAAAAAAAGATGAAAAAAAAAACGATGAGAAAAAAACTCCATTAAACGATGAATAAAACTGCTATCTTTTTTCACTCCTGGAAGTTCCTGCCTATGTCCTCTTTTCATTCCATAGGATCAGACGAGTAGTTAGGTCCTGCTACTTATCATACTGTACTTGCCATTAGTATTTAATGCTTACTAATTTGTAAAACAGTTTTTTTTCGTTTGCTTTTCCTTTTGCTTTTTTCCACTGCGAATATTTCGTGAACTTTTGGATCCGGGAGTGGAGTTGCTATACATTTCTTGATTCTCGTGATATAAGCTTTTGAGCGATACAACTCTCGTGAAAATCCAAAAATGACAGTTGGGGATGTACTCTAATCAGTTGAAACAATTACTACTCTTATGAATTAGTTTTACCAAATTGTTTGATTGCGTTAAAAATAATAAAAGTGAAAATTTCGAAGTTTATCACACTTTTAAAAATACTTAAAATGTAGAAAAGTAATTTTTGAAAACACACTACCCCTCCATCTCGCGTCTACTTTCTGATAGATGAAAACGTTTTTGGATATTTATTTTAGGTAAATAAATAATCACCCAAGGGAGTTAATATATATATATTAGGCAATGAGTAATCACATAATTAAGTTTTCCGATAGATTAACATGAGATTTCGCGATCGGAGAGAGAAAAACCTGTATTGGTGAAGTATACTCTGAAACATAAACAGGTTACTCATGTCTAACCGTCACTTGCCTTATATATACTTGTATGCCTACTTCGTACGTGGACTATAGGTGTCAAGTAAAGAATTTATTCAGCCGATCTTTCAATTTTCTGCTTATCTACACCCCACCTAGTCTACCAAAATCATCAATTTTTATGTAGCTATTTATTTTCAATTTTCTACAGTTTTGTAATTTTTTATTCTTTTTTTTATAAGTATAAACAAATATCATATTTCTTTCAATTTCCTTTAATGTTTCAAAGATCTGATCTCTAGTTGAAAAAATTAACTGTCTCAGCAGAAAATTTTAATTATTATGCCAAATGTCTAAAGAACAACAATCTTTGAAATTCGAATAATTTTCAGTTTTGGTGGTCCCGATTAATTATTGCTTGTTGCGTGGAATAATGAAATCATCTACTGTTTTGCATTTCACCCCTTATTTGTTGAAGCATAGAGCACTTCTATTGCGCTGGTTACATTGCATATTGGTTTAGGTGAACTAAGTTTACTACCCTAATTTCTATTGATATACAAAGATCTAACCAAGCTAAGGGCTTCCTCTGAACGTTTTATATAAGAATCGGCCGAACCCGAATTTTGGTAATCTTTTTCTTTTCGCCGAAATGGAAACGAAAACGAAATTGTCCAAAAAAGATTTTTAAGTAATTATTACATACAAAAATATACAAAAATATTAATTATATGTGTAGCCCAAGTTGGCTCTCTGTGCATCTAACCAAAACTTTTTATTTTCATATAAAATAAAATGTAATTAATTGATCCACAACGCAGAATGATTTTCTAGTGATACGAATTTTATCTAATTACAAATGGTTTAGGTATACATAAATCGATTTTTCTTTTATAACGATTTTTGTAAAGGATCATCTGTTATCCTAGAACTGTCTCTAAGATTATTCAAACACTTCTGCAATTTCAAACTAAAAAATTTCTATTACTGTCAAGTCTGAGCACGTGAAAAGTGTTCTCAAAGTTTAGTCCTATATGCATTCCTTGCTTTATAATTTGCACTCGCATCTTGAGTTAATTATGACTGGTAATTATAAACAGTGAAGTTCATAGGAATAAAAAGAGTCTCATTTGAGCCGATATATTTCAAATCGATGAGTAATGTTCAAAATTTCCGAAGGAAGAAACGAGATTTTTGGAATACAGATAGTTTCGGCCCGACCGAATTTTTGCCGAAAACGAAAACAAAAACGAATATGAATTTTCGGTCTATCTCTAGTTTTATGATTACACAAGAAACCGCAAAAGAAACCTGAAGTGAAAAAAAAAAATGTTTGTGAAATTCGATTTTAAGTGCTATGGAATCTTTTCTTTCGGTCTCTTGTCAACTAAAAGAAGCCAGTGACTGAACCAATAAATTTATTTTACCTTCTTGTCTCTTAAAAGTTTGTATTGCATTGTTGATCACATTTCATCTTCCATCTCCTTGGTCAGTGTAGCTGCTATTGGAGGAGATTTAATTTTAACTGCTTATGCCGAAGCTGTAATTCTAATCGTTAAGTGATAGGGACTCTACATGTTTTATTACATAGATTTTTGTGTTTCTACTTTACACGATTGCCAGAGAAATGTTTACAAAAAATGTTTTCACCTTCTCCCTATTTTGGCTATAATTTTAAATATAAAGATGCCTAAAACAAGCTTTTTATTTAAATCCATATTTATTCTTTTGATGTCACAGAAAAGATATTTTTACTAGTATCCGGTGACTTATAGTTTGATAAATTACACAAGAATAATTCATAAAACAGAAATAAATTTGATTTATCATATTGCAGTACATCAAAAACTAGCACACCAAAAATGAAAGACGGCAAAATATACCAAAACCCCATCATTCTTTTGGGAAGTTTCTGACCAACTGATTTATATGCCCAATCATGTATAACAACTACACTCATGAGGGAAGAGGATCTAGTTTGCCTGTCATCAATCTCTTTATAGAGGAAAACATTTCGAAAAATTCTTTTATTTTAATATAAGCTTAAAAGCAAAAAGAGAAACTTGTCAAGATCCTAAATAAGTAGGATGAAATGTTTTCGAGAAAAGAAAACTTATGGGCACATAAATTAATAACAGGGAATTAAAATCTTTAATCAGTGTAATGTATTACAATGTATTACTCAATTACTAAAAAGTTAAACAGTTATAAGGTTGAACTAAGATTTCTAGAAGCGGAACTTTGAAAAAATTCTTTTTGTAGAGCGTAATAACTGTAATCTTATTATATACATTTACGGCCATTGATGATAAGATACTTTAAATTTTAGGCATTTTGTAAAATATTTAAACATATATTTGTCGGATATTTCTGGAACTTCAGGATTATGAAGAATATGTTTGACTTCATATTTATCAATGGCGGTTTGATCAGAAGGACAATTAGGGGGCCAACAAAAAATCGAAGAAAAAAAATAATGTTTATGATCACCCTGTAAAATACAATGCACGAAATGATCTATCGCTATAGCTTACGAATATATGGATATTGTACAATATATGTATTCATTTTTTATAGAATGGAACGTATATTCACGGAGATATATTGATTTTTTTTAAAAGTTCAAAAATTTTTTTAATGTTCTGTGCAAAAATCTAAGCCTTTCTTCTAAATCTACTCGTTGGCATTCATTAAGTACAAACTCCCTTGCTGAAAGACAGATAATAAATAAAGTAAAAAAACTAAAACCCAACTACGACAAAAAACTACGCTGAAAAAGTATATATGTTTCCGCCTTCACCGCGTGGAGGTACTCCCAGCTTATGTCGTTTACATTAGTGCATTAAATTATTCTATTAACGTTCACGCTGCTCTACATTACAGTTCCCGTGATCCGCGCTTTACTCTTATCGCTCATTTTTTTTAAACATCTTCAAAGCAGTCTTGTAATTATGTATAAGCATATAAATACTGGTGAAGCTCTTTCAAGTAATACCAAACACATTACATATATTTTTATTTTATACTTTTTGTCCGCTAGAGGGCATAATAGTAAATTTGGTGACAAACTTTATAGCTCACAACCAACAGAATATCAAGATCAAGACCCTTCTAATGGCACTGCAGTGGTCTTATTCTGATTACTAAGTACCAAAGAAATTAAGAACGAAAAGATGTGAATTATATGCAATTAGCCCATAAATGCAAGTAAAGTCACAAGCAAATGCTAGTAATATATATATATTCGAAATGTACAAGTGAAGCGCTTTAAAATGATACCAAACACGGCATATCTAGCTTAACTTTATTTTTTTACTCTGTATATTTTGTCCGCTAGAAGGCGCCACATTGAATTTGGTGAAAATCTATATAGCCTATAACCAGCGGACAATTAAGACGCTTCTAATGATATGTCATTTGTCGAATTCTGATTAGTGGTTTAGAAGTTACGAGGGAACAGATGAACATACATACATACATACATACATACATACATACATACATACATACATAGCCTGTCAAAATCATAACCCTCCTTTGGCTTTGCCGTAGTCGGGTAAAAATGACAATTTGTGGAAAATCCCTGACCATTTAGCAGCTTTTAGAGAGCAACTAAAAATTCGCACACTATATTGCCGATATCTTTCTGAATTTTCGCGATATTTGAATAGTACATACTAGTATTCAGATTACATGTACAATTTCCTTTAAAGGTTTATTGTTTCTGCTTTTTTTTATATTTTGTTACAATGTACAATTTTAAATATTAGAATTACCTTCGATAAGGATGGTAGGCCGAAAATATGAATTTCCATTTGATGGTACACACACACACACACAAAAAAAAAAATAATAATAATAATTATAAATGTAGAAAAAAAAATTAAACATGCTTTTATTAAAATTCACAAAAATGTAGATATATGGGTTAATTAACTCAAATGAGAATTTCGCCAAATTAGCCAGCTATTGCCAAGTTAGCTTCTTATATTGCAACTTATTTTTGTCGCTGGCCAAAATTTGGTGCTATTGCGGTAACCTTGGCATTAGTACTTTTCAACAAATACTCATTCTTGAAGCTGTTACTGATTTCTCCGTAAGGAATCAAACTATAATTGAGTTTCCATTAAGTTTAAGCAGTTTTAACCTTAGTAGAATAAGTTTAACCTTAAGTAGTGTTTTTGCGATGTCTTCGGTAAACGGAGAGCGCTTGGAGAAATCCGCCCCCTTTTCGCCTCTTAGGTGTCGAATTTTAAAAAATTCCGAAACTTCTGTTTACTAATTTTAGTTATGCTATAGGCATGTCCCCTGAGCTCAACAATAGAACGGAGGGCTAACTCCCTATTCTGATACATTGAATCCAGCGGTCCGACCATAAATACAATGCCCATAATTTTCCGAGAGAAATTTTTGGCAAAACATAGATTTCCTCCCATAGAGTAGTATAGGATGGATATTTTCAAATTGGATTTTCTTTTAAAAAATTTATGAAGTTGCTATAATTTTCACTGATACATATTTTTAATTAAAAAAGTATACATTTTATTTAAGTTCATCGCAATTTTTCAGTTTGGTATTAGTTAAAAAAGGAAATTTTAGTTAAGTTCAACGAAACAAAATGAAAAATTTGTTTAGTATTGTTCATAAAAATATCAAAAAGATGTAGACAACATCAAAAATGATAAAAAGTATGCGGAAAAGTTTGAAAAAATGATTTTATTTTAAGAAAAGTGCAGGACTCATTACTTGCTCGCATTGAAAGGGTGATGCGGTCACGGCAGAAAGTGGATCAGTGAGTTAGCTCTTCGTATTATTGTAAAGATTAGTGGGCAGGTCAACTTTCAAGATTTTACTTCCATTGGTTTATGAGATATAGTGATGTTTTTAAATTTTAAATTTGCACCCCCCGTTGCTCCCTTCAGCGATCAAATTCACAAAAATCAATGCCTAATATTGATGTATTGCCCTCAAAGTACACAATTTCAAAGCTCTATGTCAGCAGAAAGTGGGGGGGGGGGAATGAGTCACAAGATTTTACTGCCACATACAAACAGCGTTGTAAGTGAAAAGAAAGCATGTAATGAATATTAGGTACTCCTGAGCTGTCGGTACCTACAGAAACTTTAAATATGTGTATAGATGGGAGTACCCTAAAAGTCAGATACTTGATGAGTGCAATAGTTTTATTAATCTTCGTTTTTGGCATCAACCTTGAAACATACACTAGACAAAGCTTGTACAAGATTTCATATTACAATCTATTAAAAATTGAGACCTGGTAGATGGATTTAATTCATATTGCTGTAATTTAATAGTTTTGTGCTATTCAACAACATGCAGGGTCTTGCCAAATTCGAATGACAAATTTAGAAGCGTCATAGTAGGCATCAAAAGGATGAAAAATTTCCCTACACTGTAAAATAAAATACGACCAGAGTTCCTGTAGGACTCGGAAAAGTAATTGCCTTTATCGTACCGGAAAAATTTCCGACCCAGCTCCGAATAAAATCCGTAAAATCGGAATAAAATCAGTAAAATACCGTTTTATTGACTATTTCCTTTTTTTTACGGATTTTATTCGAAGCTGGGTCGGAAAATTTTCCGGTACGATAAGGGCAACTATTTTTTCGATTCCTACAGGAAAAGTGGTGGGATTTTTTTTACAGTGTACCTAGGTAGCGTTGCATTTTCATTGCGATGTTTTTATTTTTCTCAAAATTATGACCGTCAATCCAAGTTCAGTTACGATGACCACTTGTTTGTAACTAAATAAGTGGTTTGCGACCCCATGTTCTGTGGCAATTTTTAACACTCTCGATTTAAACACTCTAATACCCCTCTGAATTTTGTCGGTCGAATTCGGAAACACCCTGCAAAATAAAAAGAAAATATAATTTAAATCTCCAAATTTATTATTTATTCCAGTTTTGTTCCCATTACCTTTTACCGTATTGATGAAAGAGAGAGAAAAATAAAAGTAAAAATAGCTTTTTAAATATTCGCATTCAATATTCAGCTTGAAAATAATGCCTAATTTTTTGACTGCAGGTTTTAGATTGCATGTTTTTTCTCAAAAAATTCCGTTACAATATATTAATATGGTGTGATCATCCAACTCCAATATGAAAAATTTACTGCTTTTTTTTTACGTTTAGCATAAAGCCAAGAAAGTGGGCTTATTAAAAAATATATAACTTTAGGTTTGTGTCTTTTTACAGAAAAGTAAAAGGAAACGTTATTTAAACTATCTTTTAGAATTTCTAAATTTATTTCTGAATATATAGTCTAAAATTAATTCGTATTAAATTATTAATTGATAAATGTTTATTTTTTAATGTTACACTCTTAATTTTTTATTTATATTTATTTTGTATTTTACAGTCTTTAAAATGTTACATTGCTGCAGTTTTACAGCGATTTGGTACATTTTGACGAACGTTTATGGGCGCATCATTAAATCTATTGCTTTTTCGATTTTCATATAAATGTACAAATTTAAACTATCGTTTAATATTTCTAATTTTATTTCTGAAAGTATAATCTAAAATTAATTCGTATTAAATTATTTTTTGGCGATTGATAAACTGTGTCGGGCTAGTTGAAACATGCCTTAAAATTCATGTATTAATTTATAATTAAGTTGTACAGTCGTGGAAAAAAAAGTAAACACCTCGTACTAACTCCTTAACAAATTATAGTAGAAGAAAGTTCCTAGTACCGAACGATTGGAAATAAAGTCTATTGTTAAATGATGTATATAAAATTTGCTTAGGGGCCATCTACATATTAAAAAGAACCCAAACTTCATTTTTTTCAATGACAATACCCAATTTTAACGAGATATTTCAAATCTTCGGTTCAAACTATGCCTAGACACCGAATTTCAAGTCATTTGAATATTAAGTTTTTGAATTATAAACATTCAAAATTTCGTGCTTCTAACGTTAAATTACTTTTCTTTTTTTATTTATATCTCCAGAAATTATGCTCCTAATGTGCTAATTTTTTGTGTAGCAATAATACTAATATACCCAAACATAAATACGCTGAATTTGCAATTTTTATAATTTTATGATATGAATTATGAATTATGAAATTAATATTCGAAAAAATTATGAATTGCAACCTGCAATTTTTTTGATGGATTTAGATTTATTAAATCCTGCTTTATGGAAATCCAAAATTTCACATTTTTCTTCCAAATAGTTTTCAAATTATGCTTAAAAAACGGCAAAATGATGGTTTAAGGGGCCGTCTATAATAGAAGTGACTAGATATTTTGAAATGTCTTCTGCTGTCCTGTAATCTAGCAGGCTTCATTGATTTCTTAAGGTGCCTTGATCAAAATGGGGGCTCTCTGGGTTAACAATCGAGTTCCGAACTTGAATTTGGATGCAGCCCTTAAAATAGGCTTGTTTTAAAATAATTAATTTCTCAGAAACTTATGGTACGAATTGCATAAAAATTTGTTTTTAGGCTAATTGAAGGGTGTATAGTTCATTTATGCTGTCTGAATTGTGTACTGCTACTGAAGAAAACAAAGTTATGGTTCATTTTAATACGTAGATGGCCCCCTAAACAAATGTTATCTATATCATTTAAAAGTAGCCTTTATTTCCAATCGTTCTGTACCAGTAACTTTCTTCTACGATAATTTGTTGAGGAGTTAGTGGGGGGTGTTTACTTTTTTTTCATAACTGTACAAATATTAAAATGTTACATTATCATTGGAAACACGCCTGTGTACATATTTTTTTAGAATTCTAGCCTATTCGGCAGCGAGTTGAAAATCGATTGCAAAATTTCGTCTTTACATAGAAAAGATAGGTTGAATTAAAAGAGCATAAAAGGGTGTTATACTTCAAAATATTTTAGCCCCACCAGTGGCCGAGAGGTTCTGCTCTCGAAGCTGATAGACGGGAGGTGCTGGGTTCGATCCCAATCGCGCCCGTCGGCCTAATCGTTCGGAGTTTTCGTGGTTTTCTTCGAACCTTGGTTCTCCAAGCGTTAATACGGGTTAGGTTCCCTTAGAAAGACCTCCACGGAAGGCATTCCTCCGCCCTTAGGGCCTATATCCCACGTGCTGATAATTGGCCCACATAAATACAAACAAACAAACAATCAAAATATTTTATGTTTTAAAAATTCTCCCGAAGATATAATTTTACTTTCTCCTATCTTTACAAGAAGAAAGTATTGGGCTCGTGAAAATTTTCAGCTTACTGTTTTCGACGCATTTACACGTTTCAGGGACCAGAGATCCTGAAAAACATGTTTTTACAAAATGTCTGTAAGTCTGTGACTCTGTTTGTACGTGACACAAATTTTGTGCTGCACTATCTCAAGAACTAATGCACGGAAATTAATAAAAGTTTATATTCAGTTAGTCCCTGATATAGATTGGAGCTGATTATGTTTTGGTGTTAATCGCCCTACAGGTGGCACCCTCATAGCATGCATGGTCACAGTGACGTCGTTGTGACGTCACTGTGAGTCACTGTGGTTACGTCACATCTGTGACCGAAATGTCACCACTCAGTGATGTCACATATTGTGAATGAGATGTGAACTTCTTAGAAAACTTTAAAAAATTACAAAAAATCTTCAAAACATGTTGTTACTGTAAAATTTTATTTTTCTGGCAATAAAAAAGAATTGTTATGTCACTGCATGTAACGTAGGTCACGTCACACTCACAAAAAAAAAAAATCCCCCCATATTGTAAGTCACAGTGTGGGAAAAATATGAACTTCAAAAATCTTTGAAAATGAAGAGAATGTTTTAAAAAGGCCCGAGTTACAGCGGCATAAGGAATGAAAATATATTAGTAGGTAGCAAATAGTAAATTCAGACACGAAAAGATGGTGTGGGGGGGGGGCATATAAAGGAAAATGCAGGTACAAGTATCAACAAACTAGATTTTCATGCTATATTTTATCAATTTGATATCTAAGAGTGTGAAAGTATGCTTTTTTCCTGATTTCAATTTTATCTAGTATTGCAATTTAATATAATAATCCTTCTCTTATTCTTATTATTATAAAAGTGTTTCTCGGAAAAATGGTACGTGTTGAAGCAATTTGGATAGCATATTTAGAATTAGGAATATTAAATATATACACGTTACATATTTAGTTTGCAGGAAAGAAAATTTTTAATTTATTTTTACCGACCACTGGTATTCGAAACACTTTTGTGGCTTCAAACTAAAAAATTTCTATTATAGTTAAGTCTGCAGCTTTTAATGAGCACGTAGAAAGAGTCTTCAGAGTTTAGTCATACATACATTTCTTGCTTTATAATTTTCATTCAAGTCATATTTTTTCCTGTTAGTGTACCTATTTTAAGTAACTATTTTTAAAAAAAATTCTACTTCTTTCAGACTTTTAAAATAAAATTAGCATTTTCCGAACAAAAAAAAAAATATATACAAAATTTATGTAAAACCCATGATATAATTTATTATTCGTATTTCAAATTTGTGTTTTAGAGATATGACTCTAAAAAAAAGTTATTTTACGAATTGTTTTATTCTACAGGAAATTAACATGAAAAGAATGACGATTGACAAAGAAAATTTTTTTATCCTCGATATTTATTTATATCTCTTTATTTTTTAGGAAGATATTTTGTATTTATTATGTGTGAAACAATCTTTACTTAGAAAAGGGGAGGGGGGGGGGTTAAAACTGATAAAAAGAAAAGGTAAAATACAATGGAAAATTCTTCAAATACAAAAATTTAAATACAGACAGTCTCATAAAATGATTGCACATGTAAGTTCAAAATCTGTTTAGATAAAATCAAAAAAACTAACACCTGCCCCAAATCGTCTGCTACGATACCGCAGGGTAAACAGAGAATTTTTTGTTCTAACAGATGCGGTAAGTTACTAGTCTAAAATGTAAGCTTTTGCGTGTGCTTTTTTTAATGGAAGAAAAAGACGTCGCCATTTTCGGATACACACGGATATTAATAATTAATTTATGGAGCTCAAAAAGTAAGTCTTATTTAATTTAAATTGTTTATTCCTGATTTGTATATTTGGTGAGATGAGTGAAATAGTTTTATATTATACCTATAGAAAGAGACTGATCTGGGATTGTTTTTTCAGATTAGAAATTAACATTATACTGAATGGGAAATGTCGTTTTACATACTATAGTAGTGAAACTTTTGAAAGACTTTTTTTCATTGCTAATAATATTTTAAATTATTATTTAAAATCTTAAATCTTCATATCAATGTTTTCAGATTTAACATTTGCCAAAATTATAAAATAATAGGAATTCCTTGTCACATATGGAGAGCTTTTTGAGAAATTGTTAAATCTAATAATACATTTAATTCATCTATTGTACTTTGTTGTTGTTTAATAGTACAATTATAAATACTAATTATTTAGTGTTTTTCAAATTGGTATATTTATTTTTTTAAATTGTATATAAGCACGTTTTTGCTGTTCGTGATTTTAATCAAACATTTAATTGTAGACATTCAGAATCCGTTATTAAATTTTCTTCGATTGTAAACTCATTTTCTACGTTTTCGATACACATTCGATACTTCGCATTAAAAAATAAAATATGACAATTAAGTATTGAAATAAAGTGTTTTTCATGCCTGATAACAAGTTTATAGATTAAACTGCTTTACTATACTTTTTAAAATTTGATATTTATAATATTTATAAAAAAATATTTCTAATTTATTATATTTATAAAAGTTGATATTGTACTGTTCATTAGCGATAATTGCTGGAAATGAATTTTTAATTATAATATGCGTTTTTATGATTCACTATATTTATGCATAGTATATGGTGTATATAAAAGCTATAATTCATACACAGGGCTACACAAAAGTATACGTAAGAGTTAAGGGGTATGGGCGCAAATTGCTTAAAGGTGTTTTTTAGATGAGTTATGGATTTTTATGTTGAACTGCATTTAATTTACTAAGAAATGTTTGTAGAATATGGATAAAATGATACACAGGGTCACGCAAGGAAATGGATATATGGCCGTCTATAAATTATAATTTCTGGAAATGTGATTTCAGCAGTTTTAAGAGTTTTTTAATTTGAATTAAATTTTAACTAAATAGTGGCGTGTAATAAAGATTCTAGGTAAACTACAGGGTTGTACAAAAGTATTCAAGTATGTTTTCATATATTAGTATAAATTGCTGAATGAGAATTTCAACCTGTTATGCGTTTTCTTGCTAAACTAAATTTTCACATTATATGCTAGTATATATCAACCTACAGATTAAATACAGGGCTATTCAAAAGAACTGGAAAACATATTTGGCTATGGACGGTAACTGCTGGAATCAGTTTTTCAAATGTTTTATGCGTTTTCTAAAATATTTACTTAGTTATCTTATTTACGTTATTTCCTTAAATTACGATGTCTAGTTAAAGCATTCAGGAAGAGTTGGAATGTGCTTTATAATCTATGCTTAAAGCATGATTTTTCTTACTTGTTTTTTCTATTTCCCAGATCAGTCATTTCCTATAAATCATACCAAATCTATTTAGCTCATATTAACAAAATACAATATACACGGGAATAAAAAAATTAAATAAATATGGCTTATCTTATTCTTCTTTAAATAGGAAATGTATTAATATGCATTAGACTCCATGTTCGTATTTAATAAAATAATAACAAATCACAACACATAAAAACTTACACATTCTTAATATAAAGCTTGAACTCAAGATCAAGCTTAGAACTTAATAAAAAATGATGGCAGTTGATAAGCATTGTTTTTTTCAGTGTAAAAATTAAAAGTATTTTAGAAGAATAGGACTCCAAAATAGCGATACTTTGCTAAAAAGTACGGTAAAAAGATAATATTGTATATTTCAAACAAAACTTTATTTTAAAATTCATCACAGTGTTTATAACAAGAATCATCACAGTATTAATGCTTGGAAATTTTTCCAGAGAGAAACATTCGCCTTGCAAACAATATTTCAAATGGAAATCAAATTTCAAATTGATTGCTTAAAAGGCGCAAAAGCCAACGTAGTGAAAAAAATTCCATAACGGTACTTGAATCCGGGCCATCAGTCTAGCGCACTGACATTCTACCGACTAAACCACATGGAACGAGACCCAGCCTGGAAAATGTCTTACTATTACATGTTGGCAAGGCTACAATCGCAGCACAAGATGGAATATTTATCATGAGCCACCGACATGGGGAAAACACGAAACTTAATTAAATCCGGCAGCGATTCAAAGTATATGAATACTTGGAAATTTTTCCAGAGAGAAACATTCGCCTTGCATACAATATTTCAAATGAAAATCAAATTTCAAATTAAAATTGCATTTTAAGCAATTAATTTGAAATTTGATTTTCATTTGAAATATTGTATGCAAGGCGAATGGTTCTCTATAGAAAAATTTCCAAGTACCGTATTTACCCGCGTATACGTCGATCCCGCGTATAAGTCGACCCCCCAATTTCCCGATCAAGAAATTTGATTTTTTTAAAATCCCGCGTATAAGTCGACCCCCCGATTTTCCGATCAAGAAATTTGAATTTTTTTTTAAAAATACATTATTCAAAATCACCTGGAAAAAAAAAGAAAGTACTAAATATACAATCATAAATAAACTTTAATTTTTTTTTATTTATTTGAAATCATATGAAAAAAAAATACTAAATATACAATAATGAAGATAATAATATACTAAAGTAATGTACAAAGTTAAACTGATTCAAGGCCCGATTCAGTATCGGACTCGCCAAACAATTCACAAAAATCCTCCGTCGTTATCGGCTGATCATCGTACACGTTTTCAATCTCTGTATCGCTACATTCTTCCTCGTCGTTATCACTTTCGAAAATGTCATAATCTTCTGTGCCATCTAGTTCGTTGCTTATGCAGCATTCTTGAACGATTTTATAATAATTTCGGAAGGAATTTGATTCCACGCATCTTTAACCCACTGGGCAATTAATGCAATGTCGGGCTTTCTAATATTACCGCCCTTTGTAAATGTTGGACAACCGGATGAAATCAACTCTGCCCAATATTTTCTAAAATTTGTTTTGAAAGACTTACTGAGGCAAACGTCTAGGGGTTGAAGGACCGATGTCAACCTTCCCGGGATTACAGCTACAGTCGTTTTCAGTTCTTTCTTCACTTTATTCACGTTTTCAGAAAAGTGGCCACGAAACGAGTCGTAAATTAACAGGGAAGGTTTTTTGAAAACAGCTCCCGGTCTTTTACCCCACACATTTTTAAGCCAGTCGACTTTTCGTGTCATCCACCCCTTTTCATTGGCTCGAATCAGCACACCATAGGAAAATGTAACGTTTTTCGCAACACTTTTCTTTTAAAAATAATCAACGGATGAAATTTACTACCGTCGGCCCAACAAGAAAGAACGACCGTAAAACTGGTGTTTTCAGGCCCAGTCGTTTTTATCAAAATTATTTTTTCCCCCTTGCAGTTCACTGTTTTATTTTCTGGTAGGTCGAAACACACGGGTGTTTCGTCCATATTTCCTATATAGCAAAGTTCAAAAGATTTCCTTTTTCTATGATCGATGGCGTATTTTTGAAATTTCATTATCTTTGCTTCCAAGTCAGATGGTAATTTTTGTACCAGTTTAGTGCGCGTGCGTAAAGTCAAACCATGAAGATTCATAAATCTAGTGCACCAATGTTCGGAGGCACGAAATGTGTTTGGAACACCATACTTTTCTTCTTTTTCAAGCTTCATTGCTCGTAAACGTATGGTAGTTCTATTGACATGACAATAAATCCATCCGGCCGGCACTCTACAACTCAATCATGAAATACATTTTCGAGTTCTAGAAAGGCGATTTTCCATGCCGCAAAGCCTTTTTTGATTTTGGGATGTTTTCTAGCTTTGACTTATTCTTGCGCCAATCACGAATCAATTTTTCGTGAACCCCAAACTGACGAGAAGCAGCACAGTTGTTAGACTCTTTCACAAAAGAAATAACTTTAAGTTTAAATCCGGCTGCGTGTGAATTGCGTTTCTGTTTTCTAATAACTAAATCAGCCATATCAGTAGAAACAAAGAGAAAAAGTATAGTAAGATAAACGAAGAAATAATGAATAACTGTACTATTAAGAAAACACAAGATATAACGCGGGTCACATGATTTTAGTGAGTCACATGGTTCTAGCCACTCGCTGACGATTCAATTGCACATAGGGGTGATACATTATCGGAATTTTATCTACTGATCTATCAGAGGGTGGGTGGGGAGAAGGCGCACACTCATCGCCAGCACCAAACCCGTCACTCAGTCTCCTCTTTTTCTCGCCTGGTATGGAAATCGACAGTAAAGGACGTCATTGTGTTATGGAATACGAAAAGAGAACAATTGCCTTTCAGAAGGGCTTTTCTGACTTCCAATTTAAAAAAAAAAATTAAGGACCCTCGTATAAGTCGACCCTCCTAACTTTAAAGTATATTTTTGTCCAAAATTTATCGACTTATACGCGGGTAAATACGGTATTTATATAGTTTGAATCGATGCTGGATTTAATTAAGTTTCGTGTTTACCCGATGTTGGCGGCTCACGATAAATATTCCATCTTGTGCTGCGTTTGTAGCCTTGCCAACATGTACTAGTAAGAAATTTTCCAGGCTGGGTCTCGTTCCATGTGGTTTAGTCGGTAGAATGTCAGTGCGCTACACTGATGACCCGGATTCGAGTCCCGGCTTGGAATCTTTTTCTCTATGTTGGCCTTTGCCCTTTTAAGCAATTAATTTGAAATTTGATTTTCATTTGAAATCATCACATTGTTTATGACAAGTTCGTCACAAATGACACATATTTCAGAAATTAGTCACAGTGTGACGTCAAAGCATTGTCGCTGTCGTCACAGGTTCGTCACAAAGTTAATGCCAAAATAGTTACAAATGACACACTTTTCACAAATTTGTCACACCGTGACTTCACAAAGTGGTCACAATGTGACGTCACAAACGACCTCTAAAACGGCCATAACGACCTCGCATTCTAGTCACTATGACGTCACATCGACGGTCACAAAATCACAGCGTGACTTCACAACGACGTCGCCGTGACGTCACCATGCCTTACAGGCACTGGTATGGTGCATTTTTTCCGAATTTCGGAATAGCTCTGTCTCAAGAACTAATGCACGAATTTCCATCTCACTTCAGATTCAGCTAGACGTTGACGCAAGTTGTTGCTGATTAGGTTTTGGTGTTAATCGCCCAATAGATGGCACTGCCATTCTGGATTTTTCACGATTTTTGCAATAGCTTTATCTCAAAAACTACTGCATGGAATTTTATTAAACTTCAGATTCAGTTAGACGCTGACATAAATTGTTGCTGATAAGATTTTGGTGTAAATCACCCAACAGGTGATACTGCTATGCTGCATTTTGCAGGATTTCCATGATTTTAGCGATAGTCACATCTGAAAAACTGATGCACGGAATTTCATACTATTAGAATCTTCATGATGGGCATAGATTGACATTTAATTTTGGCACTGTGATAGTGAATTTTGAAGTATTAACATGTATGAGATATAAGAAAGCTTTGGGATTGGCACATCCAAATAGTTTAAATCATTTTAGTACATACTTTTTCTGTTATACATTTCATCTATTCTCAGAAATTCTTCGAAAATCAATGGTTTTTCTCTTATTTATAGCAATGAAAGTTTATTCTCTCTTTAAGTAGTAACATATCATTAAAAGTTAAACAATAGAAATTAACTACTTCGAAGAGTTAAATGTTTCAACTAATCAATCTTAGCAACAGCAGAATGAGAATTAGAACAAAGACAAATTGTCCTTAATCGTTTGTCTAAGGAAATCATTCTCTATCAATGTTATTACTTCTGGCTAATAGCCTATGGAGATGCATTACTTTCGGATGAAATAAAACACTTTTCTGAGTTATCGATTTCATTATGGGTCTTTATTATAAAATAATCAACAATATTTTTTGATATTTCTTCATAAGAATTCATGTTAATTTTTTTAATTACATTTTTGTAATGTTTTATGGTTTGTTTTAGAATTTTTAATTTTAATAATAAAAATAATTCAATTTGTTTAAAACGATTTTCCTGTATCTAGCAACAATACTTTCATAGCATATTTGTATGCTTAAGACCCTATTTTCTTATGCTTTTTGGAAAAAAAAAATATTTTTTTTATTTTTTAAAAAAGTATTAATTGTATAGATTGTGCTGCTAAAAGGGTGTTTTAATCCACACATTGATTACGTTTCTACACTGTGGAAAAAAAAAAAAAAAAAAAAGGAAAAAAAATCTGCAGTTCTACAGATGTAAAGTTACATGCTTACTAAACATTCATCTGTAACTGTACAAAAAAAACTGCAAATCTACAAAATTAGTTTTTGCAAAGCTACAGAAATCTATAACTTTAAAATGAATCTGCTATTATTACAATAATCTTACTATAATTTTATCTGTAACCCTGGTTGCAGTTACAGGAAAAATTTTAGGCATCCCAGTTTCCTAAAAAATTTTTAGTAACCTTATAGATTATTTTATTTTCGGCACAAAAGTGTGTCTGTTACATGAATTTTTGTTATTGCCGTTACATAAAATGTTCTAGGAAGTTTCCTAGGAAACTTCTAGTTCTAGGAAATTCCCAGTTTCCTAGAAAAACTTTAGTAAC
This sequence comes from Maratus speciosus, assembly GCA_963932465.1. Classification (NCBI taxonomy): domain Eukaryota; kingdom Metazoa; phylum Arthropoda; class Arachnida; order Araneae; family Salticidae; genus Maratus; species Maratus speciosus. The sequence continues at coordinate 566,787,938 of OZ010792.1, forward strand.
TTTGCAATTTGTTTTTACAGTGTACAGACAGTCGAACGTATTGGCACTCCAGCCGGAGAGAGAAGGCCAGGTAGAAAGTTGTTACGTTTGAATTTTGGCAATCTGATCTCAAATTCTCGAACGGCGATCCACAAAACCCTCAACAAAATATTTTTTGTTCTAAACAGATGAACAGCAAAAATTTTATGGGTTAATTTATAGTAAAGAAAAACTACGAATTATTCAATAATTTCAAAAGATATGTAATGGCTTTCTATAATATTTATTTTATTTTATTTTACAGGAATTTTCTATATAATTTGTTATTAATGAGTCAAATTTAATGCATTCTTATTAAGCTTAGGTCTTCTCTATAAAAGGTAACGCAACTTGCAAAGCATATTTGTATTCTTAAAACCACGTTTATTCGTAATTTTTTTAATATAATTATTATTTTAATTATAATCTTAATTATTTTTAATTTAATTTTTTATTTTTTATTTTTTATTTTCTACCCGACTGCCAAGAAGGGTTATGTGTTTCTCGCGTATCTGGGTATGTGGATTTCTTTATACCCTCGAAACATCCCAACGGCTGGATGGATTTTAATGAATGAGGTCTCTATCGATTCGTCGTAACCGTCCGACGATTATAGGCTAGGTTTTGCTTCTATAAATTCAAAATGGCGGCCGTAAAATACAAAATGGCGGAAGAGACGAAAAAAAAATTTTACGCATCATATTGAGTGGCCTATCATTGGATAGGTCTTTCAAAATGTTTCATTGACTATTTTACAGTCAGAAGCTCCGTTTAAATATTACACAACCTGGAAGTTGTGTAGGTAGGATCTCTAGCAACTCTAACCTTCATAGACATCTATACGCCTCATCAAAACAGTGTTTATAGATAGGAACTAACAATTAAACACAACTTAAAAGTCATCAGTACAAGAAAATAAAAAAATACGTAAGTAAGATAAAAAATAGTTTCACATTGATGAGTAATAATTAATTAGTTCGCTTTTTACGCAGTCGGGTTTTTTTATTTTTTAAATTTAATTAGTTTATTACGTTATTCATCATTAATGAGTCAAATTTAATACATTCCTATTAAACTTAGGTCTTCTAAAAGAGCTCATGTAAGGGTAACGCTTCTTGCAAAGCATATTTGTGTTTTTAAGGCCACGTTTATTCATAATTCAAAAAAAAAAAAAAAACATTTTATTCCTTCTTTTTTGAAAGGCATAAATGTGTAGAATATGTTTCAAAAGGGTTTTTGAATCCATTCATTATTTACGTTGCTACAGCCTAAGGTTGCTCCTTTTGAACTTCGACAATCTAACCTTAAATTTGAGTTCGACAATCCACAGAACCCACCCCCCCCCCCCCCCCCCACCAAAAAAAAAAAAAAAAAAAAATTGTAATAAAGAGACGAATGGCAAAAATTTTATGTGCCCAAGAATTCATGAACACTTTAAAACTGCTCCTGTCGAAATAAGATTTTTCAAATCCGCTTAGGTTCTAGCGATTCAACCGTTAAACTAATTGGGGTTTTTTTTCCCGGGCAAAATAAATATCTTTGACAATGGAATTATGTTATATATGTTAAAATTGTTCTTATTAAATATTTTTTACAACAGGTAAAATTCCAAAACAAGTTGCGTCAAAGTTTCAACATTAATTTCAAGTGCCCGCCATTTTATCATTTTTAAAAAACCTTTTCACCGTGTTTCAGCTTTATTCCACAAGAAACTATGTTAATTAATAAAAATAAATGCATTTCTGATTTCAGACCATGTTTGGAATAAGCTGGTACCTACGCAGTTCGGTCGCGTTTTTTAAACCCTAGATTTTTCAGACTGCCATGTTAGACGTCATCTTGATTTTTTTTTTAAATAAAAAAATATGATTTGATTCTTACAAGTGAAAAACAGAATGTTCATAACATTTGTCTATTGTCTCAAAACAAATCTCAAAGTTGTCCTATTTTTCGGCAATTATAAGTATGAGTAGCCTCAATGTGTTTTAGAACGTAGCCTCAACCGTCTCGAATACATTAATGACTTACGAAATTCAAATGACTTACGAAAAACATAAATTTCATGGATAATTTTGACAAATTTCTATTCTTAATACTCATTCTGACCCAGGTAAGAATTTCCTGACATTTATTTTTACTTCCTTACATCTGCCAAGCATATTTCATTCACCAATTTGATTCGAGCTGCCATAACAGTTATTGCCTTTAGTCTCGATCCATATCCCGATTCCATCTGACACGTGTAACATTTAGACAACTCTCAATATGCGTAATAAAATCACAACGCGGAGACCAAGTATTAATGAGATTAAAACATTTGAATCTTTTGACATTTAGACTGCCATAATCATGTTACAAAGAAGGAATTAAATTACCAACTACGCCAATCATTTCTACCACAAGATTTATCGAGGAATGAATTGCTCAAACACATCTCAATGTGTTATTTATCATTGCCCGAAATTATCATATCTTTATTCATGAAAGTTTTTGTTTCTATCCTAATACAGACGCTTCTGATTTGCATACATATTGTATAAAATGTGCTTCAGCTGTCAACATGTGAATGTATTTTTCATAAATCATAAATATTTTTGTAACACTGAATCAGAAGTGCATATTTATTTTATGAAGAACGGGGTATTTTATTTGCATACTGCTGTATAATATTTGGCTGTAGAATGAGACAAATAGATTCTATATTTCAGTATATGAATTCATTGTCATATTTGAGAGACGTAAAAAATAACAGTGGTGTAAGTCACATTTTCTTAATCCATTACCCGCTCGTGTTGCGTTGACGCAACGGTAAAAATAAATGCGACTGTTTGAATTAACTATCTGTCAACCATTATCTTTGAACTCAAAGATTTGCTTTATTTAATAACAGAAACTTTGACATTAAATAAAACGAAGATTGACTTTCAAAATGTATGGTGGCGATCATCTTCCTATTAATAGTTTGATAGGCCTAGACACATTCCAGGCACGTCGCGAGATTTTTACAATTTAGGGATTTATGCTATTACTGCACTATATTTGATATTTCAATAATACGAAATTAAATAAAACGAAGATTGACTTTCAAAATTTATGGTGGCAAACGTTTTTCAGAATAAATGTTGAAGATCTCTATCTTATAGTTTAGGCAGTTAATGGGTTAACAAGAGTTTTCTTGACCCCTTTACAATCAATTTGAATGCAGTGAAACATCTTCGAGTGCTATCTACAGGCGATTTCATGAAACACACTGATCATCTTCCTGTTAATAGTTTGATAGGCCTAGACACATTCCAGGCACGTCGCGAGATTTTTACAATTTAGTGATTTATGCTATTACTGCATTATATTTGATATTTCAGTATATGGATACATTGTCAGATTTGAAAAACTTTAAAAAAAGAATTGTGTAATTCACATTTTCTTAACAACGATTTTTTTAACCAGTTTCAATCCATTTTAATGTGGTAAAAAATCTTCGAGTACTATCTACAGGCAATTTCATGAAACACACTGATCGTCTTCCTACTAATAGTTTGTCAGGCCTAGACACAATCCGGACAGCTAGCGTTACTTTTGAAATTTAGTGACTTATACCATTACTTCACTATTTTATATTTCAATATATGGATAAATTGCCAGATTTGAGAAACTTTTAAAATAATAATGGTGTAAGTCGCATTTTCTCAACAAGGGTTTTCTGAACCAGTTACAATCTATCGTAATGCAGTAAAACATCTTCCAATGCTATCTAGAGGCAGTTTCACCAAACATACTGATGTTCCAATTAATAGACTAATATGCCTAAATACATTCAAGGCACTTAGAGAAATCTTTCAAATTTAGTAGCTATTCACCAGGGGTGTAGTAGAGCGTATACGGAGGTATACGCCGCATAACCCTGCATTTTTGTAAGAAGCTGAGTAAACCATCTGTTTCTCGAATAAAGCTATAACGTATACGTTTAGGGTATACCCTTCCCCTAGCATATGCCCTCTGTTTTGCTCTTTTGTTGCTGTTGTTGTTTTTGTTTTCTTTACGATTACAACACTGCTATTGACTTACACTATTACTCCACTGTGTGATATTTCAGACACGTTCAAAATCATAGTAGTGTAAATCAAAATTTCTTAACAAGGGTTTTCTGGACATGTTGCAATAAATTTCAATGCAGAAACACGTCTTCTAGATCTATCTACAGGCAATGTTATGAAACATACTGATCTTCTAATTAATTGTTTGATGAGTCTAAATACATTCTAGGCCCTTAGCGAGATTTTTAAAAGCCAGTAATTTACCGTGACTTAAAAAGGCCTCATTTAAGAATAAATATTTTTAAAGATATTTGAATTTTTAAAAATAAATGTGATAAACTGGTGCCGTAATATTTTAACAGGATAAAGAAAGACAGTAAAAAAATATTCATTTGTAATGATTAATTTAAGAAAGCATTTTATAAATATTTATTGAAAATATTTTGCATTATAATCTTTATTTTTATAATCTATCATTATCTACAATTCGTAATCTATTTATGAGTAATATTATATATTATTAGTAATCTATCTATAATTATCATTGTCAATCAGTCCAACATAATTAATCCCTCATTTATCTATCATTATTAAAATTTTTATTTAAAATCTATCTTTATATATTTTTCAAATATAAACATTTATTTCAAATATTTATCGCAGTCAATGATAAATTATAACAAGGAATAAATACAAATTATTCAATAAGTTTAAAAGATAATGTCTTTCTATGAGATTAATTTTAATTATGGTTATTTTAATTTTCTGAAAAAATGTATTACAGTTTTTGTTTCATTATTATTATTAATGAGCAAAATTTAATACTTTCTTATTAAACTTGGGCTATCTCTATAAAAGAACTACGGTACAAGAAATTCTTCGGGGCTTTAAAGTGTGTTTCTCAAAATTAAAATATTAAAAAATAAAGGTTTTCTTATCTCGTTTAGGAACCCTTGAGTTGTTATCAGTTAATTACATGACACTTCATGAAGGGGGTAGGAGACCCACAAATTTTGACACAGTGTATGTGACAAGTGGAACGGGATGGGCTAAGAGTAAGACGTTGTAACGTCACATTTAATATACGAAAACAATTAGGCAAGCATTGTTTACAAGCAGCATAAATTTTGTTCGATTTTTAATCAAGAAGTATTAGGCATATTTTTCGTTTGAATTTGAAGAAGTGATAGCAGACAAGATTTTGGCGGTTTTTGTGGTTATTATTTTAGGAATTAATAAATAGGATGTAAAAGAATGAGGTACATTTTGTTATATGAGTCTGATGTTGTAACGTCACATCTAGTATATAAAAACGATTAGGCAAGCAATGTTTACAAGCAGAATAAATTTAGTTCATATTTTTAATCAAGAAGTATTAGGCATATTTTTCATTTGAATTTGAAGAAGTAATGACAGACAAGATTTTGGTGGCTTTTATGTTTATTATTTTAGGAATTAATAAATAGGATATAAAAAATGAGGTATATTTTATTATATGGGCCTTGGTGAGATAAATAAAATGGCCTTGGCGAAAGAAGGAAATTTTTCATGCATATTTTCTGGCAAGCTATTCACTGTTTCATATATTCAAGCTATTTTTTCAATATTTATACTATATATTTAACATAAAAAAGCCATTTATATCATTTTATATAACAAACAGAAGCAATTTGTATATTAAAAGAACAATAATATGTATTTAAAAAATGTTTTATATATATGTACATATATATATACACTGAAGAGCCAAAACATTATGACCACCTACCTAATAACGCATGTCTCATTTTTGGCCCTCAAAAAAGCTGCAACCCGCTTTGGCATGGATGACACAAGCCCTTGGTAGATGGCCGAAGAGAGATTGTAGCAGATGTTCAAGCAGCGGTCACGCAAATCGGAAATATTACAACATGGTTGTTTTTTAGCTCTGAGCTGCCGTTCCACGACATCTCAAATCTCCTCTATCGTATTAAGATTCGTTGAGCTAGACTCCCAAGACATTAACTGGAATTCTGTACTATGTTCTTGGAACCACTCCAGCACAATTCGAGTACTGTGACATGGAGTATATGATAGGGATATGGAGTCATGCTCGAAGACTTCATTTCCAGTTGCAAAGACAGATAGATCCATGTAAGGGTGTAGCTGTTGTGCAATGATGTTCAGATAGTCCGCGGCCTTCATAGTTTGTTCTACAGCAGTCACAGGTCCCGGAGATGCCCATTAAAATGTTTCCCAAAATATGATAACGTCTCTACCGGGATGTGTATGACCTGCTACACAAAGGGGTGCAACGGTTCGCCTGAAAGAAGATGTACGTTGACACTGCTATTGACGCGTTGAAGGATGAATTGTGATTCATACGACCAGACAACCTTCAGCCAATGATCCACAGTCCAGTCACGATGTCGTAGGAGTAGTTGGGGATGATGCCTTGTCAACAGAGGTACATGAGTGGGACGTTTACAGAATAGCCTGATATCCAACAGTGTCATCTAAACTATGTGCTCTGAAATAATTCTCCTTGAATCTGTATTGTATTTAACTGTCAGTTGAGCCAGTTTCTGTAGCCGATTTTGCTTTACCAAGCGAGAGAGTCTCCGACGTTTTTCTTGATAATGCGTAGACGTCCAACGCCATGGCGTCTTCTGATGATTTCACTGCTATTCATCCACTTTGCATAAGTACTAACAAAGATATGTTGCGAAAAATCCATGAGTCGTGCGGTTTCGGAGACACTTGCTCTGAGCCATCGGGCCATTAAATTATGCCCTCAATCAAAGTCGCTTAGCTCATGGGCCTTTCCATCATAGGCAGATGTAAGCGCAAAAATAATTCCTCAGACTCCCTAGCAATAGTTAAATACCATTCCCATCTGATTACGTACTCTCCACGCCATCCAGGCAATCTCATCGCAAAATGTCAGGGTGGTCATAATGTTTTGGCTCTTCGGTGTATATAAAAGCATTATACAGCAATACAAATTATCAACAACTAATTTGAATGTATAAATTATTGAAATTAAAAATGATATATAAGCCATTATAAAATTATTTTAAACAGATCCTTATAACAAAAGCAACATGGAAAAATATACGCAGATATATATGTATGTATATGTATGTATATATATATATATATATATATATATATATATATATATATATATATATATAGTTTCGCTCTGTCTGTGTATACTCAAAATTTTAAATATTTGATAATTAGTTGAGTTATTGATTAAAAACCAAAACACACTCTCATTAAAAAATTGTCAATTTTATTCCGAGCCGACAAAAGAGCAATGATACCGGTTAACAAAAAAAAAAACACTTATATAAAGCTGAAACCTTGTTCTTTTTGAAGTTGCAATCAGTTTTCAAAAATACGAATATTAATCCTGTAAAAAAATTTGCGGCCGTAGATTACTTTGTGCCTTACGGAACAATCTTTTTTCTTCGATAAAAGGGCCTAAACGTTCGTATTTCAACACAATCTTTTCATAGTATCTCTGCAAACCATTTACATTACCTACTAAAATTACGAAACGTTCGTAGGAGTAGAAGTATTTTTACAAAATAAAATGTGTGAAAATTTCGACAAGACACTAAAAACCAACAGGCTTCGTCGCGGTTTCGCTCGACTTTGGCTCAAGTTTTCACTACTAAATATGCATTTTTTTCCAGGAATTTTTAAGAAAGCGCTAATACAGTTTTTATAATCTATTAGAATTTGAAAGAAATCGGACGGTATTTACTTTTTTTTTTCGGGTTACACTAACGGGCCGAGCCGAAAAAGAGAAAAAAAGCAAGAAGAAAACAGACTTCTTGACGAAAACTTTTCAAATAGATATCGATATTTTTTCACGACTTTTTCTCGCGAGGTGCATAATCATCATATTTATAGCTGCTGAAAATCTCAAAGAGTTCGGACAACAAAGACTTTTTTTAACTACTAAAATAGACAAAAAAAGAGGTCTTTTTACGAGCTATTTTACCATTAAATATCAATATTTTTTCTACATTGTTTTCCACAGGCTATGAAAACTTGTTTTTAAAAAATGAGTTAAGTGAGTCCTAAAGAGTTTGGACGATAGCGACTATCTTTTAAAAACATAAAAAAAAAACCGGACGACCCCCGCCCCTCCCTCCCTTTTTCTGACATACAGTAGCCTCCCTCTTTACCGGCTTCTTCTTAACAGGAACTCGCTTTAACCGGCCTACTTTTTTTTACCAACATCAGGCAAAATTCAGGGATGACGGTTTCAGGAACTCAGCTTACACTTTCGAGTTGAAGTGTAATCCCAAAGAAAAAGAGGCAAAATTCAGAAAGGAGAACGTCAGTTCTGAATGGATATGCGTTGACCTTCACCAGTGTTGAATTCAAGATATGGCCTGTTCCCCAAGGAACAATGAGATGTCTCCCCGGAAGATTTGAGATTTTGTGTTTTTAATGATCAAAAGTACAATCTCCGTAATCCTCCAGAACTCTATAATGTCGGATCTATCTGCAAACTGTTTTGTACAAACATTTAAAAAGCTTGAGATATTCAAACAGATCACCGTTACCACAGAAGATGTATAAGTACTGTTTGAGTCTGATAAAGATCTCAAGCATGAAACATTATTTGACGAGGATATCATTAGGACTGTAACTAATGTTGTTCAATACGAAGACGATCCTGATGGTGATCCAGTTAAAGTTGACAGTGCTAAAGTTCCTCATACGGAAGGAGTAAAAGCACTAGAGTTAGTTCTACGCTATGTTGAGAGGCAGTTAACAGCTTCCTCGGTTAAACTTATGATGTTAAAGAGAAGGAGAGAATATGCTGCAAAATGTCGGGCATCTTGCTGTCAACAGAAGAGGTCACTGATTTCTTTATAATTGATTAACTAAAATATACATAATGTAGAACAATTTCAACTTCTTATAAAGGTGTTACACGATTTTCAACAATTTAATTAGCGTTAAATAATTTTCGTTATTTGTTATCAGTGATAATTTTTTTTTCATTTCAGTTAATTATAACTAGTATTCATTTCACAAAATACAGTAGATATGTACTTTTATAAAACTACACAAATTGAAAAGCTATAAATGCATCGTACGGGTTTAATAAATTAAATTACACAGATACTTATTTAATTTATTTTTTACTTCTCCACTTTAACCGGTTGTTCTCTTAACCGGCTAACCCTCGGTCCCGTTTAGGCCGGTTAAGCGGGAGGCTACTGTATTTCAAAATTATTCATTGACTATAAAAGTCAAAACACGCAAAAAGAAAATAATAAACAGTATATACTTTCAATTCTCTTTGCAACACTGCACACCATTTTAAAACAATGCGAAAATTAACCTTTGAAGAAAATTCATTCCCGGAAATCATTTTTCGTTTTTCCGCGCATTTTGTCGTAGGATTAACAGTGCGCGTATTTGATTAAGAAAATACTTTTAATTTTGTACAATAGCTCTGAAATTTTAACACTATATACTAACCTTTTAGCTAATGATCTAATATCGATTTGATTCTGGTATAATCGTATTCAAGTGTAAAATAATTACTTTGATAATCAAAAAATTTCTCTGAAGATTTCTGTGTGGAAAACAAAAGATAACTAAATATCAAAATTTTAATCATTGAAACTTTCATTTATAGCTTACGTTTTCTGCATCGCAATAATAATAAAGGTAACATATACAAATATCATAATAAAAAAAATACATTCATTCAATAAAATTTCCATAAACTAAAAGAACTGAACTATAAAGATAGTATATAATGTATTCAAACGAACTAAAAAAAAAAGGAAGAAGTTAAAATACGAGTTTCCCAAAATATCACGTTATTCTCAAAATTTATACTGGACTATTACATTTTTTGTGAGAAAGTTTCTAAAAACTTTCAAATAGGAAAAGAAGAAATACTGCATAAATAGCGTAGAATATTTTTACGATAACTTTTCTTATATTCAAAAACATTCTATCGGTGAGATATATTCTTGGAAGTATTTGATTCGGTAACATAGTTGTTTAGTTGTGGTTGTATGTGTGCTTAGTTGAAATGAATGAAAAGCTGGTCAAGACTCACACAATATATTAAATTATCTGCAGGCGTTACATTAGTTGGCGTAACGCAATGCGGTATGAATTACAACAAAGTGTAAATACAGAGCACAAATTTCAAAATTTGGTTAATGAAATCAATCAGTTTTCTGTACCAAGATGTGTTAAGCTTTCATTCGTTAATACATTTGAATTACACGAATTTTCTTATGTTCCACCTAATAGTTACTTCAAATTAAGAAAATTCTTATTTGATTTGTTTACAGCAATCTTGCATCTGTTTACTGCAATACCGAGGAAAGACAACGACCCCTAGATCGGAGAAAGCCGTAACACGCTTTGTTGTAACGTCATGAAACGTCACATGAAGCAGGGAAAACAAAGAAAAAAATTCTAACAACTTCAAATAATAATTAATAGTTCCACGAGCCAACGAAACCGAAACAGGCAAGTTGTTTGAATTTTTTTTTTTTTTTTTTTTTTTTTTTTTCGTCAAGGCTTTCTCTCTTATCTAGCGGCGTTTGGAAAAGGCAAGGTTACTTCTGCTATTACATTTAGTATAGATGCCAACACCTGTTAATTATTCCGGAGTGTGATCCCAATACAAACATGGTTCTAACCGTAAAAAATATAAGTGAAACCTCCCTGTGCGACCACTCCATTAAGCGACCACCTTCTTGAACGACCGTTTTTCCATGGAACGAAATTTATTCCCATAGGCTCAATACTAATTTTACCTCTATTCAGAGACTAACCCAGTTGAACTCCCTCCATGAGCGACCCATTTCTTTGAAGAAAATGAAACAAATTCGTTTTTTCCTAGTCACTTGAAGAAGGTTTCATTAGAATAATAATTCCGGAGAGCGCATTATTCATCAAACTTCTAAACTAAGTTTAGAATTCTTATTTACTCCGGCAAATTTTAAGTGTTTAAAACTCTTTGTGCCTTTTTAGGCCAGGAATTTAACTCTGATGACAAATTAAGGATAACTGTCAATAAACTCCCCTTCCCTATTCTGTCAGGAAACTCTCAAAGAAATAGGTAAATTAATGAAATCGTCATAATTTATTCCCGTCAAAAAAAAAAAAAATGCATTTATTTACTGGACTTCAAAATGACTTGGAAATAAAAGTTATGGAAGATAAAACCGTAAAATCAAAGCAAACGTCACTGTATTTATTTTTTAAATCCTGCAATAATAAACTTATGTAACTAATTTTTGCTTTGATAGTTAAATTTTCATATTTTTCCTAATGTGAAAAATAAATTTTAATAACATTAATTGTTTACCTTTTTTCAACAATTAAAATCTAGATTTAAACATGATCTCCTTTAAGAGACCACCTCTCGGAGCGACAAATTTTTTATTGGAACGGAACGTGGTCGCTTTAGGGAGGTTTTACTGTATAAGTAAATGTGTCCTGTTTCAGTAAAGTACTTCCAGTGTTGCCAGATAGGGGATTTTGTCCCCATTTTGGGGGATTTTGAACATCCAGGGGAAAGTTTTGGGGACTATCAACATTTTGGGGGAAATAGTTGGGGAATTTTTTTCAGTGTTTCACTTAAAATTTGCTTTTAGTCATATGGCAACATTGGATCTAACTCGATTTTGATTTGGAAAACGAAAATAAAATAAACAAATCGGAGATATCAATATTATTCTCGTAGTCGTGCTCGTCATTTACGACATGACAGTTTACACGTATCGCAGGAGCATCACGATCTGCCTTGGTCTACCCCCACCTGAACTTCCTGACCACTATATAAGTGAGGTAGATTTTCCTCGTCATCGCAGACAGACACGTACACACATTTCTTTTATTAGTATAGATGTATACAACATAAACAATTTTATAAAAAAAATTTTCGTTCAAGTCTGGTTAATTTGTGCTTCATGGCATGGCAGTAGAGGTTTTTGTAAGACATGTAATTACATATACAATCACATTGCGGCGTTTATAATTGAAATTGTTCAATGAATGCAACAGACCCCTTAGTTCTCCTTATAAGAATATTGAATGAGAACTCTGAGGTCTTAAGCAACATAAACCTTCACATTAATAAATCTGCAGGGCTTATCCGAAATGTTCTTTTACCGCGCTTTTTGCCCAACTGCCAAGAAGGGTTATGTGCTTCACGCGTATCTGGGTATGTGGATTTCTTTATACTCTCGAAACATCCCAACGGCTGGATGGATTTTAATGAATGAGGCCTCTATCGATTCGTCTTAACCGCCCGATGGTTATAGGCTAGGTTTTGTTTTTATAAATTCAAATGGCGGCCGTAAAATACAAAAGGGCGGTATAGACGAAAAAAATTTTTACGCACTATATTGAGTTGCATACCATTGGATATGTCTTTCAAAATGAAGACGATGTTTCATTGACTATTTTACAGCCAGAAGCTCCGTTTAAATATTACACAACCTGGAAGTTGCGTAGGTAGGATCTCTAGCTTTACTGCAACTCTAACCTTCATAGACATCTATAGGCCTCATCAAAACAGTGTTTATAGATAGAACTAACAATTAAAAACAACTAAAAAGTCATCAAAACAAGCAAATAAAAAAATAGGTAAGTAATATAAAAAATAGTTTCACATTGATGAGAAATAATTAATTAGTTCGCTTTTCACGCAGTCGGTTTATTTTTTTTTTTATTTATTTAATTGAAAGTTTTAATTAAAGATGTGGAAAGCATGCTTTCCACATCTTTAAAAATTCTTGAAAAATAGCTGCAGCCATTTTTCCTTTATTACTTATGAAAAAGCAGTGATTGATACAACGAAGGTGGCTTGCATTACGACTAGGCACTTCTGTAGGGATGACAAAAAATTTGAAACATCGTTTTATAGGTTAAGTCAGATATAACAGAAGCAGGTGATGCCAACACCATCTGAGTTTCATTCAAATCTCTACTGATTAGAGATGGTCTAAACCTTGAAATACTTATTGGCGTAAGCGTAGATGGAGGTAATGTAATGACAAGCCAGCATCATCCATTGGCAATAATTAAAAAAAAAAAAAAAAACGCATAAAAGAACTTGTCCTTACAAAATGTATCTCTCATTCTCTTCGTTTAGCTATGAATTTGCATGAAAAATTCTTCCGAGTTTAAATGTTTATTTTTTATAAATGGGGAATTTTTTCAAAAAAAGGCTTGCTTTGGGGAAAAATTTGAGTTTAAATTAGTTAAACATTTTTTTATAGTAGTAAATTGAAAATTTACTTTTTTGAGTAAAAACTGAGTTGGGGACTTTTTCGGGAAAAAACACTCATTTCGGGAACATTTCAAAGATTTTGGGGAAATCTACTTTTGACTATCTGGCAACGCTAGTACTTCGTATAAATTTCATTTTGAAATTTTTGTTTAAATAAAATTTCCGGTTGGAAACATATTTGTCTTGGATCAGACTCCGGAATAATTAAAAAAATTTGGCATCTATGCATTTAGTATAATCAAGCAACGTATTGGTAATACGCAAATCTTGTAATAGGATAATATATTTTTTGTGCAGTTATTCTGGTGATTTTATTTACACCTAAACACACGATCCAACAACATTCAACGATAGTCTTTTTTTTTTTTTTTTTTTTTTTTTTTTTTTTACAGTAGAAAAAATTTGTGAGAAAATTTTTGTAGAAAAGTTTATCTTATTTAGCGATTTTTTTAAAAAACTGGAATGGTTAAAAATTATTAAAAAAACATACGCGAATTTATTATCATTAATCTATTGAAAATCGAATTTAATTGTGTGAAAACGAAAATGGATGTTTTTCTTGTACGTGTAAGGTTATTTTTTATTTTCATTTTGATGTTATAAAATTTTAAATACCATTTCAATCCAGATAAATAATAAACAAAAGTTATTTTGTTAATGCCCGTATTACATTATGCATTTACACCCATACCGATTTTCATCTGGCATTACTGTACCAAAAAATGGTGTACTCATGCATGTCTGTGTCTTCAGTACTAGTTAAAAAATATAATATAGTTATCTATAAACACTTTAATACTATTCTTAAAAATACATTTATTATTGCTTTATCGAAAAATATGTCATTTTCATTTTATAAGTAAAGCAAGTACTATCGTGTAGTGTATTAAAATTCCATATACCTTTAAAACACAACTCTCATACATGCATATATGCTAAAAAATTCATATGATTATCCTTTTAGGATATCTTGAAATTCATTTAAAGAAATTGCCTGCGCCCTTTAAGACTTACTAAAAAATTCATATAACAGCCCTCACAAGAGCTAATATAGAAACCCTTATAAAAAACAATACAATATCCATAAAAAAAAATTGCCAACTGTGATAACTTTCACAATGCGTTAATTAGAGAAGCCATTGAAATTAATTTATTAAAGGATGAAGTGGAAAGAGTATTATGCAATGATATGACCGATGCGATAATCGACAATAGATGGCGCCAGATTTTGGAAGAACAAGAAGGGAAAAAAGAGAAAAATGGAAAAGCTTCTACTCTGCCAGAAAAAAACGAAAATCATTCGGAACTCATGATGCCTCAGGAAGAGGTGAAAATTTTTTCCTGAAAAATGGTGATCGGAATGCTATCTGATATGTTAACGGCCACGGTAGAACATGATCTTTATGTGAGTATTTTTTAGTAAGTCTTAACGACACAGACAATTTTGTAAAATGAATTTGAAGATATCCTAAAAGGGTAATCATATGATTTTTTTCCAGCACAGATGCATATATGAGAGTTGTATTTTAAAGGTATATCGAATTTTATTAGACAACACAAAAGTTCTGGTTTGCTTAGAAAATGAAAATGACATGTTTTTCGATGAAGCAATAATTAATGTATTTTTAAGAATAGTATTAAGGAGTTTTTAGATAACTATATTATAATTTTTAATAAGTATTGAAAACACAAACATGCACAAATACCTTCTTTTGGTACAGTAATTCCTGATGAAAATCGGTATAGGTGTAAGTACATGCCATTTCAGTTTTAACTATTCTTAAAGTTTCTAGAACATACATAAATTTTTTAAGGATTGTTAGTATGATATACAGTTCTGGAATTACAAACTGAAATCCTTTATGACGAAGACCTTGCTCCCATATTTATTAATTCTTTTCTATTAATAAAACTGAACAAAATACGCTGTATAAAAATACAAATGTTTCTTAATCTACTAAAATATAATAATATAACAACGACCGAAAATATACAATAACATAATTATTAAGATGCAACTTTGCGCAGTATAATATAAATTTAAAACAACGGTAAAAACGCCAGAATATGTAGACTTTAAGTAGACTAGTTTCGGTAGTATTTAGCGTACCATCCTCAGTGTCTGATTAAAAAAAATTATCAGATCGTTGGAAATATTCCATAATATCCTCTTTTTCTTAATGACTACCAGCATTTTTCACACCTTTGGTTACGTTACCTGTACTATTCTCCTATTGTCCGCATTGTTAAAACACTATTTTTAAAATTAAGTAAATTGTACTAATTATTGAGCACTTCCCGATCTTAAAATAGCTCCGAGTACTTAATTCTTATATTTGAAAAACGCATGTACTCATATTTTTTAGTACATACAGGGACTCGAAAATAAGTATGTATAGAAACACACATAGACTATAAGAAGAAAAAGCGAAATTATAGAGAACCGACAAATCACCATTTTTAATTACGGCAATTTTGAATTGCGAAGAACTACAATTTTTGGAGTAAAGAACAACGATTTTACTATTTTAATTCTTGAAATTTTGTGTATGAGTTGCCCCATGATTTGAACCCGAGTCCTCTAGGTGGGAGATCAGTATTGTACTGACTGTGCTATAAGAGCAGTTACCAGCTGCTTCCAAATGACACCTTTTATGAATCAGCGACGGAAGATCGCTAACAGCAGAGATGAATTTCCCCTTTCTGAAATATTCTAACTTCTAATAAAACAATTTTTAAACTAAATTTTCTTCTTTAACATTTCTAGTGAAATTGTAAATAAATTTGAAAAGTGTGTATTATAAATTAAAAATTATGACAAAGATAGACATATCTTTAAATAAAAGCTTGGAAATCCATACTGTCAATTCGGTATAAGAAAAGGGTTTATCAGAAAACTCATATTTTTGAGCACATAGGATTTAAACATGAATATTAAGACTTTAAAATACAAAATATATGTATTCATTTCTACATACATTTATAAATCAATTAAAAGTATACACAACTTCAAAATATCATGTACTCGTTTCTGAATAATTTGTACTTAAAAAAATCGAGTACAAAGAAATTTTCACTTTTAAGTAGATTAATGCTCCTTTTTGAAGCAATTGTACTTAAAAAATATGAGTACATGGAAGTTCTCATTTTTAAGTAAATTATTTTTGAGAATACGATATCCGAATTTTCTTGTTTCCTATTAGTCAATGAACTTCTCCCTTCAATCCGTTTCTCACCTATATAATTGATCAAATTTCCGTTATTTTTTACACTGAGGACAATACGCTAAATGCTACCGAAACTAGTCTGCTTAAAGTTTACATATTCTGGCGTTTTTAACGTTGTTTAAAATTTATACAATAACCACTTTTGTGTTACTAACAATTCTTAAAAGCGCTCCTCATCTCTAGAAACCTCAGAAATTAATATATTTTCGAGATTTAACGAAAAATTTATAAAAACAAAGATTCTATTGCTGCCATTGCATTTTGGAAAAGTTTCTGAGTAGTAGTTTATTAATGATATTTTCTCAAACCGGAATATCGATTTTTAGGATGCTCTGGATTCAAAATTTAACTTTTTCTTCCATGTGTAATTAGTTTACATATGCAAGAGTAACAGAATAGGATTAACTAGCCGCCTTTGGCAACCAGTTAGGTCTCTCTTAAAATTTATGTTTGGGAGAGCATGCTAAGCATTATATCATGTTACTTTTATTCATAATTTAAGTTACTTGGATTCCCTTAAATATAATTAATATTAAGCTACTTAAGCTAATATTAGTTTTTGTTGCATTAAAATATCTCAATTTGTTGATTTTCTGTAAGCAACACTATTGGTTTACAATGGAAGCCTATGGAAATTTGGCGAAATATTAGAGATATCGCCAAGTTGGCGTCACTTTTGGCGACTCATTTTGGTCACAAAATTTGGCGTGGTGACAAACTTGGCGGGATTTAGCGGCAGAACAGGGTCTTCCCTATGGTAAACCCCTTATAGATATGGAGATGCATTAAATGCTGTTCAATAACCAATGAGATTCGTTTCATCCGGGCGTTGCCATTAAACAATTAACAAATAATCGAGATTTCTTTGCCACGTACGATAACGTAATATATATATAGATGTTAATGTTAATACTGTTAATTTATCATGCTTGTCTGTAAAACATGTTTGCTGAGCATGAAAATGCTTACTTGAGAATGGATAACATCCAAAAACTCATATTCCAGGTTGAGAAAACTGACTTATACTCTACAAAATCTACCCTAAAACGTTTTCGAAAATCAGTGACAGCAAAAGAAACTTTGTTTTTATAAGTTCTACGTTAAATATCAAAAATATATTGATTTCTGAGATTTCTAAAGATAAAAAAAGAAAATTGAAATTCTTGGTAATTTGGAAGAGGTTGTTCCATATTTTCGTCAGTGGTTTCATTGTATTTTCTTACAAGGAGAGGGCCAACCTTGTTAATCGCAGATTTTGATTATTTTAATATATGTTGTAGCGTAGAGGCCCCTTAGTGTCAGGTTCAACGGATTTTATCCAATGCTCCTTAGTTCTTTAGAAACCGGGGGGGGGGGGGTCTAATATTAGTGCGCAACTTAAATACTTAATTTGCAACAACAATGATAGGTTAGTCGTAGCTCAGTTGGTATGGTATTTACCGGCTGATTCGCGGACCCGGGTTCGATACCTGAATGCGCTACATTTGTTTTTCTCATTTTTTGTTTTATAAATTTACTTGTAAGTATAACTTAATAATCTCATTGTGAATTAAAATTTTTAATATTGTACATCAATTATAATTTTAACCTATATAATTTTTTACTTTTAACTAAATAGTTGTAATAAAACATCATAAAACTGTTTTTTTTTTAAATCACTTTTAAAATGTATTTCATATATTCTTTATCGATGCGATGATATTGAGCAATTGTGTCAATTTGTGATTTTAAAGAAACACCATTTACGCATTGCTTTAACAAAGGAAGTCAATGCGATAATACTATTATTCTGTTTTTAAAGTAACAAGCATAATTATATTAAAAATTAGCATCAGAATTAAATTACAACCAATTTTTTGCATATTAAAGATTTTTAAATTTGTAATAAGTATGCTTGCGCTTTCAATTATTTTGCTTTTCCCTTTATCTCCTTTCTGCTTTTATTTTTATTTTACTTGAATATTCCTTTTTTTTTTTATCATAACTAGATTGCACCACAACAGAATTTGTCACGATTTTGGAATTTTTATCATTCAATAATAGATCCAATTTCTTTTTAAACCTCTGTAATGGATGAGAAATAATAGTTTACAAATAAGAAATGATAAATTTAATTTTGTTAACATTATAATTAATGCATGATGTTAAAATTTGTAATTGAAATTATTAAATTATAATTACAACTATATTTATAAACAAAAAATGAGAAAAACAAACGTAGCGTATTCAGGTATCGATCCCGGGCCCTCGGATCAGCCGGCAAACGCCATGCCAACTGAGCTACGACTAAACTATAAATTTGGTTGCGAAGTAAGTATTTAAGTTGTGTACTAATATTAGACCCCCCGATTTTTCAAGAACTAAGGGGCATTGGATAAAATCCGTTGAACCTGATACTAAGGGGTGTCTACCCTACAACATATATTAAAATAATCAAAATCTGTGATTAACAAGGTTGGCCCTCTCCTTGTTAGATTAAAATGCTTTTTTTTACAGTATACATTTATACGACAACGTAATTAGAAAAAAAGACTGCTATGAAAAGTCTTATATTTTTTATTTGATTGAAAAATAAATTATAACTTTTATAAATGTGTAAATAGACCCCTTCTAGGTTCCTTTCAACTTAGGTCCCTGCGCAACTGTACTCTTCTTCCCCTCTCCCTCCCACCAATGCTCGGGCCTTATGAAAATAAATGATAAACTAAAACAAATGTATAACATGGTCTATATTATGCAAACATCTTAATATTTATTTTTAAAAAAATGATTGACTTAAAAAAAATAGTTTTGTTTGTCTAAGAAGTAAAACAACGTTATTCAAAGGTAACAAGCTATAACATTTCATCAGATTTATAAATTAATAATTCAGGAGGAAAAACGTACATATCTCCATCACCACAAAAAACTACTATAGTATCTGATCTTGATGTGTTTATCGTAATTATGCACAAAACGTAATAATATTACGGCATGTGTCAATTATTATCTATTGGGTAATGCAAAATGACAGATGCCATGTCATGAGAGAAGGCTTGTCAATTTACTTCTCAGATTAGAACACAATGCTCGCGGCGTGGGTGTGTTAAAGACTTACTGCTTAAACGTGGGGAAAAACGGCTATTAGACAGGCATATTTTAAATGCAAATGGCTTCCGTAAAGATTTCCGTAAAGATTTTCAGCTTCTCAGACATCTGGGTAATAAATGAATCTCAAAATCGATTTTAATCTTATAAAATTTGAAATATCATCTGCCTAAAAATAGTGGCATAGCAATTAAAACTAGTCGGATGTGCCAATCCCAAAACTTTCTTTTATCGAATACGTGTTAATACTTCAAAATCCACTATCAAAGTGCCAAAATTAAATGGCGATCTATGCCCATCATGAGGATTCTAATTATATGAAATTCCGTGCATTAGTTCTTGAGATAGAACTATCGCTAAAATCGGGCAAATCATGCAAAATGCAGCATAGCAGCGTCCCCTGTTGGTGGTTTACACCAAAACCTGATCAGCAACAACTTATGTCAACTCTAACGGAATCTGAAGTCTGATGAAAATCCGTGCATTAGTTTTTGAGGTAGAGCTATTGCAGAAATTGTACAAAGTACAGCATAGCCGTGCCATCTGTTAGGCGATTTACACCAAAACATAATCAGCACCAATTCATATCAACGACTAACTGAATCTAAAGTTTTATGAAAATCCGTGCATTAGTTCTTGAGATAGAGATATTGCGGTAATCGTGAAAAATGTAGCATAGCAGTGCCACCTGTTGGGCGATATACACCAAAAACTAACCAGCACCACTTTTATCAAGGTCTAACTGAATGTAAAATTTTGTGAAATTCCGTGCATTAGTTCTTGAGATAGAGCACCCACAAAATGTTTGTCACATACAGACAGACTAACAGACTCACAGATTCACATAATGGCAGACAGACTCACAGACAGACATTTTCTAAAAACCATCAAATCGTATTCAGGACCTTCTAAAACGTATAAATCCATCAAAAACGGAAGTCGAAATTTTGCACGAATCCAATACTTTCTTCTTGTGAAGATAGAAGAAAATAAAAATATGAGAAGACCTCAAGCAGTCATTTTCAAATAAAGTGAAGAATTGGGACTGTTAATAATCATTTTTAAAAAACAAGAACAAGTAATTATTTCTAATTATTGATGTCTGAAGATGGATTATTTTACAAATAGAAAAATACTGCCCGGCGTCGCCCACAACTTGAGCTGGATTATATTACTGTAAGTCACACTATTTGGAATAAGTACTATAAATGGTAATTGCAGATATATATTAGGATCATCCCCAGACTTTAATTTTCCGGCTGTCACTTCCCCTTTGGGAAAAGGTAATATAAAAGAAGAAAAGCTCCATTTTCTACAAATAAATATGGAAATTTTAGAAAATATATTTGTTGGAAATATATTGCTCCCAATATTCTAAAGTACCTATATTAAGTGTCTATAAAGTCTGTATCTAAATAATAAAATTTATACAGTAGAAATACAACTAAGTTAACAAAATTTGACGATGAAAATAAGAAAATATATTTCTAGTATATATCAACAGTACACTATAAAAAGTGAAAAATGTTTCTTAATATAGAAAAATATGATATAATAACGAAAACATAATATAACGTATTCCGAGTTACGTAGGATTCCGAAAACCGTTCATTCTCTTTAGAAACCTCAGAAAACAATATACAGTGAAACCTCCCTGTGAGACCACCTCCCTGAACGACCATTTTTTTCATAGAACGAAATTTATTCCCATAGGCTCAATTCTAATTTTAACTCCATTCAGAGACCATCCCAGATGAACTTCCTCTATGAGCGACCTATTTCTTTGAAGAAAATTCCGTTTTTTCCTGGTCGCTTGAAGAAGGTTTTATAAGAAAAATAACTCCGGAGAGCGCATTATTCACCAAATTTCTAAACTAAGTTTATGTTATTTTTTATCCCGGTAACTTTTAAGTGTTTAAACCCCTTTGTGGCTTTTTAGGCAATGAATTTTAGTCTGATGGCAAATTAAGTCAATGAACTCCCTTGCCCTATTATGTCGGGAAGCTCTCAAAGCAAAAGATAACTTAATGAAGCCGTCATTATTTGTTCCCGTCCAAAAAAATTTGCATTTATTTACTAAACTTCGAAAGGACTGGGAAATAAAATTTTTAAAAGATAAAACCGTAAAATCAAAGCAAACGTCAATGTATCCATTTTTTAAACTTTGCAGTAATTAACTTAATTAAATTTTGTTTTGATACTTTCTAAATGTATATATTTTTTCCTAATGTGAAAAATAAAATTTAGTTTCATTAGTTGTTACCTTTTTTCAACAATTAAAATCTAGATTTAAGCATAACCTCCATTAAGAGACCACCTCTCGGAGCGAACAATTTTTATTGAAACGAAACGCGATCACTTTAGGGAGCTTTTACTGTATTTTCGCAATTTAAAGAAGCATTTATAAAAACAAAGTTTCGTTTGCTGCCACTGATTTTCGGAAAAGCTTCCGAGTAGTTTCCATAGTGCATTAAACAGTTTTTCAAACCACAACGCAATGTCGGTTTTCAGGATACCACCAATTCACAATTAATCATTTGCAGCTGCGTAATTGTATTTAGAAGACATGCAAGAGTAACATAATAATATTAATTTTAGTGTTAATGTTAAGGCTGTTAATTTATCATGTGTACCTGTATGTAAATCCTGTTTCTTGAATATAAAAATGTTTTTCTTGAGAAGTAATAAAATCCAAAAAAATCTACATTCGGGATGGAGAAAAATGATTAACACGTTGAGTGCCACGGTAACTTACACTGAAGCTGAAACATTTTTAAGAAAGCATAATTCTGTAATAAATAAAACGTAAGTAAATTTTAAATAAATTTTCAGTAATTACTTAAAACAATATATATATATATTTAGTTTTATATCATATTTTAGACCGTCAGTCATCGGTGAATGATGTGGCGCTTAACGTGTTAATACAATATAAAAATTACTCTGAAAGGTTTCCAAAAATTAGTGGCGGCAAAAGAAACTTTGCTTTTTTAAATGCTTCTTTAAATATCAAATATTTATTAGTTTCTGATGATTCGTAAATATAAACAACGCTTTTCGGAATAGTGGGTAACTGGAAGGAGTTATTTTATATATTTGTTCTTGGTTACATTGTATTTCACTAGTTTAACAAACAGTTGTTCTTGTTTCACAGTGCACTTAATTCTTCCTGCATCCCATAATAAGCAAAGGGGTTTTATTTATTATTCTTGCGAACGCTACTACTACTATTTTTTCTCTTTTATGCAATAAATTGCATGCTTATATATAATTAGTTCAAATATCAACAGTTTATTATACGTTTCATTTTAATCATTTTTGACTAATATAATATTTGTTATGTCATTGCCATATAATGTTATTCAAATGTTGTTTTTAAACGACATTGTACAAGAATAAAAAATATTTATTGGTATATCCAAATATTTTTACCCTACATATAATCTAGAATATCTTTATTGTGGAGCTTTTTTAAAATTCTGCAAACGTAGATTGCAGCAGCATTTCAAAACTTTCATTCTTTTTATTTTTTAACTATTCCCTTGTCAAAATAAGGAATCGCCCAAACTGGAAGAATTATTTAAATGGAGTCCCTCCGGTTTGAAGCTCCATTCAAAACCTTATTTCGCTTAAAAGTCCTTTGCTTTTCTGTTTGGCAATATTTCATTGCTTTTGAGACGTAAAATTCGTTTCCTATTTTCTTTCTAGCATGATACATCGAATTCTTCATTTTATATTATGTAATTACAAAGGAAGAAATCTAAAAATCAAAGAGATTTGATCTCATCTATTATTGTTTCAGAACAATTTCTTTCATAAAATTTCCTTCATTTAATTTTGACTTTTTGACTTTTTTGCTGAACACGATCCATACTGTTATACATTAAAGAAAAAAAACTATTTACTAAAAAGGTGCTTAAAAATTTATTAAATACTCCTTTACAAATGAACTGGTCTTTAAAATTTAAAAACCATTGATATTAAAAATCATATGTAAAGAAACAGAAAAGATGTTACATGAATCCCGAGATCTTTCGATCGTAAACGCGATTATTTTCAAGGGATAGCTTCACTGGAATGTCGCATTCACTGTGCTATTTATATACCAGTTTGCGACATTTCAGTGAAACTATCCCTTGAAAATGATCGCGTTTGCGATCGAAAGATCTCGGGATTCATGTAACATATTTTCTGTTTCTTTACATATGTTTTTTAATATCAATTGTTTTTAAGTTTTAAAGACCAGTTCATTTGTAACGGAATATTTAATAAAATTTTAAGCACTTTTTTAGAAATATTTTTTTCTTTTTAGTTAATTTAAAGCAAGGTGAATGTCTCATTCCACTCTGAAATTGTTTATGAATTTTTAAGTTTTCTCTGTTAGGGTAAAGTGACCATATTTCGTCCCTTTTCCTAATTTCGCCCTCCTTAACTTTTCCGCTTCTTCGAAAGTGGCGCCACTTATGACGCAAGGTACAGGGGACGGAAGGTAAAAGGGATCAGTATTGAAAGTTTCGTTCGCCGAGACGCATACATAAATTAAAGAGGCCGAATTTCCCTTTTTTAGAAGACTCGAGTTCTCATTAAGTCGTTTGTAGAACGTTATTTACTTTACTGTAAAAATTTATTTCTTTTTCATTGCATGTATTTTACGTAGGTAAGATGCTGATAGTAGCATACAGTGAGTTTTAGGACGCTCAGTTCACCTTACGGGAACTAAAGCTCCGCTATATTGGGAAGTAGCGTGGTCCCAATTTTGTCCCCCTTGCAGTTCTTATTTTCGTCCTGGGAACGAAATTAGAAATGCTTTTTCGTAACAATTTTTTTTTTCGATTTTTTCCTCATGTTTGTTTGGCCAATGTTTCGTTATGTTATTCTTCCAGTGATCATTAGTGCATTTCTTTGTGCCTTACTTTAATGTAAATTAAATTACTTACTCATTTAGAAATAAATTTTGATTTAGTTATAAATTAAGCTTAGGTGTATTGGATTTTTTGAGGAGACGAAATTGGGAAATTTTTTTTCTTTTGCATTTTTTTGAAACTTTTGTTAAAACAATTTTTTGCTTTGCTAAAATTTTTTTGTAATATATTTGCCTATGTTTCTATGTGCGTGGGTAGTTAGTTATAAAATATATAAAATCCAAATTTGGTAGGTTTTCACTGAAAATTACAACATTTAGGACCTAAAAGTTACTAAGGGGACTAAATATGGGCACTTTACCTTATACATCATATATAGGTACACTTTTAATCCGATTATGTTTTGTAAAAAAATAAATAAACAAGTAATATAAAAATTTTGTTTTTAAAGTCAATTCCTACTTAGGTCATCAAAGAAAAAATTTTATATAATCCGTTAAGCTGATATTAGTTTTTGTTGCGTTAAAATATCTCAATTTGTTGATTTTCTATAAGCAAGTATGTTTACAATGGAAGTCTCTGGGGATTTGGCGAAATATTAGAGATATCGCCAAGTTGGCATCACTTTTGGCGACTCATTTTGGTCGCCAAATTTGGTGATATATCGCCAAGTTGGCGACAAACTTGGCGATATTTGGCTATAGAACAGGGTCCCCCTATGGTAACCCCCCTTATAGATATGAAGATGCATTAAATGCTTCAATAACCAATGGCCGCCATTTTGTCTCCCATGCAAAACTAAAATTAATTAATTAAAATTTAATTAATGAATTAATATTTGAAAAACTGTATTAACATCAATTGTCATCCAGTACAAGATGAATAATAAGTATTTTATTAACGATTGAAAAATTCATATATATATAAATAAATAAATATATAAATATAGGGAGAGTGTGGACTAATAGTAGGAATTAAATAAATAAAAAATATACATTCACAAAAACACTGTAAAATTAATAAATAATTATCAAAATATAAAAATAAAATATTATATACGTTTTCACGAATTAGAAAATGTGTACCGCAGAAACAGATTTAAAATATATAATTTAAGAGGTTTTTTTCAGCTCCTATATAATATTTCTGTCAGACAACAATTAAAGCGTCGTCCTTAACAAATAACGTAACGTTACATAAGCCAGCCGTAAAACGAAGCAGGTGTATCATTGTACGATTCTATACTGGTAATCCCTACTGCAATTTTTTTTAACTTCTAAACATCGCACACTTTCAGTTTTTACACCTTCGTATAGAAAAAAAAGTACTTTTAACTGCAATTTGTGTGAAAACTGCATCTCAATTTATTATATATATATATATATATATATATATATATATTGTAGTTTTTAATGTAGTTTTTATTCTAACTAATTTTGTAGGTTTATTATAAATTGATAAATCTGTAACTTCTTAAACATTTTCTTTCATCGAAAATCGCAGTCTCCACCTAGTAAAGAATAATATTTTTCTTCCCTGCCATCGAGGGCGTCACTAAATTCTGAAAGAGCAGAATTCCTACTTCCTGCCTTTTTTTTTCTTCTAAGAAAACAAAATAAAACACAGTTGTAAGATTAAGAAGTTGTCATTGTAATTTGTTTCAGGAATTTTCTTTTTGGTCTTTACGTATTATACATAATCTCTGAGAATGATTTTCCGTTATCACCAGCGACTAAACTTTTAATTAACATTTTTGCTCTAGAGTATATAATAAATTATATGCTTCTACTTTCCATAGTATGAAATTTAACGGTTTACTTTATTTTATTTTACAGTGAGGAAGGGAATTTTATAGCCATCATGCATTTTGAACAATTTTGACTGCAGTTTCATAAAATAGTTTTCACTTTTTTAACGTACTCCAAATTAAAAATAGAGAAGGGCAGATCCGCCAACTTTCAAAATAATAATTTATTCTTTTAAGTATTTTCACGAATATGATGAAAATACATTACAAATATAAGTGAAATAACTTCATGAGAATCTTAAACATATATAGACGCATAAATACAAAAACTTTAGGATATTAAAAATCGTAAATATTTTCTGGAATATTTTCATTTCGAAACGTTTCAAAGCTGTATTAATTCATATTTCTACTTTTCAAATCCTTCTTTCTTTCTTTATATTTGTAAAACCCTTTCCAGTCAGAATAATTAATTTAAATGGAGTTACTCTGGTTTGAAGCTCCATTTGTAATATTATTTCGCTAAAAATTTCTCTGCATTTGTATTTGGCAATATTTCATTTCTTTTGCGATATAAAATTCATTTCTTCTCTTTTTCTAACATGATACATTGGATTATTTATTTTCTATCTATTATTATTGAATTTAAAAAATAATTTCTTTCATAAAAATTGCGGGTAGAGTAGTTTAATTTTGTCTTTTTTTATCATTAAATACACGACCAATACTGTTATCTATACTAATAAAAGAACAAATCGCTCTGTCTATCTGTCTGCGTGTCTGTTTGTGTGCGATGGCTATCAAAATCAACCGCACATAGAAGTCTGAAAATTTAGGTGAGGATAGTCGAAGACAGGTCCTGATTCACCTGAGGCTAGATTTTTAATTTTTTAAGGGACTGGGCCCCTGGGCCCCTTTAAATTTTTATGCACTAATTATTAATAACTTACCCCTTTTTCATCCAATATACTTCGTTTTGAGGGACCTATCTCCATCTAGTGACTATGGCCATTCTACTTTTCAGTTAAGACCATGTTCCTTGGGGCCCGATACAGGGCCCCTTGAAGTTTTTGTGTACATAAATTGTTAATAAATTGCTTACTTTTAATACGATTTTCATTTATGGTATCCCTTTTACATTTAGTTATTTTCACGTTTCTACATTCTAGTTAATACCCTGCCCCCCCCCCCCAACCAGGGTGCTTAGGGCCGGTCCAGGGCCCCTTGGACTTTTTATGCGCCAATCATTTTAATCCCCTATTTTTCTCATCTTCTCAGTGCATAATTTTAAAATTGAGTCTTAGACTCTTCTTCCCAGACCAATATCCTCTTATTTTTATTGAGAGCCCTAGGGCCCCTTTTTAAACATTTATTCCCTTTTTGTGCATTTCCTTAAAATATTATTTTAACGAATAATTTATATTATTCCCTATGCTTAATTTTGATTAATTGAAGATTTAAAGCGCTAAGACATTTTAACATGTTTTCATGCTAGGACCCTGTTTTTAACTATCAGTTGGTCCCTTTTGGGCACCCTATTATAGCTCCCTTAAAAATGGTCCGATTCAGAAGCTTTTTTATAACAACTTCTTAGGACCTCCAGCTACTACATGAGCGACAAAAAATTGTCAGACTTCAACTACCATCAATTTTGAATATTAATCACCTTCTTGGGGCCCTTGGTGCAGCTTCTTTAAAAATTATCCAAATTGCTTGCAATTATCTTAACATAGTTGTAGCGTCCTCCGATTACTTGAAAAGCTACTAAAAATATCTTTATGCCCAACTACATGTCAGTTATGACCCTGGACCCATGGGACCCGGTACAGGGCCCCTTGAAGTTTTTTACACCATAAATTGTTACAAAATTGCCCCCTCTTCATCCGATCTTCATTTTTGGAACCCTTTATTCCAATCAGTTATTCTCACGTTTATACATTTCAATTAAGACCCTGGGGCCCTGTGTGGTCCCGTAGGGCCCGGTCCAGATTCCTTGAACTTTTTGTGCGCCATGCATTTTTTCACTTCTTAATTTTTTCACCTCCTCAGTGCATAATTTTAAAGTTGAGTCTTGAACTTTTCTTTCGGGAGCAATACCCTCATATTTTTACTGCGACCCTAAGGCCGTTTTTGAAGCATTTAGCCAATTTTTTGTGTATTTCCTTAAAATATTATTCTAACGAAAAATTCATACCCTATGCTTAGTTTTGACTATTTATAGATCTAAATCGTTAAGTACTAAGACACTGTAACATGTTTCCATAGTAGGGCCCAGTTTTTAACTATCAGTTGTTCCCTGTTGGGCCCCATACTGTAGCCCCCTTAAAAATGGTCCGATTCAGAGGCTTTTTTTTCCATAACAACTTCTTAGGTCCGCCAGCTACTACATGAACGACAAAAAAAATTTCAGACTTCAGATACCACCAATTTTGAATATTAATCGCCTTCTTGGGGCCCTTGGTGCAGCTTCTTTAAAAGTGATCGGAATTGCTTGCAATTTTCTGTAACACGTTTCTAGCATCCTCTGACTACTTTAAAAACCACTAAAAAGTATCTTTATACGCAACTACATGCTACTTAAGCCCCTGGCCCCTTAAAGTTTTTGCACCATAAATTGTTAATAAATTTCCTCCTCTTAATCCTAGGGCTCCGTAGGGCCCGATCCAGAGCCCCTTGGACTTTTTGTGCGGTATGCATTTTTCACCACCTAATTTTCTTGCATTATCAATGAAAATTTTAAAAATTGAGTCTTGCATTCTTCTCCCCGGACCAACACCCTCTTATTTTTACTGGACCCTAAAGCACTGTTTTAAGCATTTTCCCCCACTTTTTGCTCATTTCTTTAAAATTTTATTCTAATGATTAATTCATACCCTATCCTTAATTTTGACAATTTGACGATCTATAGTGCTAGACTTTTCATATAAGAGCCCTGTTCTTTACTATCAGTCGGCCTTCTTTGGGCCCTTTGTTATAGGTCCCTTAAAAACGGTCCGATTCACTAGCTTTTTTTAACAACTTCTTAAGTCCTCCTGCTACTGCATGAATGACAAAAATATTTCTCGGACTTCGAATATTAATCTCCTTCTTGGGTCTTTTGTTACAGCTTCTTTAAAAACTATCCGATTCTATTATGTTTTTCTATAACATAGTTTCAGCGTCCTCCAGCTAATTTAAAACTACTAAAAAATTTCTTATACCCAACTACATTCTAGTTAAGACCCTGGCCTCCAGGCCCCAGTGTTTCTTTATACCTCAGCTACCACTTTTTTAGAACATTAATCTACTTTTTCAGCATCAACTTATGTTTACTCACTACAGCCATAAATTAAAAATCGCGTAAAATTAAAGGTAACTTTAGATAACAGATTTCATCAGTTTATTAAATATAATGTTAATGTTAAAAGTAATTCATGAAATTTACAGGGGAGAGGTCATCTTCTACCGCTTGGGGGCGCATTCTTTCCTCCAATTCTAAGGACCTAATTTCAACGGGATTTGGTTCATTCAACTTAGATTACAATTCTGCTACTTTCTGTATTATGAAATTTTATCTTACACTTCAGTTACCAACATTTTCTAACATTAATGATGCATTCTTTTTTTTTTTTTTTTTTTGATTCTATGGGCTTGATTACTACGGGTTTTGGCTCACTCAACTTGGTTTTCAATTGTCTTCGGAACGTGCGAACCACTTCCGATACATGCTGCCTGAAGTAGCTTGGATCCAGGTTACAGGTTCGTTCGGAAAGAAGTTTGTTGGGAACACACTAGACGCTGTGGAAGGCAATGGGTGCCTCCGAAATTAGGTTCGTTTAAAAGAATTTCAAAAGATATAAAATCATACAAACTTAAGTTTTGTTTAAGGTTATTATTTACGGACCCCGGGCAATGCCGGGTGGGTCTGTTAGTAGATAATATAGATACATTTTTAGTCTTGTTATGTTTTGTAAAAAAATAAAAATTTAACAAGAATATTTTGAAATTAATAAATAAATCTGGAGTTATAAACAATATTACATACGTTTTTCGATCAAGTAAATAATATGTATCATAAAATCATATTTTAAAATATATACAATTTAAGTAAAACAAACAAAGACACAAAAACAATGTTACACATGTAAGGTTAAGAACTTTTCTCCTTATTATTCAGCCTTTTTTTGTGTTTTCATGAAATTTCTGAACACACTTTTTCCTGCATCTCATGATCGGCAGAGACTAAACTTTTAATTAACATTTTATTTTCTAGATTATGTAATAAATTAGATGTTTTTATTTTCTCTAGTATCAGCTTTAGTCTTTACCCCTCTTTCACTCTCTCTCTCTCTCTCTCTCTTTTGTGAGGGAGAAAATTTTATAGACATCCTGTATTTTCGCTGCTCTATACTAAAATATTTTTCACTTCTTTAGCGAACACTATATTAAAAATGCAGAATCAACCTCAAAAATATTAATTTATTCTTTTGTATATTTCCGCAAAAATAAATGAAAATACATTAAAAAAATAACTGAAATAATTTCATATGAATTTAAACATATATAAGTATAAATACAAATAGGATACACTGGGATTTTAATAATCATAAAAATTGTATGGAATATTCTTAATTGGAGGCGTTTTAAAATTCTAGTAATGCATATCTGCCCATTTCAAATCCTTCTTCCTTTTTTTCAGGTTTCCAAAAACTTTCCTGGACAAAATAATTAATTTAAATGGATTCACCCTGGTTTGAAGCTTCATTAAAAACCGTATTTCGGTTAAAAGTACTTCGTTTTCCTATTTGGCAATATTTCATTTCTTTTGCGACATAAATATCCTCTCCTCTTTTTCTTCTAACATGATACATTGGATTCCTTATTATTTTACACAAGAAAATTAATTCTGGGAGTAGTAAAGCTTTGATGGCATCCATTTTTATTGAATTTCAAAAATAAGTTCTTTCATGAAATTTCATGAAATAGTATAATTTTGTTTTCTTTCTTAATAAACCATCAAGAAGTTAATAGATCATCTACTCACAATTTCAATCTATTCTAATTTATTCTAAATTATCTATTCGAATTTCTATATTTAGTTTTTAACAATTTCCAACATCGTTGAAAAGTGTTTATGAATTCGGTTTGTCTGTCCGTCTGTCCGTCTGTCCTTCTGTCTGTCCGTACTCTAATTCGCGTCAATATAGTCCGATTGATAATTATTATGATGCTACTTGGCGCAGAATGATAAAAATTTAAAAAGCAACGTTAAAAACGCCAGAATAAGCAAACATTCAGCAGACTAGTTTCGGTAGCGTTTAGCGGTTGGCACTGAGTACGCTAAACGCTACCGAAACTAGTCTGCCGTATGTTTGCTTATTCTGGCGTTTTTAACGTTGCCTTTTAAATTTATATTTCGATTGCCATGAAATGGATATATGCTACATTGGTGTTCACTAGGGCATGATCAGTATTGAAAATGAAGAGTGTAGATTTTACGGTCCATCCACAGAGACACTAAAAAAAAATTCCGTTATATAACGGTCTATTCTAATAAAATTCGTTTATTATTATTATTAATAAAATCGTTTGTGTTGTATTTCAATGATATTATACTATTTTAAACATATTGAAATTGATATATATCAATGCGGTATACTACAAGGTTCTTATTACAAAATATCGTGTGCATATAATTTAGCGTTCATTTACAGGGACACACAAAAGAATTTTAATATCTAAACTTTTAAGGACAACTGAGAAATATATATATATACACTGGTTATCAAAAATTAAGGAAAAGTCACAAAATGCTAATTTTCAAATACGCGAACACTCAAAAGGAAATAATATAATTCGAGTAGTTACTACCTCTACAACACAGCTAGTCCATATAACATCTCATTCATGTCACACATGGTCACAAGTGTCACAGTCACTACGGTGAAGCAAAAAAATAGGAAATTCCATACATCTCATTATGAGTCTCAAATGATCACTATATGTGACTCACTGAGACGTCACTGTGACTTCTGCTTTGTGACGAGTCACAGTGTGACTTTACAATGTAGTTACATTGTGACTCTCATGTGACTGTCATTTGTAGACTTAATTTCAAAGTCATCGTGAACGCTGCATTGTGATAAGTTACCAAATAAGGTCACATTAAAGTCACATGATGACTTTCAGGCGACAGAGAGGTTACTGTGAAGTCACATTGTGATCTTTTGTGAAAAGTCACCATGTGACTATAATGTGATATTATTTGGTGACTTATCATAATGCAAAGTTCATGATGACTATGAAATTGAGTCTAAAAAAGACAGTCACATGAGAGTCACAATTTAACTACATTGTAAAATCACCTGGTGACTCGTCACACAGCAGCAGTCACATTGACTTCTCAGTGGAGTCACCTATAGTGATCATTTGAGACTCATAATGAGATGTATGGAATTTCCTATTTTTTTGCTTCACCGTAGTGACTGTGACACTTGTGACCATGTGTGACATGAATGAGATGTTATATGGGCTAGCTGTGTTGTAGAGATAGTAATTACTCGAATTATATTATTTCCTTTTGAGTGTTCGCGTATTTGAAAATTAGCATTTTGTGACTTTTCCTTAATTTTTGATAACCAGTGTATTTGGCTACAGAAGAAAACGAAAAATAATTGAACTATAGAAATCTCCGAACAATAATTGTTGGAAGTGCGTTTTTAGTTGTAGAATGTGTTTTTAAATTTAACTATTATTTAACTATTACTTGGTGTTTATGAATGCTATACGCCATATACAGGACCGCACAAAAGTTCTCATTAAGAACCATTTATTGGCGGAAATTCCTGAAAAGAAATTTTAAACTGTTCTATGCGTTTAACTGAACTAACTTTTAGCATACTATGTCTTATACATACATATCCATAGATCATATACAGGGCTGCACAAAAAATCGCATATTTTCTATTCATGGCAATCGCAGAAATTGGATTTTCAAATACGTTATGGTTATGCGTTTTTCAAATTGGTCATTTAGACATCATATTTCACCTTAGTAAACCGTGAAGCTTTGTTATAGTATGTTGAATATGTTGGAAAGTGTTTCATAATGTATGCTGTACGCATGATTTTACGTTCTTGTTTTACATAAACAGCATTTTTTATTAAAATGCTCTAACGGTAATAAAAACTTTTATATACTATAACTATATAACTATATAACTTTATATATTATAATTATTGCTCTGTTATGTAAATAATTATTGAATAATTATCATAAAAATAATATATGGACTTTCATACTGTTTTGCAATAAATGTACCTTTAAAAATTCGGTAATTCATGAAAGTGCATTTTGAATCTAATTAATATTAATTAATTGTTCTTGTTTATTTTTAAATTGCATTATTTAAGTTTTTCTTATGTATTTGTAAAAACATTTAAGCTTTTCTGAATAGTCTAAATTTAATTAATCAATTTCTGTCTACAGAGGTTGTATTTTATATATTTTATGTTGTGTCGCGTATGATTTAATTAAAAATAGCTGTTTTTACAAATGAATAAGAAACATGTTGAAATTAATTTTGATCATTATAGATCTTAAACGGTATTCATAGATAATTTTGATAATTGCAGTACGGTTGATTAACCTAAATATCTAAGATACCAATAATACGAAATTTATGAGAAAAGCACAAGTAATGTTTATTTGCGAAGCAGTCCAAACATTGGGTAGTTTTACAAATAGAATAATCGCCTATATTTACAAATTTTCAAATATTCAGCTAAAAAATGTTTTCAAGAAATAGAAATATTTTTCTTTATAATAATTTTTTTATCATCGTCCAACTGTTATTTTTAAAAACACTTTCTTATCATTTACTTATAACAAAACTGAAAATGTAAGCAACATTGACAAAAAGTTTAAATTAATGTCAATATATGAATTTATAAATATTACTTCCTCAAAAAGAACAAAATATGTATATAAATCCCCGTCAAACAAAAGCTTTAAAATACTTATTTTTCACGTTTAACGATGAAATATTTCTTCTTAGCAGGAATTTATTATAACTTTTTTTTACACTAGACAAAATTAAATTAATAAATGTTACTTCCTCAAAAAGAACAAAATATGTATATAAATCCTCGTCAAACAAAAGCTTTAAAATACTTATTTTTCATGATTAACGATGAAATATTTCTTCTTAGCAGGAATTTATTATAACTTTTTTACACTGGACAAAATTAAATTAATTAATATCGTTGTTGCTAATGGCATATGTTATTTAGTGCTTTGTCACACTTAATAAAGTTACTTTTTTTTTAAGTAATGATTAATTATTTTTCATATTATATAGCTTGGAACAATTAATTACATCACGACAAAAATACTTTAATCTATAATAAGAAGTATTCACCTTCGTGCGCGCTTAAACGAAGAGAAATATTTTATAAAATAACATGAATTTATAATGAATGCAAAAATGTTTTCTATTTATTGCTTTTTGAAATTACTATGTGTAACATTTTTATTAAAATGCTTGGTTAACTAAGTAACGATCTATTATATTGTGACATGCGGAACGATATATAAATACTGTCATATATATTTTTTCATGTTTTTTATGTAATACCTAGTAACCAGACTATTCAGAGCCTACCAAAGCCTGTCTATTCGTAATAAAAAAGTTTCGAAGCATGGTAACATCATGTTCTGTCAGCAGCACTAATTATTCAAAATTTTTATACTTTAATTTCTGGATTACAATCCGCGGTTAAGACAAATATTTTTTGACACAGAACTGTTACTTAATAAAATGTTACTTACTCAAATATGTTATATATTATTATATATTATATATTTGATATACATTTGAATATATTTTATAATTTGATACATATTTGGTATATGTATGAATTCAATTACTGAATAAAATTTCTGGCTCTAAACATAAGGTAAAGCGAGGAGAGTCTGCGCACATTTCAAAAGAATAATAATAAAAAAATTAAATATTAATATTTTGATAAACTATGCATGAATAATTTTGACTTCATTTGTTTTTTATGCATTTCCATTGTTATTTTGTTGTTATACTATAATTTAATAGAACAGCAGCAATAAAACCAAGAAAACTATTTTGCGCAATCTCTCCTTACAAGGTAGGAGAGAACGCGCACATGGGTAGGAGAGATTGCGCACATAGGTAGAAGAGATTGTTATTAATAATAACTACAATTAAATTGTTAACAATAATAATTACACTTAATCGACATTGTTGAAAGGTTTTTGTGAGTAAATATTGTTGTATTAGAAGTGAATATTTCAACCAAATGTTTAAATAATAAATAAAAGAAAGAATTTTAACAACAGTTAAAAATTTTAGTTTAAGAAGATTAAAATATCAGAAAAAGCAAGCCCTACTAAGATTACAAAATAACATTAATCTAGTTGATAACATGCTTAATTTCAAAATTACTTCATTTCCATTTCCACAGTTTCATTGCATTTTGTTTGCTAACCGAAGATGCCGTCGTCCACAATCGATGCACTTATTGTTGTAAATCGTGCATCTTTCGTGCAATCACCTGCAACAAGCAATATACTGATTCCAGTCAGTTGTCGAAGTTGTCTCCTGGTACAGTTCCAGACATTCAATACACTCATCCTCATTGGCCTTCGGTTTTTTTTCTTTGAGTATTTTTATCCCACATTTTGAGGAAGCACCTTATCTTTAGCTGTTTTTTTGTAGCGGCATCCTTCTTAAGTCTTTTTTCATGTGTAATTTGTGGATCAGTAACATTAGTTGCACTCTGTTTCCTTTTGATTTCGATGGCATTACACTACTTGGAATGGGTGAAAGCTTTTCCAAAACATTGTATTAGAAAATTTACTTTAAGTAACAAAATTAATTTATTAATAAATATATTATTAATTTATTAACAAAAATAATTACATAAAATTTATTTAATAACAACTGAATTATTAATTTATTAATAAAATTTTTATCCTGCAAAAGTATTTTTTTTGCAAATTAATTTGTTGCCAAATTTAGTTTTGATAATTATGTGTTTTTCCGAAATTATTTCAAAATTGAGTCATTTATATATTTTACACGTAATTTGCAATTCATACAAATTTATCAATAAGCTATGTAATCTCTCCTAGCACTTAAACGTATTGGGAAATGCACCATCTCTCCTAAGTAGCAGATGCGCAAACTCTCCTATTTTGGTAGGAGAGATTGCGCTGCCTTTTATTTAAATATGGCCGCTTCTAAAATGAATTTTTAGTGTTCACATACTTAGTCCATGTTAGTAGTTTATAAGAAATCATTTAAGTTCAAGATATTTTGTATTACTGACATTCTATAAAAATTCTAACGAACAGTTATGAAAATTCAAGCATTTACTTTGGAAAAAAAACAAAATAGCACTGCTTTATCCAAGACGCTTGGAACAATCAATATGCACATTCATGTAGACACTGCACTAATGCTACTGTACAACTACCTGGAGTCGCTAGGCGCGCACTCTACCCCTTCCCGTCGAATCTCTTTGTGCGCAATCTCTCCTACCGCGCGAACTCTCCTCGCTTTACTATATATTTGCTTGATTCGCAGATTATACACTGTAAATTACGCTATGATGAATTTCAGGCTTTCAGTGTGAACGTCTTCGGTCATACTCACACTACAAGCATCCACGCGGCGGATTTGAAACTTATTTCGGACTCGGTGTGATAATACCTTTTGTATGGCATTGCGTCTATCCGATCACGAATTTATATACATAAAAATAGAGCAGAGACATGAAATCCCATTCAGGCACCTCAAAATGTATTTAAACCCAGCCGTTATTAAACAGTGGTTCATTAAACCCGTGTGCGACGCATCTTCAGAGGATCCGCGAAAGTTTTCTTTTCAAAATAAACATTTTTTCTTATCTAGAATCTCAGAGAAAGCATTGAAAGTAACAAGTAAAATTTAAATTAAAAAAAATAAAAAGCCCGACTGCGTAAAAAGCGAACTAATTAATTATTTCTCATCAATGTGAAACTATTTTTTTATATTACTTATCCATTTTTCATTTACTTGTACTGATGACTTTTAAGTTGCATTTAATTGTTAGTTCCTATCTATAAACACTGTTTTGATGACGCTTATAGATGTCTATGAAGGTTAGAGTTACAGTAAAGCTAGAGATCCCACCTACACAACTTTCAGGTTGTGTCATATTTAAACGGAGCTTCTGACTGTAAAATAGTCAATGAAACATCGTCTTCATTTTGAAAGACCTATCCAACGATAGGCCACTCAATAGGGTGCGTAAAATGTTTTTTTTTCGTGTCTACCGCCATTTTGAATTTATAAAAAAAAAATGTAGTCTATAACCATGTTTCGAGGGTATAAAGAAATCCACATACACTGATACGCGTGAAACACATAACCCTTCTTGGCAGTCGGGTAAAAAGAGATGAAAAGCTAAATAACCGTTAAATAATATAGTATTGTTGAAAGTAGATTTCTAATAAAAAGGCAGGTTCGCAGTCCATGAATGCGATTTATTTGGTGAATATTAAGAAAGACGACATCTAGACTACAACC
This sequence comes from Maratus speciosus, assembly GCA_963932465.1. Lineage (NCBI taxonomy): Eukaryota > Metazoa > Arthropoda > Arachnida > Araneae > Salticidae > Maratus > Maratus speciosus. The sequence goes on from OZ010792.1 coordinate 566,825,778, forward strand.
CATATGAAAAAAAATCAAGAAAACAGTGAAGCACAAATATCGCTCGCTGCTTACACTTGTCAATAAAATCAATTTTCTCTCCCGAACTAGTGTTACTTAAATGGTAGCTCTCTTAATGATACTCTTAATGATACACCATTTTCTTGTTAATTCCGATAATTTTCATGGTACAGCTTCCATGTTTCGATCAAAATTAGTATTTGGCGGTCCAGTATATGGACCTTCTTGTTTATATGCAGCTGCTCCTTTCATTGATGGAAGTAACTTTCCTTATATTTTTGTTTGAGGAATTGTGTAATAGTATAATTAGTTTCTATGTCTCTGTTAATTTATATAATATGTCCTATTTATTTTTCTTAACAATATATCAGTAATTTGAGTCTTACATTCTGTTGCCCCATGGAGGAAAGAGATAGATGGAAGTGCAGAAAGGTGGCTGGCGGTGACGCCAAAATTAACCCTAAAATCAGCTACAGTCGGCCCAATAACAAGCATGTTCTTTCACGAAAAAAAGAAGAAAACTTTTAGTAATACAGATTTTAATTCATAATACAATGGAATGCTGCTTTAGAATGCTTAAAAATAAGCAGATCACTTTCATTTAAAGAAAAAATGCACGGGTTGTGGCAAAGAATTCGGTTCCTGTTCCAGATGTTTGTTTTGTTTGGGCCGAGTGAGAGGATTTAAATTTGAGCGATAACGCGCATCATATTGCAAACCGTTTTTACGGCATACTGCATCTCCATCTATCTATTTCCTCCATGTGTTGCCCCGTGAAGACGGATGAAAAATGAAAAGGGGTTGTGTCCCCTAAGGCGTACGAACCCTGTTAAAGAAGAGCTGTTCAAACATACGAAGGTAACACTGACATTTTTTAGATATGGGAAGGCGATATGCATGAATATATGAATATTTAAATTTGAACTCTTTTATGACCGCGAACGTTAATTTGTGGCAACAACTGCAATTTAACTATCGTAGAATAAATTTTGAAAGAAGAGAAAATGAAGTCGACGCGAGATCATTATTGAGCCATGATTTCCTGTGATTTTAAATCGGGATTAAATCAAACAGAATGCTTTCAACATTTACAATAAACATATGGTAATAAAGCTCCATCTCGTGCCACTATATTCAGAGGATTTACAGAATTTAGAAGAGATCGAAATTCTCTAACTGAATTCTCTAACCGAATTCTCTAACAGAACACACAGGAAGACCTTTGTCAGCTGTAGTCCCAGGAAATGTGTCGGCAGTGCAAAAAAAAATATTAATCTATGATAATATCTGTATCTGCAAAATGATACAGAAGGAACTTAACATTGGATACTCAGATATAAGTAGAAGTATTCATGAAAAACTGCATATGAGAAAATAGTTTGTCAATGAGTCATAATTCAACAGAACACCAAAAAGCGGAGCAAGTCAGAATTTGTAAAGAAACCCCACAATTACTGAATGATGTTGGGCAACGCATTATTTCTAAAATCATAACGGATATTGAGACGTACAGTCGTGGACAAAAAAGTAAACAGCCCCTACTAACTCCTCAATAAATTATCGTAGAAGAAAGTTACTGGTATACCGAAAGATTGGAAATAAAGTCTACTTTTTAATGACGTATACAAAATTTGCTTAGAGAGTCATCTACATATTGAAACGAACCCATACTTTATTTCTTTCCATGGATATACCCAATTTTAACAAGATATTTCAAATCTTCGGTTCAAACTATGTCTAGACAAATTTCAAGTCATTTGAATAATAAGTTTTTGAATTTTAAACATTCAAAATTTAGTGCTTCTAATGTTAAATTACATTTTCCTATTTTTATTAATATCTCCTGAAATTATACTCCTAATGTGCAATGTTTTTGTGTATCAATAATTCTAAAATACCCAAACATAAATACGTTGAATTTGTAATTTTTATAATTTTATGATATGAATTAAGAATCATGAAATTAATACTCGATAAAATTATGAATTGCAACCGACATTTTTTTGATGGATTTAGATTTATTAAGTCCTGCTTTATGGAAATCAAAAATTTCACATTTTTCTTCCAAGTAGTGTTCAAATTATGCTTAAAAAACGGCAAAATGTTGGTTTAACTCTTTCGAGACAACATCAATTGCACAAATTTTATTTGGTTGGCATCGCTTTTTTTAAACAGTTCTCTTTACTTGTAAAATACCAAGCAATACGATTCATTTTAAAACAACTATCAATAGACTGGGCGTAAAGTTGTAGACAAAACGGAAGCCCCTCAAAGTGCAAAGACAGTTAAGCCACTGTTAAGTCTAATTTAAAAAGACAAATATTACATTTATTTATTAATGGTGCCAAAAACAAATTTCACATGCACTTTTTGACGGTGAATATATACATCACCTGTCCCGAAAGGGTTAAGGGGCTGTCTATGATAGAAGTAACTAGATATTTTGAAATTCCTTATGCTATCCTGTAACCCAGCAGTCTTCAATGACTGCTTGAGTAGCTCTTAATATGCCTTGATCAAAAAGGGGGCTCTCTCGGTCAACAATCGAGTACCGAACTTCAGTTTGGATACAGCCCCTAAAATACGCTTGTTTTAAAATTAATTTCTTGGAAACTTATCGTACGAATTGCATGAAAATTTATTTTTAGGCTAATTGAAGGGTGTAGAGTTCATTTGTGCTGTCAGAATTGTGTACTGCTATTGAAAAAAACAAGTTATGGCTCGTTTTAATATGTAGATGGCCCCCTAAGCAAATTTTATATGCATCATTTAAAAGAGGACTTTATCATCAATCGTGTAGTACCAGTAACTTTCTTCTACGATATTTTTTTGCACAGTTAGTAAGGGGTACTTTTTTTCCACCTTTTTCTAGCTTTCCAACGCGTCAAAAAAGTAAGGTATCCTAAACAGCAAATCATTCTTCGCCGAACTTCGGCCGAATGCCCTAACCCGACCATATTTCGTTAAGACGAATCTTTGAGGGATCTCCCAAACCACCAATAGGGAAAACAAAAAGCAAGCAATGAAAGAAATTACGTATGCCATGTCCTTCAGAAGTACAGGGCTAATCAAAGCCATTAAGCTAGAGGGACAAAAGGCAGTTAAAGCTAATTGGTACACCACTAAGTGTCTTCTAGAGATTTTTCCAAAAGGTGAATGTTATGTGACGCATGCTTCACCATGACAATGTAAATCCCCATTTAGCAAAGATTACAGTCGAATTTCTTGAACAAAAAAAAATCCATTTGATGTAACATCCACCCTATTCACCTGATCTTGAAATGTGTGACTTTTAACTGTTTGTTAATCTAAAAGTTATTTACTTGAACGTGATTTACATTCTGAAGATTAGATTGATGAGCCTGTAAAAACATATTTAATCTGTTCTAAGAACTGCATAGCTTGAGAAATTAAATATCTGGAAAATTCGACTACGAAATTGCGTTGATCTTAGAGAAAACCACATTGAACACTCCTAGAGAATTGGTAAGTTTAACTTGTACCATTTAGTCATATCTGAAAAATTTCATTTCGACTCTCGTATTGATCAGATGTATAACTTTTATTTTTAAATTCCTGAAAGTCTTAAAAAATTCAATAATTTTCTTAATAATTTTCTCATAAATAAGGGCTAATGAAAAAAAAATTAAATTTTTAGTGATTTTAAAGGAATATTAAAGAAAAGCGTTAGAATTTTCTTTACATACTTTTTTTCCAATTACGGTGTTTATTAATTTTTAAATAACCTTGAGTATTACTTACAAAATTTAGTAATATTTCAGCCAAAACATTTTATTTTTCAAAACAAAAAATATATTTAGTAGTTATCTACAAAATTATTTTCTGATATAAATAAACTGTCTTGTACAAAATTCTCTGAATATTTTAAATTCAAAATGTCGTTCGTTTGTCACAACGTTATCAAGCTGATAAAGTTGCGGATAAAATATAAAGAAGGAACTGAAAAAAATGTCGTTTTAATTAAATCTGAGAAGATATATATGAATTCCTTAATTTGCATTAAAGCATGCATAATTAATATAGTAATTAAAAATAAAGATAAAAAATAACAATTTATTTTAGTCATTTGAGTGGGAGGATTGTCTCGTCTGGTAAGATTGCATATTTGATTTTGTTTGTTATCAATAATGTGACTGAGTTTTCCATAAAAAGAAGGCTGTTTTAATAATAATAATAGTAATAGAGCTTGAATATAAATGCTCATAAGTTACTAGTCTGTCTGACTAATCTTGTGACAGATGACAAATACAGAAACATCTTAAGTCAAAAATATGTATTATTGCGAATAATATTTGAATAAATTAAAAAAACAACAACATTGAAAAATAACTATAAATTAGAAACTTCTAAGAAAAGTTATTTTAGTGATTACCTTTGACGGTCAAAAGCCTTTGAGAGGTCAAAAGTTACCGAATGTTTTAAAGCTTTTATTATTTTAAGTATATTTTATTCAGTAATAATTTTTTTTAAGTTACACAATACTAGTCTTTTGTATAAAAATAACAAATAAAGTCTTTGTGCAACAATATTAAAAAGCAGAAAAACCAACGTTTAAAATGCACAAATAATATATGAAAAGCAGCAAACAGCTGTTTCGAATCTACTAGCGAGATTCTTCTTCAGTGCAAAAGGAACAGCGTGCTAGAAAAAGCAAGGCTGAGCCCTGCTTTTTCTCTCAGCCTGCTCTCTCAGCCTTGCTTTTTCTAGCACGCTGTTCCTTTTGCACTGAAGAAGAATCTCGCTAGTAGATTCGAAACAGCTGTTTGCTGCTTTTCATATATTATTTGTGCATTTTAAACGTTGGTTTTTCTGCTTTTTAATAGTCTTTTGTAGTTTTCTTTTTAAGAAATTGAATATTTTACTTTTTTTTTAACACTTTCCAACATAGTTGAAAAGTGTTTATGAATTCGATTTGCCTGTCCGTATGTCTGCCCGTTTTCTACCTCACGTAAATAGAATCGGATTGCCATGTGATTGATATACAGGGTGAATCAAAAGTCTTGCCCTGATTATAAATATTTATTGTGCTCAAACTATTATAATTAGACATATGTTTGTTTGGTAGCATTGTAAGTACTGTCATAATTTTTTTTATAAGACCACGTACCTCAGTAAATTTCAACGTGTGCTCCCTTGGTAACACGGAGAATGTCTAAGAAGTATTCTAGTTCCAGCTAAGTGATTGTTAACGTATCTTCTGTTACAGTAAATAGAATCGGATTGCCATGTGATTGATATGCAGGGTGAATCAAAAGTCTTGCCCTGATTATAAATATTTATTGTGCTCAAACTATTATAATTAGACATATGTTTGTTTGGTAGCATTGTAAGTACTGTCATAATTTTTTTTATAAGACCACGTATCTCAGTAAATTTCAACGTGTGCCCCCTTGGTAGCTCGGAGAATGTCTAAAAAGTATTCTAGTTCCAGCTAAGTGATCGTTAACGTATCTTCTGTTACAGTAAACACAGCAGCTTGTATCCTAATCTTCAGTTTTTCGAATTCAGCAGTTGTTGTGGCAAAAAGTGTGTCCTTGATATAGCCCATAAAGAAAAAATCCAGTGGATTAATATCTGGAGAGCGCGGAGGCCGGGGTGTTGGTCCATCCCATCCAATCCACCGACCCGGAAATGCTTCGTTCTATTGCACAAAAAAACTACTAAAACTGACCTATCCAATGTTACAACAAGTTACATTATTATACAAATGGTTTAATTTGTAATGGATAATTATAATCAGGGCAAGACTTTTCGTTCACCCTGTATGATATTGATATTTGCTATGGCATGTTTGGTATTGAAAATGAAGTGTGTAGCATTTATGGTTTATTTACAGGGACGCTCAAAACAATTCCGTTGCATTGTGATCGATGGGGGGAAATCGTCTGCATTGTATTATGATGATGTTTCACTATTTCTAACACATTGAAATTGATGTGTAGCAGTAAGGTGTACAAGACCGTAGACAGAAAAATATTTTGTAGGGGTATTTGATCATGATTTGATCATTATTTCATTTTGGATTTTTTATTTTTAACCGAGTTACTTTCTTCGGATGGACTGATGGATTCCCTTATTATGAAACAGCCGTTAAAAATGAAGTGTTAGGTACAGATAAAATAGCAGTCGTAAAAAGTTAGAACCCTGATTTTCTGGTCAGAATAGGGGAAAATTTGGACAAAAAACATTTCCCCCTTTTCCCATTCTGACCAGAAAATCAGAGTTCTAACTCTTTACGACTACTCTTTCATCGTCACCTAACACTTCATGTATAATGGCTTTTTCATAATAATGGAAGCCATCAGTCCATTAGAAGAAAAGGATCCATTCCAAAGGTATAAGTTCGATTTAAAAAAAAACCCATTTAATACTTATAGCAGAAAGAAGAGGCTTCAACTGCAATTTTCATGACACTAATAGAATCACATAGCTGCCAATTTGTACAGTTTTGTTACCTCTAAAATTTAATACAAATTTTTGTCCTGTTTAATCGTTGACAATTGTTAGATTTCGGCGATTGAATTAGTCAAAATTTACTGGTAAGTTTTAGTGGTAAGGAAAAATCTTAGAAACTGATAGATATGCAATAGCGTAATACTGCAGCAAAAAATAAATAAATAAATAAATAAATAATAAAAAAGAAATACAAAAAAAAAATGAAAAGAAAAGAAATTGCAGCAAAACTGACATTCAACAAACAAAAAACTATCAAGCGCTTTTTCAAATAAACAATTTCATTCCCCGTTTTTCTTAAAAGTTATGGAAATGTGCATCAAAGAAATGTTACTAAGCAACATAAAAATGAATAAATTAAGTGAAAATTTATATTGCATCTCTTTAGTTGGTCGCGATTTGTGTCAATCCGGTTTATCCCAGTTTTTTGCTTATCCGAGATGAGTTTGGTCCATATTAATTCATATAATCGGGACACTACTGTAGTTGATCTCAGAATATTAACTGTGTTGAATGATAGTTAATGGCATATTTATAGTTATCTTGACAGATATTTCGGGGGGGGGGGGGGGGGGATCAAATCCTGGTGATCCCCCTATTGGCTACGGCCTTGAAGGCGTACAACAAAACGCTTACTACTGAATTTGGTGTGCAAAGCATTTATCATTCACATACAGGCACACATAAAAGTGTTCGGTTACAGTACTGTATATGAGCGTTAAGTGATTGAAATGCGTTTTCAGTTGTGGTATGCATTTTTAAACAAATCTTTTAAATATTACTTGGTGTGTATAGATTATACAGGGCTGTACAAAAGACTTCGAGTACATTTCCGTTTATTGACAGAAATTGCTGAAAGGGAATTTACAATTGTGTTTAGACTTTCCTATCAGAATAAAATTTTAGTATAATATGTACTATATAATATCAAATCAATTGACCATATACAGGGATTCAACAAAATAATTTCAATTCCTTTCTGACTATAGATAGTAATTGCCGAAATTAAGTTTCCAAATGTTTCAAGAGTTTTCCAAATTGTTTACTTATATATCATTGTTACAGTTTTCTGAATCTGTTGAAAAGTGTTTCATAATCTATGTTTGCAGCATGATTTTTCTTTTTCATTAATGTTAAGTTATCAGATACATATTTTATGCGTTGTAGGTAGGATATACACTGTAAAAAAGGACAGATTTTCTTAAATATAATATAACATAACCACTAACAAAAATATACAATAACTTCTTCCGAGTTACCCACGATTACAAAATGTGTTCATTAATTTTAGAAACCTCAGAAACCAAAATATCTTCGAGATTTAAAGAAATGTTTATAAAAAGAAAATTCCTTTTGTGGCCATTGATTTTCGGAAAGGTTACCGAGTAGATTTTATAGTGTATTTATCAGTTTTTTTTCATCCTGGAATACAGGTTTATCGCATACTATTCTTATAAATATTTTTAATTCTTGTACAATGTGGTTCAAAAACAACATTCGGACGACATTATATGACAGTGATATAACTGTTATAGTAGTCAAAAATGATTAAAATACTGTTGATATTAAAACAAATTATAATATAAACATGCAATTTATTACATCAAATAGAAAAAAATATGAGCGTTCGCAAGAATAATAAATAAAGCACCTTTGCTCATTATGAGATGCAGGAAGATTTAAGAGCACTGTAAAATAAGTACAAATGTTTGTTAATCTCGGAAAATACTATGTAACCAAGAACAAAAATATAAAATAACCCCTTCCAGTTACCCACTATTCCGAAAAGCGTTCTTTATCTTTAGAAAACACCAGAAGCTACTATATTTTTTAGATTTAAGGAAGCATTTATCAAAACAAAGTTTCGCTTGCTGCCATTGATTTTCGGAAACATTTCTGAGTAGTTTTTATAGTGTAGTAATGATTTTTCTCAACCCAGAATATAGTTTTTTCTAATGTTATCCATTCTCAAGTAAACATTTTCATGTCTGACATTTCATACGTCTTTATACGTTTCATACGCAAACATTTTCATACGTCTGGCAAACGTATTTTACAGAACGCATGATAAATTAACAGCATTAACATTAAAATTAACCCTATTCTGTTACTCCTGCATGTATAAATTCAGTTTTGCAGCGGAAAATGTATATTGAGGATTTGATAGCATCCTAAACACCGTGATATAAAACTTTAACAAATTCATGTATGATAATATCGTGTAATAGTTTATATTGTAAAACGACCTTCGTAGAAATATGTATATTTTGTTAAAAACCTTTCATAAACTTCATTATGAAGCACAATAATGCTTGCGGAGTAGAACAATAGATGCCACAACCATTTTTTTTTTCGATGTTTCGATGTTCGGATGGAAAATTTGTTTTCTATAAATTATTTTCAGTTCTGCGTGAGATGAGATTTTTTTAAAAAAATTCTGATCTTGGATTTAAAGACGAAAGAGAACAACAACATTTTTTTTTCTATTTATTTATTTATTGTCAAAATGTATCGCATATTTAAATTATCACAAAAACGATTTAATAACTATTAATATATTTCTTTAGTGCATGTAAAACGAGTTATGCAAAGGAACTCAGCCAGTACTGACTATCACACGGTGCGTACCACCAACTCCGGACGCTGCGACAGAACGCAACGCAACACATAGGAGAAGACTAATTCCAGATTTGAAATTCTGTCCTGTTTAGATCCAAGATCAAAATTTTTTGAAAAAATCTCTTCTCATGCAAAACAGAAAATCTTTTGTAAAAAATTGGTTTTTATCTGAATATTCGAAAATAAAATGTTTCTGCCATCTATTGCTCTGTATTCCACAAGCATTATTGTACTTAATAATGAGGTTTTGATAAAACAGATATCAAAATATACACATTTCTATGAGGGTCGTTTTACAACACAACCTAATATATGAGATTATCATACATGAAATTGTTAAAGTTTTACATCACGATGTTTAGGATGCTATCAAATCCTCAATATACATTTTCAGCTACGTACCTGAATTTATACACGCAGGAGTAACGAAATAATATTACTATATACGAAAATCACTTGAAAATCAAAACTAACTTAGTATTTGCTATTAATTTTTTTTTCTCACGTTTTGCAAATATTAAGTTAGTTTTAATAATAGTAGTGTTAATGTAAATGTTAATACTGTTAATTTATCCTGTTTGTCTGCAAAACATGTGAGATAGTTAGTAATAAATGTGAGATTTTAAGTCTATTTTAAGTGCAACATATTGTTTCATCCATTTAACCCTCTCGCTGCATAAGTAATTCTTCGCGATGACAGTCTTTTACAGAATTTTTAATCTTTATCACCGGTTCTTTAAGGGAGAAATTTTTGACTATCGTAATTGGGGAAAATGTCCTGATTAAATCAAAGTTTTCGCTAAAAAATAACTGGTGGAAACAACCAAATAGTATTAATTTGACGGGAAAATGCATGCCCGAGCATACCGCAGCTGCACAGCGTGAGGATTAAAAATAACTCATGCGAATAGGAAATTGTTCCGTGTATGTAAGGGGCAGTGCTGCTAAGTTGAGGAATGTTTTTTTTTATTCGTAATATACATCCCTAATTTAAAAAAATAATCTTCGCTTTATTTAATGACATACATTCCTCTATTAAATAAAGCAAAGTTTAGTAGATATTTCGGAAAAAACAATGTGACAACATTGCTAATGTCAAAGTTAAGCGCATGTAAGGCATAAAATAATAACTATTGAAGACAGCATTTTAAATTAAATAAAAACTCTTCTCCAATCAGATAAATAACTCACGCGTGAAAGGAATTGTTGCGCGTATATGTAATGAATGTGCAGTGCTCTGCTACATTTAGGAATGCTTTTTTTGTTAATTCAAATTATCTGCTTCTATTTTAAAACAATAATTTTCGCTTTATTTAATGACATGCATTCCGCAATTAAATAAAGCAAACATTACTAGATGGAAAAAGTAGTAGATATTTTGAAAAAAAAAATGGCAATACTGGTAATGATAAAGTCAAGCGCATATAAGGCATAAAAGAATAATTATTGAAGATAGCAGATTAAATTAAATGAAAATGCTTCTCCAATCAGAGAAATAACTCGTTACATGTCTGTTGACACGTTGAAGTAACCGCTTACGTGCCCCACCCGTGTGTGCTAGGTTGTTGAGCCGTGACCGAGTGAGACATATCTGACACAAAACCAGTCGCTTGTCACCCGGCAGTAGCGATTGAACGCTGTCGTACCGCCCATTAATACTCTGGCCAACGCCCATTTAATGTCAGGTTTCGACTCTCAGAAGCTGTCAGAGAGAGTGTAAGGACCCGTCCGTAAAAATTGGATCCATTCATTCTCAGATTATAATCTTGGCATATCTTAACCGAGATTTAAAACCATCTCTATTGGCGATTTATTTAAAAACCGTAATTATATATCTTTAGGGACGATGATCACGTATCTATGTGCTTACTTTAATGGTACTTTTTATTATTGTTGTTTCATTTCAATCACATTTTGGCATCCGTGAGTTTCTAGATTTTCTTTTATTCGCTGAAACAAACAAACAACAAGCGACCGGAGCCCAATGGACCCTATTCAGGTGACGTCAAACGCCAGAGCTGGCGGTATGATGATCTGTTATTCTAATTACTGCACCGGCGGAATACCAATATGCGCAGAAACACCGCTAGCAGACGACTTTAGCCTTGACCCAGGATGAGTGCATACATTTTAACTGAAAATTTGTAAACTTGGGGAATTTTCTCGGATACAGAACAACAGTTTGAATTTAGTTTACAATATATTAAGTATATACTGCTGCATCAAAGAATTTTTCTGCGGTATTTTTAAGACACAAGCATTAATAACTCGCACTCCATAGACTGCTATGCTAAACACCGCCAGTAAATACCTCCAGCAGACGAATTTTAGCCTCGACCTCACGTCGCGTGCATAAGGTCCATTCCACTGCGGCGATCAACTCCGCTCCTTTGACCATGGACCCTCTGAGGTGCTATGGCAGATCGCTCACCCCCAAGAAAAGTGACACATCTCACAAAAATTCATTTTGCTTTTTATTCCACTAAAAGGCCTGTTATAGGTGCTTCTTGCTACAGAAGAAGTTTCATAAGTGTAGCTATACGAAAAATGGATTTATTACGCTAGATATATAACTACAGAAGGGGGTGCATGTGTGGGGAGGTAAATGACTCAACCCTCCAAACCTCATTTACATCTTCATTCTGAAGTGCTTTACGCTTTTATGCGCGTTTTTACTCCTGTTTGCAGAGCTAAGTGATATAATTTCATGTTACAGTAAATGCAAGAAAATTTTCTTTTGCCTCTCCTGTGAAATCAGCCTAATGCAAAAGAGAATGAATGCGGTTATGAATTATCTTCTATTAATCCAAAGTGGAAATGACGTTTCATCCTAATTTTAAAGAGTTTGGACAATTAGAATAGTTTTTTTTTTTTTTTAACTGACCAGATAAGAGAAAAAAATAATTCTGCGCACTTTATAATAGTGAATCCACTATTTTTGGTCAAAATACGGAAAAGCATATAACACACACTAAAAGAGCATAGATTTTTACTTCAAAACGACGCGTTTGGTTTTTAAAAATACAACTATTGCGGGTCCCCTGATACGAGGTTCGTTTAGAAAGATTTTCGTTTAACCCTTAATTGCTGTTAAGGCACTAACAGATGGGGACCATGGTCTCCCAGACTGCTGTTTTTATTCAGTTTTCACAATTTAACTTGTAATTTTCAGTTTAACTGTAGATGCAAATGAAATTTTGTTTCGTTTGAAACCCTAGTACTACCGCTAGAGACTTCTGAATAAGTGAATTTTAATTATAATATACCTGTTACACAGGGCCGAAACTAACAGGGGGCAGAGGGGACATGTGCCCCGGGCGCCAGAACAAAGGGGCGCTAAATGAAGTTTATAGCTTTGGAAAGGATCATTTTCTTCTGATGGACTGATGGCTTCCGTTATTATGAAACAGCCATTATAAATGAAGTGTTAGGTGAAGATGAAAGAGCAGCCGTAAAAAGTTAGAACTCTGATTTTCTGGTCCGAACGGGGAAAAAAAATGGCCATAATTTTTTTTTTTTTTTTTTTTTTTTTTAATTATGGCTATTTTTTTTCCCCCATTCGGACCAGAAAATCAGAGTTCTTTACATATTTTAAATTTTAAAATAAGTCGTCTATTATAAAATTAGTAAAATTCTCTTTGTAAATATACTTTGCGAAGAGGGGGGGCGCCAAAATCCATGTTTAACCCGGGTGCAAAAAAGGCTAGTTTCGGCCCACGTAAAGTTTAATACACTAATACAGAAACAGTAACCGATATGAGTTCATCCAATTATGAGTTAAAGCAGTATGAGTTAATTGAGCCTTTTATTCATCGTTTGTTTAAGCGGTCTCAGAGACCGCTTACAGTGTCTATGAGATAATTTTTGTCACAGCATTTAAGGGATAATAATATAAATTCATATAAAAACGGGTTAAAGATATAAATCATACAAATTTAAGATTTAATGTTATTAACCCTCTCGCTCCACAACCCGAGTCTTTCTCGGGCAATGTAAAAGTAGCAAAATTTTCGCAACCCGAGATTTCCTCGGGGATGCATTTTTTCCGCTTAATTAACTCTCCTTGATTATACCCCCCCCCCCCCAGTTATTTTTTATTGTAAATTTTACCTGGCATTTTCCCAATTAAATTATTCAAAAATTTCTGTTTTGAAAAACCGGTGATAAAAGATTAAAAATTCTGTAAAAGACGCTGCTCTTTCTGACAAACTTTTTATGATCTAATTCTATATTGTAAAAAAAAAATCTTTTACAAGAATCTTTCCCATATTTTAACCCTAAAATATATGTATATTTGTAATATGTAATAAAAAAAATTGCGCAATTTTTGAACTAATTTTGATAAAACAATTACGCAGCGAGAGGGTCAATCATGGTCTCGGGCAAAGGCGAAAGGGTCAACCAGTTGATAAATAATTTATATTTTAGCAGTCGGTACGTGTTTAAAAAAATTTAGTTCTTCTAAAAACATGATTTTACTTCATGAACACATACACCAATTAATTATAATACATCCATCAATAAGTTCCTGTAATGTTAAAAAATGTTCGGTATCACCTCCTCCGGCCGCATGGCATACATAAAGTCAGTAATCGAATTCTTTCCTTAGTTTACGTAGCATATTAACCGTCATACTATTAACCTCTACTGTAACGCATTTCTTCAAATCATACAGTGGGTTTGGTAGGGGAGGCCGGCGCTAGTAGGCGCAGTTTTTAGTTATTGATTTTTATTATTTTTTTGTTTAAGTTTTTTAGCAAAAATTAACTGCACTTTTAAAGAACAGGCATTGGGCTATAAATACCCGGAGTTTTGAGTTTGTAGCTTTTGTAGTTTATGTTTAGCGGAAGCCTAAAGTAAAAGGAAAATTGTGTGCCAACCTATCCCGTCACGGGGCAAGTTGCCTATACCTATGGGGTAAGTTGGTGCACGCTTTATAAAAAATTAAATGAAACTCAAATAAGACACGCAGTTAAGAGAAATCAATTTCATTATTACCAGTGAGTTTAATCAAAGGCGTTATCGCCGTACAGTGTAAATTCTAAATTATACAGACATAAAAATAATGAATAAAACATTAAAATTGAGTAACTTCTATCCTACTCGATATTATCATCACAGTTACAGTTGTCACAAATAAAAAATCGAGTGTCTCCGTTTGTGTAAGTCTCGTGTGCCCAAAATCTTGCATTATAACCACTTTTCTCTTTGCACTGTAAACTGAAATGTCTGAAATTCAGACACATAAGTGTCTGAAACGGAGTGTTCAATTTTCAGACATTTTAAAGTGTCTAAATTTTTAAGACGCTTGTATGTGTCTAAATTTAAGACACTTCAAACGTCTGAATTGCATCCATGTTTGACCACCTTTAATTTCTCTGCAAAAGCATTTTTCCACCTTTTTTTCGGTTAGCCCTAATACACAGAAAAAAAAATCCTTTAAAATATAAAAACTGTACCGCCAATCAAAACGCCAGTACAATTTACGTATTTTAGTGGAAATTTTCTTCAATTACCAGAAATATTTAAATTTTTTTTTGGAAATTTCTATATTTAAAAAATAAAAATTATGCTCTCATAGGAAGGGACATTTTCACCCACATTTCAGTAGGTCTCAGAGATTTTACACGTTTACTCATCTAATTCATTTTACAACATTAGCAATGTTACACTTACCCGTCGCGGGATACGAACTCATGACCCTATGGTCCGTAGACTATGTGATAATCCCTCTCGGCCACGCTTTCACAGTTAGGAAGTTCAAATATTGTTAGTTATTTGTGACTCACAATTTATTTTATGGAAATGGTAAATATTTTGTCAATCTGCTTATAATTCTGAAAGATTTCACACATCTTCTCTCTAGAATTTTGAATATTTTGCTTTTTAATTTCATGCGATCTAGAACCAGTAGAAAATTTTTTTACTTCTATCGAAGAAATTTTCAGAACACAAATATTATTGTTTATCAGAAGACACGTTATTTTTGAAATATTAAAATATTTAAAATGTTTTAACAGTGCGTATGTATATATATATTATATATATATATTTAATTCGGGCTTGTCCCGTTTCAGTTGTGTGTGTGGGGGGGAGGGCAACCTTTAAAAATAAAATCAATTTTTCATTCAAAAAGAAATGCATTTCTTAATGCCAAAAGCCTGTGTTTAATTTTAATGCGAAGGTATGTGTATATGAAAGTGTGTGAAGGAATATAGTGTTCTGTTTTCTTTGATTATTTCTTCTTCTTTTTTTTTTCGTTTGATCAGGTAAATATATGGCAAAATTTTTGAAATTGGACTCATTACTTCCATCCTATATGCTAAATATTATGAACAAAATTTCTCAGTTATAAATATTGTGTATAATGTTTCTGCAAAAATAATAAAAATCATTGGTTTACGCACAAATTTTTTGTCTTCCTTTTTTCCCCGATCAAAATACAGAGTGAAATCATACCTGGAGTAGATAGATACTGAATCATTAGCTAAAAAGTTACATAGTAAGAATTTTCAGAAATATTCCATAAATCCAAAAAAAAAAAAAATTAATACGTCCGACTTCTCAAAACACGTTCTAATAATAATATGTTCGACTAATAATAATACGTTCGACTCAAACTAGATGGCGCTACTGATTTAGGCGTATTCAAGTCATTTTTCTCTTGGGAAATTTTCGTAATTACTAAACTTGACATTTTCTATCCAGAATTGCGATTTGGAGGGGCATATTTTAGAGGAGTATATGTGCTCAGATCTGTCACGGTCTTTCTTTCATTTGATTTGATGGGACATGCCAGATCAGGTCCTGACTTTTATTTTTCTGCAGACTGGAGCAAAGTCGTCAGTGTTGAATTCAGACACATTTCTTCGGGAGGGATTTCTGAGGCTCCGGGGGGGGGGGGCATTATTGAGTTCCGGGGGGGATTGCACTTTTTGACCATTGAAAACACAAAATCTCAAATTTTCCGGAGGGACATCTCTTTGCTCCGGGGGGAAATTTCTCTCCCCCGGGCCACCCCCTGAATTCAACACTGATAAGTCGTAACCAGCCAGAGAAGCCAGAGGAAGCTCTGGAAAGTTTTAGTGGTGTAATTCTGAATACTTTTAAGATGTTAAATAATGAAATACTGTGCTAAAATATATCTTAGTTTTTGCGATTTTTTTTTGTGTGTTTCTGTATTTGGATAATTTTAAAGTGTGTTTGCAATCAAACAATTTAAAGTTTTATTATTAAATTAGCAAAATATTATGATGATTAAAGTGAACAAGAGGTTACACTGGGTCTTAAATTTATAATTAAGTAAATTTCAAACATGCTATAATTTCGAATTTCATTATAAAATTTATGCGCAATGCACTGGTTTGAATATAAATAAATAAATCATGTCTAATATACATGGGTTTAGAAAATGCTGATTACGAAATATATGGATTTGTCCTTGAAAGAGTATATTTTACCTTTTAAATGGAAATTTTTAAATACAGAAATATGCAAAAAATGGAAAATTTTCTGGAATTTAAGGAAGAAAATTTGCATTAAAATACGTATATTGCCAGTATAATTTCCATATTTTAACGGATATTTTTTACATTGTATAAAGCTTACAAAAAAAAGTGAAAAATTGACTGCCTATTACCGAACTTCCAGATTGGTCAAAAATGGATGCGATTCAGACGTTTGAAATGTCTTAAATTCAGACGCATACACGTGTCTTAAAAAATAAGACACTTTAAAATGTCTGAAAATTGAACACTCCAGTTTCAGACACTTATGTGTCTGAATTTCAGACATTTCAGATTACAGTGTTTATGCCATGATCATATAGTAAGACACTTAAGTATCTAAATTTCAGACACCTATGATGTCTGAAATCCATATTCAGACACTTAAGTGTTTGAATTACTTTTTCAGTCACATATGTGTCTGAATTTAAGACGCCCTTATTTGCAGTGTGTTTGCTGTATTTCAAGCTACCAGCACACACCAGAAACCAAGCCAACTTGCCCCGTGTTCAATGCGCTTACTAGCCCCATAACAAATTTCTTCACAAAACGGAGACGTAACCTTCTAAACATAAATAATCCAAGTAAATCACATATGCGGTAGGTACAGTTAATCATACACTAAGAAAAATTGCGCAAGTCAAATCGCAATTATTAATATAAGTATTAGAAATTAGAAAAAGAATGAAGCAACAAAAAATTACTTATGAGTGCAAAAAACAGAAAATTCGCAATAAATGTCCACTGCAGGTAGGTAACGGTGCAAAACTACAATGGAGATTGTAAAAAGCAAGAAGAAAGTTACTCTGTGACTGGTTGCGGAATCTATCCACAAACAGACGATTTATGAGGACTTACCCCTGTAGCCAACTAGCCCCGGTCTCCCCTACAGAAATCACGTGTACCAATTCTTTAAAGATTCGTGGCTGTGCGGCCGGAGGAAGCCATGTTGAACATTTATGAGCATTTATTTCGTTTAAAAACTAATGTAATTACAATTAATTTGCATTTTGAAGCAAATTTGTAATCTTTGTTTAAAAGTTAATAAAGTATTTTATATTGGATGAATAATATTGATCCGGTAGCCGGCTACAACAAAAGCCCCGTCATTGCGCAATTGAAAAAAAAATATGTAAATCGATAGTAAAAAGTCATACGAACAAAATCAGCTAGGTGTGACTATTTTTAACAAAACAAAAATACGTTAAATTAAATTAATTATTATTTAAAAGCGTCCAGAATACGTCCTCATACGCCTTTTCTGACACTTGACCAGCGTACAGAAGCGAAATGAAGTTGACACCAATAAAAATTCAAAGCAAAATAAACCTGAAACTTTGTCATTGGCCGCCTCTTTAATATAGTCCGCCTCAAAAGTTTAAGCACAAGCGTAAAATGTTGATTTTTGATGAATAATAAAAAGTTAAAATAAATAGCAATTTTTTTTATTTGTGTATTTCGCAACTTCATTTAAATAAATAATATCAAAAGTAGAAAATTTTAAATTACATATTTGTTAAAAAATGTAATTTAAAATTTGTCTAAACAAAACTGTCTCAAAAATTTATGCACAATGGCAAAAACAACTACATTTATCATTTTTACAAAACTGTTAAATACAAATTATTTTTCCGTGATTTCGGATTAGTTCAAATAAACGCGCGCCCATCGAAATTATTAGTTTTTGTACAGTTTCTGGAGGAAAAGAGTACCATGCTTTCTCTATGGCCTCTTTGAATTCTCCAAGAGAGTCATACTGTTTTCCATTGCTGTAAACCTGACGGGTTAAAATACCTTAGACATTCTCAATCGGATTTATGGCAGGACTTAAAGCTGGAGAGTCAGGAATTTTAAATTTTTTCTGCAAAAGCCACGTTTATGTAGTATGTGATATGTACATTGAGGCATTAGGTTGTTCAAAGAACATTCAGGACCCTCCAAAATGTCACCGGGTGGAAGGAAATGTTGGCTTAGCATCGCTTGATATTTTTGGGAATTTTCTTCCTTTTAGAAAACCCAGAGAGGTCAGGCTGTTGAAGCCGAACACCCCCCCCCAAAGCATAACAGTCTTACCGCATTGCTGCCTGTTGATAAAACTCCTTGGTTCCTTTCGGAGATCATGCCAATACACATTCCACCCACCAGGGCCATCTGAGTTCCATTTTTTTTCTCATCACTGAATAAAACAGTAAGCCACTTGTCCCCGTAGGAAATGTGTTTTTTAGCCCAGTTCATTCTTGCTTGTTAGCGGTGTAGTTTAAGACATGGTTTGCAAACCATTTTAGTATGATGTAATCACATTCTTTAATACGTCCTGATGCAGTATCTTTGGACACCTGTGCACCGAGATTATTAACCATTTGGAAAAATAGTTATTGTCCTCGTCAGGGTAGGAAATCAAAAACATATCTGAAGCCTTTTATTGGTTTAATCCGCATTTTATTCGTTTTCTGATTGGTCTATACAGTAGTCTGTATTTCCCTTTACTTTCAACAGAGATGGATACTTCTGTTGCCACTATAACAAAAAAGTAATAAAAACTACAAAAAAATTAATAACTCAGAAACAAATTGAGATATAGCTTTCAAGCAAATTGCATTTAAAAGTACATTTTTTTTCTCTATACGACGGTGTAAAAAGTAATATTGCGGGATGTTTAGAAGTTTAAGAATGAAATTTCATTTAAAATGGGTAATCAGATTTCTTGGAAATCTAACGATGGAAAAACCTTTTCCCGAACAGCCAATGAAATGCTTGGATAATACGTAAGTTTCAGGTGGATAATACGTAAGTTTCAGGAAATCTGACGAGTGGCCGGCGATTTTTGTCGCTTGCAATTTTTACGTGTAATAAAACTATTAATGTTTAATTCATGGCGTACGTAATGTGGGATCAACTCCGTGCGATTTTTTATGTCTTAAATTTTAGTCTTTGAAAAAACCATTTTCCAAATGGTCGTTGTAATTTGTTAAATTGCTTTTTTTTTAAATTTGCTGTGTGGGCATATTTTATCTAAACAGGAATCTCCAATTTCTCCTATCCATCTCAACAAACCTCATACGTGATCGTCCACATCTTGGTTTCCGGTTGAAATTATAATTTCTAGAGAGTACTTGATATAGATACTTTGCTTTGATCAATTTTAAAATTTTAAAAACAGTTTTATTTTGTGATTTCAATTTAAAAACTTTTAAAATCTCATCTTTTGTGGCTTCTTTACCTTTCGGAATTTTTAAAATGAGTGGAAATGATTTTTTCACTTTTATATTTTTATAAAATTGAAAAATGACGTCATACAACCTCATTACACCCATACGATACCGTGTTTATTAAAAATTTAGCATAAAGTGCTTAAACTTTTGAGACAGTTTTTCTTCAATAAAAAAAAGTAAATTAAATAAAAATTAAATTTAACTTTTCTTTTAACCAATAAAAACTGCTTATTTTATTTGATTTTGATTAAATATCGAGTATTTATTGTAAATTGGCGTCATATATTATCTTCTTCAATTAGTATTTTTCACCATATTTTAAGAGTGCATAAACTTTTGAGACGGACTATAGATATGACAGACTTTTCCAGTGAAATAAAGTTTACAGTACCAAGTTTTTCTGAAAGAGCACACAATTTTCGGTAAAATCCTTTAAGAGTGATCAATATACGCGATAACGTAAAACATTATAGCTTTTAAAAAATAATTAATTTAATTAAAAATATTTCCGGCTTGTCAAACCTAGTCATACCTAACTAATTTTGTTCGTATGACATTTTACTATCAATTTACATTAAAAAAATTTCATTTCCGCGATCACGGGGCTTTCGATGTTATCGGCTCTCGGACTATATAGAGACACCTGGCATTACATCCCTTCACTCTACACTGTTCGAAAGTTTCAGAAAAATATCCAGTCACTCGACCGTTTTTATGGAAAACGGCTTCATAACTGTAATATCTGACTACAGTGGTGGCCAAAATTGTGGACAATTTTTGAAATTTTCATGTTTTATAACTTTGTGTGCTTGAAGAATATCCCTTCACTGCACCACGTGCCACATCTGGCACATACCTAAAAACACTGTAATTCTTATTATGTGCCATGAATTTGGCCAATATGATCTTTATCTCTGATTAAGAACAGTCCAAAGAATGGAATAACACTTATTTTGTCCATGTCAGATGGCTGCATTTAACAAAAAATTAGAAGTTGTTCTTCGGAAACAAAAAAATTTCGATCAAGCTATTAAGGTAAAATTTACTTTCATTATTTTTACTGAGTACTTAAATATATAAATATAAAAAAAAAGTTGCAGAGTGTTAAGCAGAAAAAATTAAATAATTTAAGCTCATTTAGCTCTAATATATATATATATATATATATATATATATAGCAATACAATATTTTAAAACCATAATTTTGTACATAGGGTACACGCCATAAAATATCAAATTTTAGCTGAAAATTTGAAATTTAATTTTATTTTACTATTTTTCCCATTATTAGACCGATATATAGATTTCAAATAATTTTTTTCATACAAATAGAAAAAATCTTGCAGTGAAGGGTTAAAATAAATATTCCTTAAGTAAAAACGTTTTTATATCAAAGTCAAGAAAGTTTAAGGTAGAATTTAATAAAAAAAAAAGAATAATTAAAGTATCTGCATTACAAAAGAAGTTACGCTTACAAAAAATAATAAGATCTAGATTTCATTATATTTTAGTTACACTTACACATTCAATATTTAGTAGGATAACCCTTGTTTTTTATTACAACTTCACAGCGTCTTTGCATTGAGAGAACTATGTGTTTGGAGTTCATCCTTTTTAATTACATGATGCCAAAAATCAATTATAGCTTCAATAAGTTGCGATTTATTAGATAGACGCTTTTTTTGTGTAAGTATTTCCAAACGTCTCCACAAATGTTCTATAGGATTCTGATCACAGCTGTTTCCTGCCCAGGGTAATAATAGCATGCTTTTATTTTTAAACCATTCTTTGCATATTTTTGCCATATGGCAAGGAGCTGAATCCGCCTGAAAGATAAATGGTGCTTTATTGGGGAAGAGATCCCTGATGGAAGGTATCAATTTTGGTTCAAGGACAGTTTCGATGTATTTTTTGCATTCAGAATGCTATCAATCACTTGAAGGCGGCCCAGACCATCTGCAGACATACAGGCTCAAATCATGATATCTGTTGGGTTCTTTGTAGTTGCTTCAATGCAATCAGGATTCAGCTCTTCTCCTACTCTACGTCTCACATATTTTCACCCATCACTACCAAAGAGCGATATTTTACTCTCATCGCTCCAGATTTTTTGCTTCCACTGATTTTCGGACCAATTAATGTGTTTTTTCTCACTAAACTCGTTTCTTGCGTTGCTGAATATTTAAAAATGGTTTTTTTTCCTCGGAAATCTACCTTTCCGTCCAAAACCTGCTAACCTTCTCTTTATTGTTCTTGAACTAACGGAAATACCCATTGCATTCATTTAACATCTAACACCATCTGGTGAAATTCTTCTATTTTTGAGGCATATCATTTTTATCTTTCTATCGTCAGAAGCACTGGTGCATTTTTTTCGGCCTGATCTTGCCTTATTTATCAATGATTTAGTTCCTTCATAACGTAAGCACAACTTTCGTACGCCATATAAAGTGGCTGTTCCACCAACCTGTCTTGAAATTTCAGCATAAGAGAGGCCATTTTCGCGCAATATGACAATTCTGCTTCTTTTTGTAGGTGTCCATTCAGTTCTTGTTGTTGATGATATTGTTTTAAATTATTTGCATTAAGAAAAAAATAGAAATATTTTTAAAACAACATTATTCTATTTAGTTACACATAGTATTCACCCTTCTGAAAAATTCATTCCAGCAAAATAGCGCTTTTACAAATCAAAACATACTACAGTTTAGTTACTGACATTTGATTGGTTCTCAGAAGAGTCATTGCGATTGGCTAGGAAGCTTTTATTACAATACACTTAAGCATTCATGACTAGTTCTGTTTGTATTTTGTACTAAAGTAAGTGTACCTTATTTTGTAATGCAGATATTTTAATTCTGTTTTTTTTTAACTAAATTCTACATTAAATTTCCCTGAAATTCATATATAAACATATAAATATATACTATAAGTACACAAAGTTATAAAACATCAAAATTTCAAAACATGTCCACAATTGCCACCGCTGTATATTCTGACCATAATATGGTAAAAAATGTGGTCAGATACGCTTCCAAATATGGTCCAGTAACCGTTACCATTAAAAGCGGTCTAATGGCTGGAGAGTTTGCTGCAGATTTTGAATAATGTGGGAAATATCCCAAATTCGTCTGGGTTCTTAATAAAAATAATTTTTTCATACCTAATAAAAGTTTTTGAACTCATTTGGAATGTCTTTACTTAATTAAGTAACACAGATGAAGGAAAATAAAACTTACCAGAAAGCAAAAAATAATTTTGGCTTTAGTTAAAATTCCTTGAATAAAATGTTTTAACTTTTCTACCTTAACCACAAATCTATCTGTGAGACATTTAGATACGGATCAGAGACGTAACGTGAATTTATTCTTAACAATATCATCTCCATTTATCTAGCAGTAATCTCCGTTAAGGGAAAATACTGAGTATAATTTTGAAATTAACGTTATCGCCCGACAGAAATAAAGTTCTTCAGCTTCCGGTATTTATCGATGAGTATTGTTATCGAAGTAATAATTCAGGACTTCAAGGTATTGTGTGGTATGTCGTTTTGATAGCGAGTATGATATTTATTTTCTCTTAACGGTCACAGATAAAACACATTTTCTGTGAAACGATTAAAAATATATATATATACATATATATGTATAATTATAATTACAAAAGACTTTTTTATTAGTATAATTTATTCACACGCCATATATAGCTAAAATTAATAATTATTGTTACTTGTTAACAAATGCAATTTCCCAGGAAGACCCCGTTTATTTTCTAAAATAATTTATTTTTACAAGGATGTATTAATGAGTTTTTGACCTCACATAGAAATAATTCATTGAAATTTATGAAATCATTACATTTTATGAGTCCTTTTCTATATAGTCAATCTGCACAGTAACACATTTCTGAAAACGGTATTTCAAAGAGAGGAAGAGGACATATTCCAGGAGGCGCGCTAGTAGACCCAAAGAGGGGTATTTTTCTAACTTTTACCGACCCCCACATGTGACATATTGTTGGAAAGGCCTGTGACCACTTATTCATGCTATGCTCCTCCCGATCCCCTCCGGCCAAAATTTGTCCTCCAGGGAGCACTTTTCTAAATATTTCGGACATCATTCATGTCCCTGGGGGGCAAATTTGGGGGGAAGGGCTCGGGAAGTGCATAGCATGCTTAAGTGGTCACAGGCCTTTCCAACAATATGTCACTTGTTTGGGGCGGCAAATGTTAGACAAATGACCCCCTTTGTGTCTACTATCGCGCTTCCTGGAATATATCCTTCCCCCTTTCTTTTAAATAACGTTTCAAGAATTGTGTTACTGTGCACAGTGATTATATAGAAAAGGACCCATAAAATGTAGCAATTTCATAAATTCCACTCAATTATTTCTATGTGAAGGCAAACACTTATTGATACACTCTCGTATAGTAAATAAAAGGTAAAAGATAATCACTTACTTGTTTCTTCATTAGATCCACCTTCAGCAACTATCCAAATCTAGGAATTTCACAACGCATTGCTGCCTTTGGTAGTGCAATCTACACTTGTGGACAAAACTCAAGGACCAAGAAGAAATGTATACGTAAATGAGAATCTACATGAGACTATGGGTCAAGAAGCAAACAATAGTATTAACAGAATGTTATACAGGATTTAATATAAAAAATTTGTTGAAAGGATGTATACAGGGTATTACCAGAGACTTTTTCTGAAACGTGGCGAGACAACTTTCAACACGGCGTGGTATACTCAGAACAATATCATTCAGTAACTGTTAAGGCAAGTTGCCCCATTTTTCCTTTACTGCACTGATGAGGGTTTCCTTGTTTGTGGAAAAACATTGTCGAGCAGCAGTGCGTCTCCCCAAGGCATCCCATACATTTTTCAATGAGATTCAGGTCAGGGGAACGTGCTGGCCAGTCTATGCGATGGATATCTTCGGCCTCAAGACAACCTTGTACAGACTGTGTGCGATGACAAGGTACGTTATCGTCCATAAAAGAAACTTTTTGCCAATAGCACCTCGAAAAAGTCGAACACGTGGAAGCAGGACGTCTTGAATGCACCGTCTACCGGTCATGGACCCTTGGTCAAGCACATAGAGATATGTGCGGCCATTGAACATGATGCCTGCCCACACCATGATACTTGAAGTCGCATATCGATCTCCTTCTAGAGTATTTTCGTGACAGTAAGCACCATCAACCTCGAGCCAAATCAGTTTACGTCTGCAATCAAACGATAGACTGAATCTACTCTCATCCGAGAAGAGCACGGTAGATCAGTCGTCATCAATCCAATTGAAATGCATACGGCACCACTGTAAACGGGCGCTAAGATCGCGTTTCGAGAATGGGACACACACAACAGGTCTTCGGGCGTATAGTCCACCCTTTTTCAAAAGTCTTGTTACAGTTTTCCGCGATATTTTATTTCCTGTGTCAACACAAAGTTCATTTGCTAATTGACCAGCTGTGCTGTGTCGGTTCCTTTTTGCCGAAATAATAATATAGCGATCTTCTTGGGACGTCGGACTGCTAGGACGACCTCCTCCCGTGCGCCTACTACATATATCACTCTTTTGGAATGCCACCCATAGCCTAGAAACAATACGTACGCGATGTTAAATTCACGGGCAGCATCTCTCATTTTGCGTCCTTCTTCCAACTTTCCGATTATTCTACCACGAGTAACATGATCTAAATGATGCCTTGAAGACATATTCAAAATTTCAATGTTCAAGCTTCACTCCATCAATTTTTACACCTAACGACAACTCACAGCACCCGCCGTTGCTTAAAATCTCTTATCTCTGCTGTCATGCGATCGACAAAAGCAGAAGTGCAAAATTTGCATAAGTTTCACAAAACAGAGTACATCCGCATTCATGCAAATTTACACGTGCTGCAGCGGATCTATTTCTAACTGTAATCGTTGAAAATAACAGTGGTTCTTAAGTTTTGTCCACCAGTGTATGTTGTAAATGAAAATATTATGTTGAATTATTTAATATTTTTCAATTTTTGTAATGTATGCATATTTCACAATGAGGATGAAGAGACATCTGTTCACTAGGTCTTGAATATGATTTAATACTGTCTTGGTTAATTATATATACATAGTGTTTCAGAAAGGACTCCCCAACTTTGAAATGACATAACTGCAAAACAGTGACAAATAGAAAGGTGAAACAAGTGGTATGTTGGACAGACAAATCTGGAATTTGTTATACACCAGTTTGCACAAATATTGCCAAGTTTGGACATTAGAGGGCGTTGCAGTCACAGAGTAGTGTCTTGGAGATACTGTCTGAAAGTGTGCTTCGTGAACAGATGTCAAATCACATTATAATGGTTTCGATATGGTCACCTTTCTTAGCAATAACATGACACAACCAAAGGGTAAATTTTGAAGTCACTCGTTGCAATGTCTCCACTGAAACGGATGCACATGCCTCACAGATGAATTGTTCAAGCTGTTCCGACATTTGACAATTCTTAGAGTAAACAGTGTATTTCAAGTAGCCCCACAACAAGAAATCGTATGGATTGAAATCAAGGGAATATGAAAGCCAATCCATACCATGCCATTGGTGGCATTCCGGTACAATAAAAACATACTTCTCCTAGGAATACGACATCATGTTCTTCAATTTCCGGATAATAACTAATTCGATCCAACTTACTTACACTACACGTCTCAGCAATGAAACAGACTCATGAATGAACTTTCTGTACTTTTGAGTATTGTTTAAAGCTTCATGTGCTTGTGCTGCCACCTATTAGCGAATCTTGGAACTATTTCTGCAAGCCGATGTATAACAAATTCCATACCTGTCTGTTCAACATACCACTAGTTTCACCTTTCTGTCTCTTACTGTTTCGCAGTTATGTCATTTCAAAGTTGGGGAGTCCTTTCTGAAACACCCTGTATGTAGAGTAAACATTTTTCATGCGGGAGAAAATAACAGTTGACCCGACATAAGAGAGGTATTTACATCTACATTAACCACAAGAAAGTGAGACCATCCCTTACGCAGTAAAAGTATCTTTGAGTGTCCTGAAGAAAAAATTAAAGGTCTCGTTGAAATGAAACAGTAAAGTTTTTATCGATAGTTCGTTTCTGTGTTTATTCAGCACAGCATTTCACACTCAACGTAGCTAAAATTAATAATTATTTTTAATTGTTAATTTAAACGGTATATTTTGCCACTTTTGTACGTAAATAAAATCTGCCAATGAGGTAGATTTTCAAAGGTTTTGATTGACAGTTTAAAACAAAATACCGATTTCTTCTTTGTCAACCCAACTTTCAACTCATCCAACTAAAAGTGGTTTATTTAATAGTACCTCACGAAGCCGAGTGCTCAGTGATAAGTGCGTCGTGCTATCAAGCCACAGGTCCAGAGTTCGACTCCGGACTGCTTTAAGTTCGCCCAACTTTTCACCTTACGTTACGGGGTCAATAAAATGAGTACTAAGCTTGCTTGGTACTACACGCTGGGACTCCTACGTTACATTGATTGACTGGCCGGGACATATGTCGTATACCACCCCAGAGCACATGGTCAGGAAAACATAGATGGATATTGTATATCCTGTTCGTTAGCGATTGTCCACGAGTTTAGTTTAATATTAGCCCACAGTTTATACATAAATATTAATTGTTTATATAAAATAAGTTTTAGAAATATATGATATTCAAAAGAAAATATATATCGTACTCTTAAATTTATTGAGATATAAAATCTACTCTAAGTTTATTTATTTAAGGTAATGTCCATTCATAAAGCCTACCTAAATATTAAAAAATAATTAAAACAAAACTATAACTTTGAGATTAAATAGTATTTCTCAAAAATAATGTTTATGTTAATGTTATGCTGCAAGTATATGAAAATTTGAGAAACAACATAATACTGAAATGTTCATATTTTTTTTCTTTCTATCAATCAACTAAACTTCTAAAATATTTTTCACTCTCTCTTTTTTTTGTATGTTTTTCTACGTATAGGCTTTGCAATTTCTTTATCTGGCTCATGCGTTTGAAAAAACACGCCCTCAATATTTGTCATATTTATATAAAATTCAACTTTATATAAATAAGAGTCATTGTTGTTTTTGTATATTCCATCAAAATACATTACCATCGACCTCTTCATTACTTTCGGCTGAAAGCCCTGATGATCACTGATTTTTCAGTGAAATGACATCTTGTCTTTTATTTTCTCTGTAATTGAGAGAAAGTTTGGACCCTTTCCAAAACTTTCTTTACCAGTCTCGTGGAAGTTAAATTTATTTTTGATGAGTGACCAATGATAAAAATTGTCAAAAGTTCTTAAATAATTGATTAAAGTAAAAGAATATCGTATCTCTCGATTTACTTAAACTGTGTGAAGGGAATAAAGTAATAAATAGTGACATTTATATTAAAAAAATACCATTTCTCTTTAATTCGCAAAATACGAATTCTATTTAAATTGGCAAGATACGAATAGCGCTTTTGGTAAATCAAACATTTCCTTCTAATATTAAAGGTTCAAAGTAAATAAAATTCCAACCTATATATTAAAAATGCAAAGCGAATCTTTTAAGACCGATTTCGGTCCATCTGAGCATGCGCAAATAACACTTCAAGGTGCTTTTCTGTTGCTAAATAGAGTGGGAAACAAACTGGTTTCTTTCCGAGGGGGATTGAGAGAAGTCCAGATATCCAAGTTGGCTAAGGCGTCAGAGAGAAAATTTCTGGATCTCTAAAGGGATTGGGTGTTCGAAACAAATCCTAATTGATCCTAAAAGGATTGTTTCCTTTGAAAAAAAAAACTTGGAGTTTATCTTCTTTTGATCGAAAAAAAAGACAGTTGAAGAGGCAGAAAAAAAAAGCAGCCGATCTCCGTCCCGTTATAAAATGTGATGTTTTTATTTCTGTTAACTTGCTAACAAATGTTTTCTAAAAATTTCCGACATTTTAATTATGTTAGGAACCTTTAAGCTGTCTGCGTTTTGACGGATACTATCAAGTTCGTTATTATTGTACAACAACAACAACATCATTCAACAACGATAATGGTGATAATTTGATGGTGGCACATAAAAGGAAAGTGGTAAAAACATGCACTTAAAAACAAAAAAAAAAAACGAATGCATTATTGCAGGTGATCCAAATTAAGGTTATGGTGATTATCTTTTAAACCGATGGAAACATGCTGCTTCTAATTAGAAAACGTATATAAATCGAGTATACCTTTTAGATTTGTTTTTAAAGGGGACCTTACAGATACTAAATACGAAATTTCAATTTTTATATCGCCCCTTTTTCCAATAACGCATATTGAGAAAAGTGTTAACATGCGTAAGTTTTGGTCGTGAAATAATATGATATTTTTGGTACTTACGTATTATCTGGGCCATAGTCACTTTGTTTATTATTAACTTTTTGACCTTAAAGAGCTTAAAACTCCATATTAAATTATCTACTTTTATAATCCTTAAGAAAAATAGATTGCAAACTACTATGGCTATCTATCGTATCCTAGAGGTCTGCACGGGACGGAATTTGCAGGCCCGGTCCCGGCACGACTCGATGAAAAAAATTAAATGTTCGGCCTGATCCCGGACCGGTCCATGGGAAATCAATTACATGAGGTCCGACTCATTTTCCGCAAAAAAATCAGGTTTTTCTAAACATACGATTAAGAGTCTTTTAAAGAATAATATTGCATACATGTTAAGGGATAATTTTACAGTATATTTTAAAATTACTATGTGTTCCGCAAGACAGAAAATACACAATAGCAACATTAATGATTACTTAGAGTCTTACAAGGAGAGGGCCAACCTTGTTAATCACAGATTTTGATTATTTTAATATATGTTGTAGTGTAGAGACCCCATAGTCTCAGGTTCAACGGATTTTATCCAACGTTCTTTAGTTCTTGAGAAACCGGGAGGGGGGGGGGTCTAATAGTAGTACACAACTTAAATACTTACTTTGTAACTGAAAGGACAGGTTGATCGTAGCTGAGTTAGCATGGCATTTGCCGACTAATCTGCGGGCCCGGGTTCGATGCAAGGACGCGCCACATTTGTTTTTCTCATTTTTTGTTTTATAAATGTATTTGTAAGTATAACTTAATAATCTCATTGTCAATTAAAATTTATAATATTGTATATCAATTATAATTTTAACCTATTTAATTTTTTACTTTTAACTAAATAGTTGTATAAAACATCATAAAACTGTTAATTTTTTAAAAATCACTTTTAAAATGTATTTCATATATTCTTTATCAATGCAATGATATTGAGCAATTGTGTCAATTCGTGATTTTAAAGAAACATCATTTACGCATTGTTTTAACAAAGGAAATCAATGCGATAATACTATTATTCTGTTTTTAAAATAACAAGCATAATTATATTAAAAATTAGCATCAGAATTAATTTACAACCGATTTTTTGGATGTTAAAGATTTTTAAATTTTAATACGTATGCTTGCGTTTTCAATTATTTTGCTTTCCCCTTTATCTTCATTCTACTTTTATTTTTATTTTATTTGAATTTTCTTTTATTTTATCATAACGAGATGGCACCACAACAGGTTTTGTAACGATTTTGGAATTTTTATCATTCAATAATAGATCCAGTTTCTTTTAAAACCTCTTTAAAGGATGAGAAATAATAGTTTAAAAATAAAAAAAAATGATAAATTTAAGTTTGTTAACATTATAATTAATGTATGATATTAAAATTTTTAATTTAAATTATTAAATCATAATTACAAGTATATTTATAAAACAAAAAATAAGAAAAATAAATGTAGCGCGTTCGGGTACCGAACCCGGGACCACAGATCAGCCAGCAAACGCTGTACCAATTGAGCTACGACCTACCTGTCCTTTTTGTTGCAAAGTAAGTATTTAAGTTGTGTACTACTATTAGACCCCCTGGTTTCCCAAGAACTAAGGAGTGTTGGATAAAATCCGTTGAACCTGAGACTAAGGGATCTCTACCCTACAACATAAATTAAAATAATCAAAATCTGTGATTAACAAGGTTGACCCTCTCCTTGTTTGACGTTTCAACATTCAAATAAGGATTCATTAAAAAATTAATGTAATTTAAAATAAAAGAGTAAAAAGGAGGTTTAAAAAACATGATAACTTTTGAAGCTGTACAATGAAAAGCAGATTTGTAAAAATATTTCTCTGCCATTTAATAAGGCTTTTTTTCAAATCCAAAGGAGCTACTTTCTGATACATTTTGAATTCATTTCTTTTCGGAAACACATAAGATTGGCAGGTGTTCTTATTCAGAAACTATGTAATCGAATAACGTTATCCATCTTTTAGTAAAGACAATCTACCTTTAAGAAAATACTGTCAAAGTTAATATTTTGAATCGAATTTCCAGAATCGATAGCACGGGAAAGGAGAAAAACCGGCAGTCACAAGACAAGAATCTCTTATATCTGGATAAGTAATTTAGTTATAAAAAATGGAAAACACTGTTCGATTCCAAATCCTTTCAATAGTCAGGCCTGTCAATTTTATGCCTTTACAGTTAAAAATGAGTCAGAAAATGTGTCTTTATATTTTTCATTGTCGAGCAGTGAATTTGAGAACCACCTTAAGGTAATATTTCAAAACATTCCGTTAACAGTAGTTCATTATCGCTATTAATATTTTTACAAAATATATTGCCTTCCCTACACATCCTGAGAACATTAATGTCCAGTTTCGACCTTGCTCGACTATGTAGAAAAAAAAAATGCAAGCCTAATCTCGCCCCGGCACAAGTCTGCTGAAAAAATTAAGTCCGGGCTCAGACAGTTCCTGCATTGAAAAATACTACTCAGTATTATATGTGAAAGCAATTTGTACATTTTGCATTTTACTTTGATTTATGTTTAATAAAAATAAATTTTATTAAGAAGAAATCGTTACTGAGTTTATTAAAGTCTATCCCAAACATCTTTTGAACAGATAAACAAAGTTGGAAATTGCACATCAAACGTGACAAATGAGGTGCGTTCGTACTAAAACTAGTTTTATAAATATTTCTTGCACCCCATATTGTACTGAATGTATATTTTAGTGCACTTCATAAGTTCATATCAAGTTCATTCTGTTCGAAAAGCTGTAACATCATTAAAATGCACTTGAAAAACTTTTTTCCCATTGGCGGTAATGTAACGGAAAATTTTTGACTGTTCCTATAATTAAACTATATATCCGTTTTTCATAAAATTTGAAATGACTCTACAAAATTTTGCAACAATTATATATTTAAAATTTTAGACCATTCGGTTGGGTAGTTTTGGCTCTTTTATATGCGGACGGACGGACAGACGACGACTATAGGTGCTACGTATTTATATAATTACTAACGTACCTAAAATGACTAAATATCCCAAAACGAAATATTTATATAAAAGATAATTATCTCAGAGTTTTATATTAAATTAAATTTATCAAAATAATACGAATGCGTTTAAAAATATTTCAAGCTAATAGATCTCATTTTTTTTTCTTTTTTTTTTAATAAAAAAAACTACTATTAGAAAAAAATGAACTATATTGTTCTCCAAATAAATATTATCTAACCTTTTAGGGAAAGTAGAATATTTTATCTAAACCACAGTCGACTGTATTCATATCTGCTAATATTTTCTTTCGCCCTTTCTACTTAATTAAGATCACTTCTCTCAAAGATCTGTTCTACAACTATTTCTCATAATATCCCAGCTTTCATTCATAGGGTTGACAGCAAATTCTTTTGGGAAATCACAGATACAGATGTACGACATTTTCTTTTGCGAGATAATCGTATGTATTGTTACAGTTAATTTCTTTTTAACTATACGACCTACAAAACATAGATCTGTACGGAAAACTAAATTATAGATGTGTTCATCAGGAGAAGAAAAAAAAAGGCAAATAAATTCCTATAACATAAAAATCGTCTTATTAAATGAATAAACGTTTTTATAAAAACGTATTTTGTCCACTAATGCGTTAATAAACATGTAGAAGTTTCGTATTTGATATTTTTTTATGTTTATCATTTTGTCTCATTATAAAAAAAATTATTTCCTCAATTAATGCTTTTACGAAAAAAAAAATTCTGCTGTTCATTTATTCTTACAATTATTCAATTGGTAATTTTCCACGTTTGCATTTCCGTATTTATCTATTATTCAAAATTATTTAATTTTTCCTTTACTCAATGCATTTTTTTTATGTCATTTATTCTCAGATTGCATAAAAAAGAATTTATATTCCTTGAACAACTTTTCACCCTTATAATTGAAACAAATTTGGGCAAGACTTTTTTTCTAAACATGGAAGCATATTTTATATGTATCACATGTATTTCAATGCTTTATGTATGTTTTTAAAAATATATATTTTAAATACATGAGTTTTATGTTACATGCATCGTTACTTTATTTTCATTATGAACTTACCAATAGGCTTTTGAAGAAAAAATCGCAGATATATAATATTTCAAAAAAGTGTTACAGATTTTAATACTGCAATATAATTAGTTCAATACTATGCCAATTTTGACTTTCATCTTAAATTTCTGATTCAGCCAATTAATCGGAGTAAAAAAGAGTTAATCTCGATCATGATGATAGAGATAAAAGCAATATTATCCGTTATTCTGTTGTACTTTGGCTATTTGCGTATGACCGGTTTAGCAGGATGCGAAGTTCCCGTCGCTGAACGAGGCACCGATGTAGAACAGAGCTACGAAAAATCAAGAAAATTACACAAAAATCTCTATTATGGCTCCCGCTTCCGACGGAATATTTACAAATTCAAAGACAATCTGCTTTCCATAGACAAAAACATATATATGAAATTTGGTTCAATTCTATTCATAACTCCATACACTTTTTGAAAGTACAATAATGAAAAATGACACAAAAATCGCTATTACAGCACCCCCTTCCGACAGAATACTTCCAAATTTAAGGAGGACCTGCTGACCATAGCCATGAGCACACGCAGAATATGTTGTTCAATTCTATGCATATCTTCTTATACTTTTCGATGGTAAAATAATGAAAATGGCACAAAAGTTGCTACTACAGCGCCACCTTACGGCGGAAATTTTCCACATTCAAGGAGGACCAGCTGACCAAAGATAAACACATACAAAAAAAAACTAGGTTCAATTCCAGGCATAGCTTCATACACTTTTCGATGGTACTATGGGGACACACGGACACACTTACTGACAGACAGACATTTTGTATTTGTATAAACATGTTTCTTTCTTAGTCTCTGGCTTCTAAAACGTGTAAATCCGACGAGAAACGGAAGTCGTAAAAAAAAAAAATCCCTGCAGGCCCGGCCTACAGGCAGAGGTACATTTCGAAGTTAAGTATACAAATTTCACCAACAAAAACTAAATCATGATTAGATATAAATCCACTTTAACAGTTTTATCTGTCTGCTTTTGACGAGTTTTTATTTCATTTTTATATAATAGCTGGTTTTATCAGAATCATGTTAAGGCGGTATTAAAAAAAAAAAAAAAAATACTTTTCCATGATCAAAAACTCGAAATTAACTGGTACATCTTCAGATTCATTTTTTATAAAAAAAAAAAAAAAAAAAAAAAAAAAAAAAAAAAAAAATATGAAACTTGTTGAAGTGATTTTTGAAAAGATTTATAAGCGACCTGTGTTTTTATTTTTCTTTCAATTAATTAAACCTTGATTAATAAACAATTATTTTCTCAGTAGGGCAATATTTTTCGTTTTTAACACAATCGCTTCGGAAAATTCTGTTCAAAATGCCCACTTTGACACCATTTTTTGAAATATATTCTGCCTCTATCAAAAAATCGATCATTACTGTACATTATATAGTTTCTGAATAAGAGAATCTACTAACTGGATGCGTTTGAGAGTAAAAAATGAATTTAAAAATGAGTAAGAAAATAAGCAGTTTGGATTTGAATACACCCTTAATAAGGTGATTTTTTTCTTCAACCGCTATGTATTTTTAATTTGTTTTTGCTGTAAGAATGGGTCCTATCAAAAACTTGTCTATATAAATGCTGAAGACAATATTAAGAAGATATATGATAAATTCATGGGGATTTATATCTTGTGAATTGACGGAGTTATGAAAATTTTTCTTCTTCAACCCCCCCTTTTTTGTTTTCGTTTTAATTTTTTTTTTTTTTTTTGCGGTACGAATTGGTCCTATCAAAAACTTGTGAATATAAAAGTTGTAGATAATATTAAGGAGATGTATAATAAAATTAATTGGATTTCATATCTTGAGAATTGACGAAGTTAGGAATTTTTTTCTTCCAAAGACCCTATTTTTTGCGCCCCTTGAGCCCATTTTTAATTTTATCAAAAATCTGTGATACATAAATTTTTGGCTCTATTTTTAGAAGTAATAAAAACTTTAAACTGATTTGGTGTGTACAAAAATTAAGAAGTTATGGGTTTTTTTCGGTTTTCACAAAACCCCTCCCTATTTCCATCCCCTTGGTTCGATTTTGCCCCTTAACGAACTTGGCCGAGATTTTATATCCCTTGATTTTATGTATCAGTTTGGAAGAGATTTGTGCAGAATTGTGGAAGTTATCGGGTCCAGAGAAAAGTGATATAGATAGATAGATAGATGGATAGATAGATGGATAGATGGATAGATAGATAGATAGATAGATAAAGTTTTTTACTAAGGGTGGTTTTGGGTTCTAGGGTCTTGATCGGTGTATGATCTGCAAACATTTTTCAGAAATTCCAACATAGGAACGATCCCAATAGGTAGTATTTCATACGAAATCTACCTAAAAAATCGATTACAATACTTTCTTCTATTATAGGTAGAAGAAAGTAATAATATTAATTCAAAGACATTTAGATATCTTTAGAAAAGAAAATGTCTTTCAGAAAAATAAGTTTTAAGAAAGTGAGAATAAAAATGGGAATTAATCCTTTTGAAAGTATCCCTTCTTCTGAGTAGGGGTCTCTACGGAGTAAAGCTTTACTTATTGAACATGTTAGGTTCTTTGCCTCAATAATACAGTAGAATTCGAACCGAGATGAATCAGATTTTGTGGGAAATCGAACATGCTAAAAAGCCTTGCAGATCGCAATACTTTTCCTATCAACTTATCCCGCATCTAAGGAATACGGAAAATCTAAATATTCCATGTAAATAATTTCTGCACAAAAAATGTACTAATAAATGAAATCTCCTTGTAGTGTCAATCGAATAAAGAATCAAAAGGCTGTTGAATAAGTCGACCATGAAAAATCTTTTGTAAAAAATTACATTTTAAATGTTTGAAAAATTTTAAATGCACATCGAGAAATCTTTTAACAACAGGCTTAACCCTTAAATGCATAGTGATATAAATTTCCATCACCTTTTTATTTAATTTTTAATACATAAATTAAGTTCTTACAACCACTATATTTATATAGAAACATTAATCCTCTAATAATTACAAAATTATGCTACTAAATAAATTTAAAAATCTATCTTAAGATTTCTGGTGTCTAATCCTTAATATAAAAATAAATAACACAATTTTAAAAGAATAATTCATGCAATTAAGGGTTAAAGTAGGGTGATAAATTCGTTTCAACTGCCATATAACGAATTCTAAAAAATCAAATTGAAACTTCTGCTTATTTTATCACTACCAGCAATTTATCAATTTATCAGTAATAAAATTTCGCTTTCAAAAACTAAAATTAGTAATTTATAACCTTAATTATATAATCTCCATAAAATATGATGCGTGTGTGATGCTGATTCGCTTTAAAGTAAAATTTGGCGCTTCTTTATAATGGTAATTCATTGGTTACGATGAATATAATTAATATTGTCGTTACGTTTATAGTCACTCAAACTCGCAGATTTTGTAACAAAACAATTTTATTGGATGAGCACAAATAGCGTGTAACAACTATACAACTATAATTACATTTTACACAGTTAGATTTTACCTTTAGCGCTGCACACAGCAATCAAGTTACGGTCGCAGACTGACGGTGCTAGAAAAAATAGGTAGTTCGTGGACCCAAAATTGGGTATGCGTGATAATAAAAATGGGCTCACACGCTTCAAACCTAACCAATATTAAATAATGTAAGTCTAATATAACCAAGGAAATCATTAAAAACACTACAATTAATGAGATAATTAATTATTTTTTGTTATTATACGTTATCTATTACACATTATTTATTACACATTATATTATTATACATTATATCATTTATTATTTATATACAGTTATCACAACTTTAAGGGGTCTCAGAACTCCTAAAATTGGAAACAAATGAAAAAAAAGTCCATTTTCAACATTTAATATCTTAAAATGTACATGATTTTTTAAACACAATTTTTATTGGGATGAAAGATATATGTCTGTTCTCTTTCATTTCATGTATTCAAAAAATTGCAAGATGCAGAATTAGCTTTTACAGGGGGATCCAAACTGTCAGACATTTGACTAGCAGAAAATTGGTATAACAGCTTAGGCGCAGGATTAGAAAATATATGTTGCTACTTGAATGAAAATTTTGGTTCCTACTTATACTTCAGATTGTAGTAATTTCTCTCAAGCTAAATAAATTTGTATTTGAAAGACTTTTATATTGTTAATACAAAATTGTATTTAACTAACACAAAATTTTGAAAATTTCAACAGTATAATCGCCTAAAAAATATATTTTTTGGACAATAAAAAGAAATTTTAAGTTCAGTTTATACAGACTAACATGAAACATATGTTTTGAAAATTTCCTGAAAAAATATTCAGAAGTTTTTCAGATATCCTGCGCGTCATACTCAAAAACGTCATTTGGAGAAAAATGACTTCAAAGTTTCGGAAACGCCGCTTCAGCTATTGAGCAGCCACAATTCTAAAAGACATAACTTCTGTTCTAATAGGAATTAAAATGAAACAATTATATCAAAATGTTAAAAAAAAATATGAGTTTAACATCTAAACCAATTAAAATTTCGAAAATTTTGAAGCTTTAAGAGTCTTAAGACCCCTCAAGAAGCATGCAACAAAATTTCACTACAATGTTATTTACGTTGTAATGAAATGGCGTCTAACAAAGTCCGTATATGGGGCATTCTCACAATCTTTTGACTTTTGAGAAAAAAAATCTGGCGAAATTAAACTTGCTAAAATAACATTTTAATCTGATAGACGAATGCCTTAAAGATTCAAAATAAAGAAAAAATGGTCAGCAGCGAAAATTTTCTTATTTAACTGAGGTTTAGGCTAAACTTGCGAGTTTAATTTTCCTTACCATTTTACCCCTATAACTTTTTATTTTCTTCTAAATTTTTACTTATAATGAATTTGCATAGCACCCACAGGACATTCAAATACGAAATAATACAAATGTAGTACTTTTAATACAGAATTTTTGTATAACATTGTCTTAAAGGCGTGTTAAAGAAGGGACGGTAAGGTAAAAAAAGGGACGAAATGATAAAAAAAAGGGACGAAATGGTAGAAAAAGAGACGGTAAGGATGGAACGGTAAGGAAAATTACCACCTATTTTTAGGAAAATCATGTTAAGACTAAGTGATAGCCACAATGTTCATTGATTTTTCGAAACAGTTGTTAACATTGGATTAATTTTTTTTTTTTTAATTTACCTCGAAAAGTGCAGGAATAAACCTTGGGGACGGTAAGACTACCAATAAAGCCACGGTGCTTGAAATTGATATTTAAATGCTGATTTATATTCTGCAGTAAATTTCCTGTCAAAGAATTTTAGATATTCTTTCTCTAGCATACTTCTGCATGAGCAAAAACTTGAAAAAAATTCTGTCGCTGCATCTGGAGTGATTTTCTGTATAATTTTAGAAGAGTGATGGTAAAAAATCTAAAACCCAGGGACAGAGTTCAAAATTTAATATCAACCCTAAAAATGTCTGCAGGTTAATTTTTAGTTACATATTTATATAAAACAATAGTTCCAGTTTCAGAAAAAAATTAAATTGAATTATTTTTATTGAAAAAAATTTATCCAAACAGCTCCCAACTTCAAAATCAGCATGAGGGACAAGGGGACGGTAGATACGTTTTCCATGTGTTTGGACCCCCAACATCGTCCAAAACTTATTTATCTCGTTAATATTGTTGTGCAATCATGCAATGGGATTTTCCCAAGTATATGAAAAAAAAAAGTGTATTAAATAAAAAATTATTATTCAGGGACATGAAATTTAAAAGATTGTGAGAATGCCCCATATAACGAATAATTCTAACGCTCTCTTCAAATTCATTATATACGGCTCTTACTATCTACATTATAAAGGACAAACATATCTGTGCGTAACGCATACGTCATTTTGCGAAAGGCAACACTTTGAAATTTGAAATGAAATTTTGGTTTTGAAATTTTCTCTACTGCAAATTTTTAAACTTCTAAACATCGCACATTTTAAATTTTTACACCGTTGTATGAGGGAAAAAATGTTCTTTTAAATATAATTTGTTTGAAAGCTGTATCTCAATTTATTTTTGAGATATTAATTTTTTTGTAGTTTTTAATACCATTTTTCTAATTGTGACAACAAAAGTACCTCATCTCTATTGAAAGTAACCGGAAAATAGTCGAAAATAGGAGATACTGTATCTTTTTGTTACCATTTTCTCATAAAACCTGAAAAAAAAGTTGAAATTAATATACGGGTTATGCCA
Organism: Maratus speciosus; assembly: GCA_963932465.1. Taxonomy (NCBI): domain Eukaryota; kingdom Metazoa; phylum Arthropoda; class Arachnida; order Araneae; family Salticidae; genus Maratus; species Maratus speciosus. Next base: position 566,865,307 of record OZ010792.1, read on the forward strand.
AGAATATCGGCTGTTATTCCGTGATATGACGTCATATGCATACTTTTCGAGGCTAACTAAAAAGACAGGCTACCGCGGTGGGTCCGATTCTTCATTTTTTACAGACCGCTGGAGTCACGTGATGCTTGAATGCACCAATGAAGGTGTGCGAAAAGAGCATCATGTGACTCCAGCGGTCTGTAAAAAAAGAAGAATCGGACCCACCGCGGTAGCCTATCTTTCTCGTTAGCCTCGCATACTTTTCTATAGACGACGTTTACGGTTGGATTGTAAAAGTGGATTGCTTTAGCGGATATACTTTAGCGAATATTAACATATTTTATAAAAAAACGTGTAATTTAATTCTTAAACCTAAATTATGTTTTGTAGAAGTGTGCCATTTTCACAGCCCAGCTACTTTGAAATTCTTCACAGGTTAAAATGCTTCACTTTTGAAAATAATGTAACCGAAATCACACACTGATAAAACGCAATGCTTTACAAAAATTTAGAGTGTCTTTATAAAAGATAAGTGGCATGCGAATAACAGCGATTTATAATTATATTACAGAAATTGATTATTCTCGCGTGGATGGATTTTCTTCACCGAGTTAGACAAGCAAACAAATAATTCGAGGTTTAAAATAATATCATGTTCCTGAAGTTTCTGCCCAAAATTCTCTGGAATAATAAAATTTTAATGCTATTATTTAGGACATTCTACTATAATTTTATCAAAATAACATAATTTACTTAATTTAATTTTTCATAATTTTATATAATCTATAAATTTAAACCACAAGTGTGTTTTTTAGTCATCTGCCCTGATCTTTCTGTTGAACCAATTTTACTATTTTTTTTCTTTTTAACTGAAAGCTGTTCATTTGTAGATGTGATTGCACTATCTGTTTTTTTTTTAAATATCCCCACTTTTATATTTTAATTTTAAAATCATTTTATGAAATTTCTTTAAAATGGTGAAAATTAGATAGCTTTCATTGCCGAAACGTCAGTGAAGGCTTACTGTGGAGACACGAAAAGTTTTGGTTTCCGTTAGTCTGTCTGTCTGTTAGTCTGTCTGTCTGTTCCGCGATAACTGCCGCAAAAAGCATCCGATCGGCTTGAAATTCCCTGGGCATGTTGATGAGCTCCCCGGATTTAGCTGTATAGTTTTGGGTTAAATTTGGTTCATTCGTTCGGAATATACAGAACATTTTATTTTGTGATATAATGCTTTTCTATGGGAAGTCAGACGATTTTCAAATTTTCATTTGTTGAAAGAAATCGCTCATATGAATAATAGATTTAAATGGTAAATTTTGGATGCTGAAATTTTTAAATAAGAGTATTAAATTATTCTTATTAGTTTGCAATTTTGTCAAAACATTTGTCAGAGCTTTTAAATTAGGTGTATAACTTATGATAGAATTTTACACATGTGTTCGAATAATATAAAACATTTTATTTTATGAATTTACTTATATTTCATTTTCTCTTTTAACCGTTGCGTAGCAACAGCATCTCATCTAAAAATATCATAAATGTGAAAGTATGTATGGTTTTTTGAAGTCAAATCAAAGCAAAAGGAATGAATTAATGAATGCCTTTGTATAGATATTTGCATATAGATTTATTTAAACGCAGAAATGAAAATAGTATTTATATACTATATAGAATAATATTTTCATTTATTTATTCAACTATTTGATTATAAATGAAAAAGTTCGTTATTATTATACAGAATAAACTGACATTATTCTGTTAAATTTTATAAACTTTATTGTTGCCAAAAAAAAAATGAATAACAATTTCTCCCAAAGAGTTAATTTTAATTTGTAAGATTTTCACGTGCAAAAGAAAAATGGAATAAGCAAATAAAAAATAAAAAAAAGGATATATAGGACAGGAATGAATACATATAAACATTTCACACCAAATACCACCTAAAATAGTTTTTGTAGCAGTATTTTCCCAGCACTACGAAGAAAGATTCCTCGATTTACACGATTTTGCTTGGCCTTCCTTTTCTCATTCTTTGCGATTTCATTTTCGCAATTGCGTGCATTAATTGGCACAAAATTTTACATTTTTATGACTGAGATATATGTAAGGCCATACAAATAAGAAATTCCGTATTGTCTCCTATAAAATGTGATAAAGTGTTGGTTAATCATATATGTTTTTATTAAGAGGAGCAGAGCTGCCAAGCCTCCGGCGTTCTGGATACCAGTATTTTAATACAGAAAATGTTACTTTATTTAATTGAAACATTTGCGCGATTTAAAAGAACATTTTCTCTAAGATAATAGTGATGTGCAAAAAGCTTGAGACTTGGTATGTCTGGTGGGGAGTGAAATGTTTTACATAATGCATTTATCTCTATTTTAATGCTACGTGAACAACGTCCGTGTAACAGCTTGTAGAGTGTAAAATAAATTAAATTATTAAAATAATCCTTATTACGAAAAATGAAACAGAAAGTCCGGCTAAGGGAAATGAAATGTTAGTTAACCTTTCGTAATTTGACCTGAACATAGGTTTGCGTCAAATTTCAACGGTATTTGTAACATCACGATTTTAAATTAAATGTAGATACTATTAAAAGAAAATCACAAAAAATACTTAAAGGCGCCAAATCATGTTTATCTATTTAACGATGATGAATTATTAACTATTAGGTTTAGAAGCCCCCCTACTTTAGGGTGATTTTAGTAAGTTAATGCTATCGAGTACATTTTTTGATATTTAGATTAGATCTTAGATATAAATATTGCAGAATGGTAATCAAAATTATTTTTTTATAAACAAAATTTATAAAGGTATTAGATTTCTAAATTAGATGTTTCAGTTTACATTTCCAAAAGTTCTTTATCCATTAGATACAGGTATTTGTGGTTAGCAGGCAAGTAAATACTGCTGTATGGATATTAGGATAACGTAAAATGCTTGACCGAATTATTGCTTATCCTTATAAATCGCAGTGTAAAAAGAAATCTAGGATATAGGGTAATCATTAACTCAATCAGTAGAAAATTACAAATGCAAAATAAATTACACAACGGGGGGTTCAGGGGGGCAGAGCCCCCCTGAAGAAATTTGCTTTATTATATAAAAATTACTAGAATAAGTAGCTCGTGAGAATTTCAGAATATCCTTACATAACAACGTGTTTAATTTAACGCTTTTAATGTCTGAAACCATCGAAATATTTTTTTCCTTTTATAAATGTTTGTGTAATTTAAATAGTTTAAATTTTGTTTTTGTAGAAAGATTAATATTACGCAAAGTTTGATAAAAACAATGAGTTGCAGAGATGACGTTGAGGCTCTTGATCTGCGCCGAAACGTCAGTGAAGGCTTACTGTGGAGACACGAAAAGTTTTGGTTTCCGTTAGTCTGTCTGTCTGTTCCGCGATAACTGCCGCAAAAAGCATCCGATTAGCTTGAAATTAAGTGGGTATGTTGGTGAAGTACCCGGATTTAGCTGTATAGTTTTTTGTTATATTTGGTTCATTCGTTCGGAAAATATAGAATATTTTATTTTGCGCAATAATGCTTTTCTATAGCAATTCAGACGATTATTCCATTTTCATTTGTTGAAAGGAAATGGTAATATGATTGAAGGATTTAAATGGTAAATTATGGATGATGAAATTTCCTAATTAGAAACATACATTATTCATATTAGTTTGAAATTTTGTGCATACATTTGTCAGAGTTTTTTTTCGGTGTATAACATATGGAGGAAGTTTATATGTTGGTTCCAATAATATAAAATATTCTCTTTTACAAATTTAATTAAAGTAAATGCCCATATTTCATTGTTTTAATTTTCTTTTAATTGTTATCTAGCAACGAAATTACACCTAAAAATATCGTAAATGTGAAAGTGTGTGTAATTCTTTGAAGTCAAATCAACGTCAAAAGGGATGAATTAATTAATGCCTTTGTGTCTTTACATATAGATGGAATTTACCCCAGAAATAAAGACAGGTTGTGTTCTATTTATTTTGTCCAAATGTTTTTCTTTTAAATTAAAAAGCTCATTATTTTCATAAGGAATAAATTGACATTTTGCTATAACATATCTTTTTATTTACCGTTGCCAAGGAAATCAGATCGCGGAATAATAATTTATCCTAAACAGTTAATTTTGATTTCAAAAATTTTCATGTGCAAGAGGAAAATGAAATAAAAAATAGGCATGAATACGTCTTCATATTGGAAATTAATTCGAATGTACGAAAAGAAGGTGAATTTGACCTCATATATCAAAACTAAAACGAATACGCTTTGAGGTTGAAATAAAAGGGCCTTGTGTTATGATATTAATTCTTATTATTAAAAAAATTTTTTGCCAATATCTCACGTTTTATCGTCTGCACGGCTAACAGAAATGTTTAATTTTTAATCGAAAATTTCAATGAGAAAAAAAATCTTTTGAAAAGCAAATAGATAGTAAATGTCAAAATTATGCACCGCAAAATGATCTCTGTCGAAAATGACGTCACTATATCGGGAAATAAATATTTTCATTCTTAAAAACCAAACAGTAACTAAATTGCCTGAAAAAATATTTTTTGACGAGTGTTACTTCTTAATGCAGCCCCATTTCAGAAAATATGAATGAAAAGTATTTTAATTTTAAAAGTAAATTACATTTTCGATCATAAAACCTAAACTTTTAATATAATAGCCTCAATGTAAATCATTTTCTGTCCACCGGTATTGAAAAATAAGGCTCGGGAGTGTAAAAAGAAATCTAAGATTTACAATAACCATTAGCGCAATCAATAAAAAGTTATATATGTAAATTTAATGAGACGATGGGAGGGTTCAGGGGGCTCCGCCCCCTGAAGAAATCTACTTTATTATCCAAAAAAATACCAGAATTAGTAGCTCATGAAATTTTCAAAATATCCTTACATAACAACGTTTTCAATTTAACGCTTCTAATGTATGAAAACTTCGTATTTTTTTATTCTTATAAATAATTACGTAATTCGAGAAATTTAAATTGCGTTTTGCAGGAAATTGAATATTACAAAATTGTGTTTAAAAAAAGACTTGCAGAGATGACGTTGAGGCTCCTGATCTGCAGATTTACTAGTTATTGCAGACAAGAGAGAAATAATGAGGTATTTTTATCTTTATTCATGCTATATTCTGATAAAAATTCAAATTGTTGTTAAAAATTGTTGTATAGGGTTTAGTGGCGCCAAATCCCATTAAGAGCATAATATTATATTAGGGGCATAATAATGGAAAATGACTTACTGCTTTTGAAAACACGCATTTGTCCTCATAAATTATCTATATTGTTTTTCCTTCTGCATGTGTACTGATACTAAGTTTCAGACACTAGGTAAAATGCTTATTTAAATGAAAATGAAGTCATAGTTAAAAGAAAACGATTAGATTTCTTAGATAAAACAAAACATTTTACTAAAAAACAAAAAACTAAAAAACAGAAATTACAGAAATTTTTACTCTCCGAAATTGAGATTAGAATCTCAAGTAAAGAGTGCGTCTGTTCACATAAAAGATGTTGCTGACAATCGTGACTTCAAGTTTTGAGTTAAAATGATTTTTAAATGATCGCACAAAATACAATTTTTTAAAAAATGATGAATATAGATATGAGAAGTGCGTAATACAAATTTTGAGAAGGTGAAAATTGCTGTTTTTCATTCCGGAATACCAAGCACAAGAGCCTCAATTGATAACCACTTCCTAATAACTTATCTTTATTATATTTTACTGATTATGTATCTGTATTATAAAGAACAAACGTATCTGTGCGTAACGCTGACGTAATTTTGCAACACTACACGATCACATTTCTGTTTGGAATTTTCGCTACTGCAATTTTTTAATCTTCTGACCGTACATTCGTACATTTTCAATTTTCGTCACATGGGGAAAAATTTACTTTAAAATGCAATTTGTTTAAAAACTGTATCTTAACTGACTGACGTATTATGTTTTCTAAAATAATTTTTAAGCATGGTTTTTTTAATGTTTATCTTATCACCTGTCGGTTTCAATGTATAATAATAATAAACATTTTGCACATAAAGCAACAAACATTGTTCAGCATTTGTTTCTGACTATATTTGCGTAACGAAATTAATACTTCCTTTATAAACAAATAAAAGAATAATATTAAAAAAACACCAATCTAACATATTTGTGAAAGACAAATTAACGAAATTAATACTTCTTTTATAAACAAATAAAAGAATAATATTGAAAAAACGCAAATCTAACATCGTACAATTTAAACTTTTAGATCACCAAATGGAATTTGTTTGCAAAGTACTAATAAAAGTGAAAATGATAATCTCTTGCCCGCAAACTTTTCTGCGACAGCATCAATCTATAAAAACATAATTTTTAGATGATAAAAATCGGTATGACGCCGAACGTATTTACACACCATTAAGTCTTAAATACCTACTAAATATATTCGAAATTTGTGCCACGATAACATCTTCAGCAGTCGAAGTTGCCACTCCATGCAACTGATTTATAATATATTTAATCAGCTCTAACAAGATCAATGTTCATTAGTATTTACAAAGACATGCATAGCAATAAATGCTCAGGGGTTTCTTGTTACTAAAAGAGAATATATCATCGTATGATGGATGTGTGTTTTTATGAAAAGCAAGGATAGAGGCGACCTCTCACAGCCTTTTATTTAGCACATCAAAATGTTAGGCAGACTGAACGTAGTCGTTATGCAGTGTCTTGACGTGCGATGCGGCCTCATTTTTCAAATGGCAAAACTGTTTGTTCAGGATATAAATTTTAAACTAATTACATATGCTGAGATCTTCAATTTAAATATAAATGTTTTTTAACTGTTAAAATACTTACAGATTCATAGAAAAAGATTTGACGTATATTTCTACGTGTATGACATTACTGAAATATACGACAAACTTTCGTAGAAAAAAACTTGGAGAATCGTTACATGTTATTTTGTGTATAAACTTTAAAAAAAAAATTGCAATTTAAATAGAAAATATATTTGAATAGAAAAAAAGAGACAAAAAACTCTAAGAATCATTATTTTTATATATAATAAAAGTGATTGTTTATTGTTGTTACTAATACCTAGTAGCAAAACAACATAGGGTCAATATTTCTTGCACTGTATAACAATTTGACCAACTTTTGCCAATGATAGCACGAAATATTCACCCAATTACATTTACAAAACAATATATGCACAAACCATGTAAATTTCAGTTACATTTGCCAATAATGTACTAATACAAGAAAGAAATGTTTCGTCATTTCATTTCTATTATTTTTTAGGTAAAGTGAAATACATAGTATGCAATATTGGCAATAACCTGCAAAAGTATTTTGTGTAGAACAAATACTTCTGTAGTGATGGCATTTCATTGGAAGTATGCAAGACCAATAATTATTCAGTAATATATTTCATGAGGGGTGTTTTCGAAGAATGCAATATTGGACTCCAATTTAATCAGCATTACAAATAGTGGTTTTCTAATTACGGTTTAATATGTACGATAGAAAACGACTATTTTAGATGATAAACATCTGTATGATACGCTACTTACATGCCATTAAGTTTTAAATACATTTTAAATATATTCGAAATGTTTGCCAAAAAGCAGTTGAAGTTACCCCTCTAAGCAACTGATTTATATTATATTTAATCATCACTAAAAAGGTCCATGTTCATTAGTATTTACAAAGACATGCATAGCAATAAATTCTCAGAGGTTTCTTGTTACTAAAAGAGAATATATCATCGTATGATGGATGGATGTTTTTATGAAAAAAATGGCTAGAGGCGGCCTCCACAGAGGCTTTTATTTAGCACAACAAAATTTTAGGCAGACTGCTGACGTAGTCGTTATGCAGTATCTTGACGTGCGGTGCAGCCTAATTTTTCAAATTGCAAAACTGTTTGTTCAAGAATGTAAAATTTTAACTATTTGATTATACTGATATCTTCAATTTAAATATAAATAGTTTTTAACTGTTAAAATACTTACAGAAAAATAGTCATGATTCATAACAAAAGATTTGATGTGTATTTCTACGTGTATGACATTGCTGAAAAATACGACAAACTTTTGTAGAAAAATTTGGAGAACCGTTTTGTGTATAAATTTACGATATTTTGTGTATAAATTTCAGATAAAAAAAAATATCGCAATTTAAATATAAAATATATTTTAATAGAAAAAAAAGATATCAAAAACTCTAATTTTTAAAAATAAACATCATATTCTTTTAATTTCATAAAGTGAATGTTTATTGTTGAAATTAATACTTAGTAGAAAAACAACATTGGGCCAATATTGCTTGCACAGTATAATAATTTGGCCAATTTTTGCCAATATTAGCACGAAATATTAATCCAATTACATTTACAAACCAGTATATGCGCAAACCGTGTAAATTTCAATTACCTTTGCCAATAAGGGACCAGTACTAGGAAGACATGTTTCGTCTTTTCATTTCTATTATTTTTGAGGTGAAGTGAAATATATAGTATGCAATATCGGCAATAACCTGCAAAAATATTTTGTGTAAAACAAATATTTCTGTATTGATGGCATTTCATTGGAAATATGCAAGACCAATAATTATTCAGTACGATATTTCATGAGGGTTGTTTTCGAAGAATGCAACATTGGACCCCAATAGAATCAGTATTACAAATAATGGTTTTCTAGTTACGGTTTAACATGTATGATAGAAAACGATTATTTTAGCTGATAAAAATATGTATGATACGGTACGTACCAGGGTCTTGACGTGCCATGTGGCCTCGTTTTACAAAGGGCAAAACTCTTTGTTCAAGAATATATAATTTAAACTAATTGAATATACAGAGATCTTCAATTTAAATATAAATAGTTTTTAAATAACCAAAAATCAACGTTTCAACACGCAATAAATACATTAGTTAATGTGAATAAAGCCTGTCTAGTTCCAGGACTCACATAATCTATGTATAAAAACAGTATCCCCCTTTGCATGTAGTTGGGGGATACTGTTTTTATACATAGATTTTATGCACTGTATAAAATAGCTGCCAACTTGGGCGGATTTTTCTCACCAATAATATTTAATAGTAAATTTTATCTAAAACAATCGCCGAAATCTTTCGATTTTTAACGATGAGACAAGAGAAAATTTTCTGTTAAATTTTTGTGGTAGCAAAAATTCGTACAAGTTTGTGGCTATGACATTACCTAATGTAATTATTGTGTGTTTAAACGTTGATTTTTTGTTATTTAGATTTCCACACAAGTTTTTATTTACTATAAATAGTTTTAACTGTTAAAATACTTACAGAAAAATAGTAATAAGATTCATAGCAAATGATTTGATTTGTATTTCTACGTGTATGACATTGCTGAAAAATACGACAAGCTTTTGTAGAAAAATTTGTAGAATCATTACATGTTATTTTGTGTATAAACTTCAGAAAAAAATATTACAATTTAAATATAAAATATATTTGAATTAATTAAAAAGAGACAAAAAACTCTTAAAAATAAGAATAATAATTTTTTTATTTAATAAAAGAGATTGTTTATTGTTGTTACTAATACCTAGTAGCAAAACAACATAGGGTCAATATTTCTTGTACTGTATAACAATTTGACCAACTTTTGCCAATATTAGCACGATATATTACACCAATTACATTTACAAACCAATATATGCACCAACCATGTAAATTTTAATTACATTTGCCAATAATGTACAAATAGTAGGAAGAAATGTTTCGTCATTTCATTTCTATTATTTTTAAGGTAAAGTGAAATACATAGTATGCAATATTGGCATTAATCTCCAAAAATATTTTGTGTAAAACAAATATTTCTGTAGTGATGGCATTTCATTGAAAGTAGAGAGATCAATAATTATTCAGTACTATATTTTATAATGGTGTCTTTTCGAAGAATGCAATATTGGACTCCAGTATAATCAGTATTTCAAATAATGGGTTTCTAGTTACGGTTTAATATGTATGATAGAAAACGATTATTTTAGCTGATAAAAATATGTATGATACGGTTACGCTGCATTAAGTTTCAAATACGTTTTAAATATATTAGGAATTTGTGCCACTATAATGTGTAGAGCTGTGAAGTTACCGCTACATTCAACTGATTTATATTATGTTTAATCAGCTCTAACAAGATCCATGTTCATTAGTATTTACAAAGACGTGCATAGCAATAAATTCTCATAAGTTTTTTGTTATTAAAAGAGAATATACCATCGTATGATGGATGTGTGTTTTTATGAAAAGAAGGGCTAGAGGCGACCTCTCACAGAGGCTTTTATTTAGCACATCAAAATGTTAGGCAGACTGCTGACGTATACATTATGCAGCATCTTGACGTGCGGTGCAGCCTCATTTTTCAAATGTCAAAACTGTTTGTTCAAGAATATAAAAATTGAATCAATTACATATACGGAGACCTTCAATTTAAATATAAGTAAATGTTAACTGTTAAAATACTTACAGAAAAATAGATATAAGATTCATAACAAAAAATGTTGTGTTTACTTCCATGTCTATTACATTGTTGACAAATAGAACAGATTAATGCAGAAAAACATTGGAGAATCTTTAAATGTTGCAATGGGTATAAACTTCAGAAAACAAAAAAATGCTTTTAAAAATGAAACATAACATATATTTGAATAGAAAAAAAAAGAGACCAAAAAGCCTACACACAAAAAGTAATACAGAATAAAACTTAATATTGTAAGAATCTATATGGTTTGTAGAATCTTTTTGCATAAAAATTAAACGAAATAGTACAAAAATTAAAATAATTATTCACACTTGGGAGAAAAGAAAATATTAGAATAACCATTTACCTGGTTCAAAATATTAGAATAATGCATTGTAAATAATACATGTTTAAAAAAAAGGGGGGGGGGATAGTTATTCTTTAATATTTTGTAGCATCACCTTTACATTTTATGACAGTACGAACTCGCTTTACTAAGCTTGCTACAAGTGGTTCACAATGTTTTCTACCCAGACATGACCATGTTGACTTTATGCTGGAAAGAAGCTCAACTTTGTTTTTTGGCGCAATATCTTGCAGTCTTTTCTTCATTATTCCCCACAAATTCTCTATTGGATTTAAATCCAGCGAATTAGCCGACCAGGGAAGTACGTTAATTTGGTGTTGGCTAAGCCAGTTCCTGGTGGACACTGACCTGTGTCAAGGTGCTAAATCACATTGGAAATTAAAATCGTCACCACGCAGATGGTATCATGAAATGCTCAAGGATTTCGTGATATAGCTCAGAATTAATCCTTTCGTTAACAATACATAGCCTTCCAGGACCGTCTGCAGACATGCAAGCCCATACCATTATCCTGGCTGCAAATTTGACTGATCGTTTCATGCAGTCCTTGTCATACTCTTCTTGCTTCATTCGGCACACACGAACACTTTAATCACCATATGTTACGCAAAATACTCTCTCATCACTAAACAATATCTTTTTTCAATCATCCAGACTTCATAAAAGCCTCTTTTTCACCACTTCACTCTCTCCCTTTTCTGTTTGATAGTTATGAGGGGCTTTACCTTTGGTACACGAGATTGAAACCCAAGTTTATGGAAACATCTTAGTGTTATAGATTTACTCACATCAACACCGTGTTCTTTCCACTTTAGATGCAAATTTCTTAAGACTTCTAAAACGGTTTTTAGCAAAACTCTTTAATTTTAAAGTTAGAATAGAAGTTAGAATAAGAAGTTAAGAATTAAGAAGTTGAGAAGTTAAGAATAGTTAGTTAGATAGAATTCTATCATCTCTTTGAGTAGTTTTTGGCTTTCGGCCGCTATTCAGTCGCTTGTTTTCAAAACATCCTTAAAATACTGCTTTATTGCTCTACTAATACTTGGTTGAGAACATTTTAAACATTTATTGAATTTTTATTGAATTGAACATTTTGAATAATTAAACAATATTGAATTTTTATTGAACATTTATTGAATATACATAATTATTAATTAATTATACGTGGCACCTAGATTGGCTCTCTGTACCTTAGACCCAAAACTTTTTTATTTTCATATAAAATAAAACGTAAGGAATTTATCAATGACACAGAAATATTTTCATATTAAACGAATTTCATTTAATTAAAAAATATTTTAGTTTTATGTATACACACCTCGATTTATCATTTATAATGTTTTTGTAAATGATCATCTGTAGAATACATCTGTAGATCTCATACTAGAACATTCTCAAAGAGTATTCGAAACGCTTCTGAGGTTTCACATTGAAAAGTTTCTATTACTGTTATGTCTGCAGTTTTTAATGAGCACGTGAAAAAGTTTAGTTATATATGCATTGCTTGCTTTATAATTTGCATTCACGTCTTGAGTCAGCTGACTCAAGACGTGAATGCAAATTATAAAGCAAGCAATGCATACATAACTAAAACTTTTTAGTTGAGGAAACTTTTTAAAACTTTTTTAGAAAGAACGCTGAAATGGAATTTTCAGCGAAACTTAGATTTTAGGCCGAAAACGAAAACGAATTTTCGGTCGATCTCTACTTAAAAGTAACCACTATGCCAAATTTTAAGTTTCTAGCCCCAGCAATATCACAAAAATTGCTATTTTAGAAAGTTTCTTTGTTCCTGCATCCCTTGAGGGTGGTGGTACTGACATAAAATAAAGTCTATGTTGAAGCAGAGACCGTTACCATCATTTTGCCACTATTTATAACAAACGGTATTTCTTTATAATCCCGTAAGGCATGGTGACGTCACGGCGACGTCGTTGTGAAGTCACACTGTGATTTTGTGACCGTCGATGTGACGTCACGTGACGTCGATGTGACGTCATAGTGACTAGAATGCGAGGTCGTTATGGCCGTTTTAGAGGTCGTTTGTGACGTCACATTGTGACTACTCTGTGAAGTCACGGTGTGACAAATTTGTGAAAAGTGTGTCATTTGTGACTATTTTGGCATTAACTTTGTGACTAACCTGTGACGACAGCGACAATGCTTTGACGTCACACTGTGACTAATTTGTGAAATATGTGTCATTTGTGACGAACTTGTCATAAATAATGTGATGATTTCAAATGAAAATCAAATTTCAAATTACTTGCTTAAAAGGGCTAAGGCCAACATAGAGAAAAAGATTCCAAGCCGGGACTCGAATCCGGGCCATCAGTGTAGCGCACTGACATTCTACCGACTAAACCACATGGAACGAGACCCAGCCTGGAAAATTTCTTACTAGTACATGTTGGCAAAGCTACAAACGCAGCACAAGATGGAATATTTATCGTGAGCCGCCAACATCGGGTAAACACGAAACTTAAATCCAGCATCGATTCAAACTATATAAATACTTGGAAATTTTTCCATAGAGAACCATTCGCCTTGCATACAATATTTCAAATAAAAATCAAATTTCAAATTAATTGCTTAAAATGCAATTTTAATTTGAAATTTGATTTTCATTTAAAATATTGTATACAAGGCGAATGTTTCTCTCTGGAAAAATTTCCAGGTATTCATATAGTTTGAATCGCTGCTGGATTTAATTAAGTTTCGTGTTTGCCCCATGTCGGTGGCTCATGATAAATATTCCATCTTGTGCTGCGTTTGTAGCCTTGCCAACATGTACTAGTAAGAAATTTTCCAGTCTGGGTCTCGTTCCATGTGGTTTAGTCAGTAGAATGTCAGTGCGCTATACTGATGGCACGGATTCAAGTACCGTTATGGAATTTTTTTCACTATGTTGGCTTTTGCGCCTTTTAAGCAATCAATTTGAAATTTGATTTCCATTTGAAATATTGTTTGCAAGGCGAATGTTTCTCTCTGGAAAAATTTCCAAGCATTAATACTGTGATGATTCTTGTTATAAACACTGTGATGAATTTTAAAATAAAGTTTTGTTTGAAATATACAATATTATCTTTTTACCGTACTTTTTAGCAATGTATCGCTATTTTGGAGTCCTATTCTTCTAAAATACTTTTAATTTTTACACTGAAAAAAAACAATGCTTATCAACTGGCATCCTTTTTTATTAAGTTCTAAGCTTGATCTTGAGTTCAAGCTTTATATTAAGAATGTTTTGTGTGTTGTGATTTGTTATTAATTTATTAAATACGAACATGGAGTCTAACGGATATTAATACATTTCCTATTTAAAGAAGAATAAGATAAGCCATATTTATTTAAATTTTTTTATTCCCGTGTATATTGTATTTTGTTAATATGAGCTAAATAGATTTGGTATGATTTATAGGATACACTGATTTCACTGATCTGGGAAATAGAAAAAACAAGTAAGAAAAATCATGCGTTAAGCATAGATTATAAAGCACTTTCCAACGCTTCCTCAATGCTTTAACTAGACATCGTAATTTAAGGAAATAACGTAAATAAAATAACTAAGCAAATATTTTAGAAAACGCATAAAACATTTGAAAAACTGATTTCAGCAGTTACCGTTCATAGCCAAATATGTTTTCCAATTCTTTTGAATAGCCCTGTATTTAATCTGTAGTATATATACTAGTATGTAATGTGAAAATTTAGTTTAGCAAGAAAATGCATAACAGGTTGAAATTCTCATTCAAAAATTTATACTAATATATAAAAACATACTTGAATACTTTTGTACAACCCTGTAGTTTACCTAGAATCTTTATTACACGCCACTATTTAGTTAAAATTTAATTCAAATTAAAACACTCTTAAAAACTGCTGAAATCACATTTCCAGAAATTATAATTTATAGACGGCCATATATCCATTTCCTTGCGTGACCCTGTGTATCATTTTATCCATATTCTACAAACATTTCTTAGTAAATTAAATGCAGTTCAACATAAAAATCCATAACTCATCTAAAACACACCTTTAAGCAATTTGCGCCCATACCCCTTAACTCTTACGTATACTTTTGTGTAGCCTTGTATATGAATTATAGCTTTTATATACACCATATACTATGCATAAATATAGTGGATCATAAAAGCGCATATTATAATTAAAAATGCATTTCCAGCAATTATCGCTAATGAACAGTACAATATCAACTTTTATAAATATCATAAATTCTAAATACTATAAATATCAAATTTTAAAAAGTATAGTAAAGCAGTTTAATCTATAAACTTGTTATCAGGCATGAAAAACACTTTATTTCAATGCTTAATTGTCATATTTTATTTTTTAATGCGAAGTATCGAACGTGTATCGAAAACGTAGAAAATGAGTTTACAATCGAAGAAAATTTAATAACTGATTCTGAATGTCTACAATTAAATGTTTGATTAAAATCACGAACAGCAAAAACGTGCTTACATACAATTAAAAAAAATAAATATACCAATTTGAAAACACTATATAATTAGTATTTATAATTGTACTATTAAACAACAACAAAGTACAATAGATGAATTAAATGTATTATTAGATTTAACAATTTCTCAAAAATCTCTCCATATGTTACAAGGAATTCCTATTATTTTATAATTTTGGCAAATGTTACATCTGAAAACATTGATATGAAGATTTAGGATTTTAAATAATAATTTAAAATATTATTAGCAATGAAAAAAAGTCTTTCAAAAGTTTCACTACTATAGTATGTAAAACGGCATTTCCCATTCAGTATAATGTTAATTTCTAATCTGAAAAACAATCCCAGAACAGTCTCTTTCTCTAGGTATAATATAAAACTATTTAACTCATCTCACCAAATATACAAAACAGGAACAAAAATTTAAATTAAATAAGACTTACTTTTTGAGCTCCATAAATTAATTATTAATATCCGTGTGTATCCGAAAATGGCGACGTCTTTTTCTTCCATTAAAAAAAGCACACGCAAAAGCTTACATTTTAGACTAGTAACTTACCGCATCTGTTAGAACAAAAAGTTCTCTGTTTACCCTGCGGTATCGTGGCAGACGATTTGGGGCAGGTGTGAGTTTATTTCCTTTTATAGAAACAGATATGGAACTTATACATGCAATCATTTTATGAGACTGTCTGTATTTAAATTTTTGTATTTGAAGAATTTTCCAATGTATTTTACCTTTTCTTTTTATCAGTTTTAACACCCCCCCCCCTCCCTTTTTCTAAGTAAAGATTGTTTCACACAAATACAAAATATCTTCCTAAAAAATAAAAAGATATAAATAAATATCGAGGATAAAAAAAAATTTCTTTGTCAATCGTCATTCTTTTCATGTTAATTTCCTGTAAAATAAAACAATTCGTAAAATAACTTTTTTTTAGAGTCATATCTCTAAAACACAAATTTGAAATACGAATAATAAACTATATCATGGGTTTTGCATAAATTTTGTATTATTTTTATTTATTCGGAAAATGCTAATTTTATTTTAAAAGTCTGAAAGAAGTAGAATTTTTAAAAAAAACAGTTACTTAAAATAGGTACACTAACAGGAAAAAATATGACTTGAATGCAAATTATAAAGCAAGAAATGTATGTATGACTAAACTCTGAAGACTCTTTCTACGTGTTCATTAAAAGCTGCAGACTTAACTATAATAGAAATTTTTTAGTTTGAAGCCACAAAAGTGTTTCGAAAACCAGTGGTCGGTAAAAATAAATTAAAAATTTTCCTTCCTGCAAACTAAATATGTAAAGTGTATATATTTAATATTCCTAATTCTAAATATGTTATCCAAATTGCTCCAGCACGTACCATTTTCCCGAGAAACACTTTTATAATAATAAGAATAAGAGAAGGATTATTATATTAAATTGCAATACTAGATAAAATTGAAATCAGGAAAAAAGTATACTTTCACACTCTTAGATATCAAATTGATAGAATATAGCTTGGAAATCTAGTTTGCTGATACTTGTACCGTGCATTTTCCTTTATATGCCCCCCCCCCCCACCATCTTTTCGTGTCTGAATTTACTACTTGCTACCCACTAATATATTTTCATTCCGTATGTCGCTGTAACGCGGGCCTTTTTAAAACATTTCTCTTCATTTTCAAAGATTTTTGAAGTTCATATTTTTCTCACACTGTGACTTACAATATGGGTTACAATTTTTTACAATTTATTACAATTTTTTTTTGTGAGTGTGTCGTGACCTACGTTACATGCAGTGACATAACAATTCTTTTTTATTGCCAGAAAAATAAAATTTTACAGTAACAACATGTTTTGAAGATTTTTTGTAATTTTTTAAAGTTTTCTAAGAAGTTCACATCTCATTCACAATGTGACATCACTGAGTGGTGGCATTTCGGTCACAGATGTGACGTGACCACAGTGACTCACAGTGACGTCACAACGACGTCACTGTGACCATGCATGCTATGAGGGATATTGGTTAGATTTAACCCTTTCTATCACCGCGTTGCATATCTGCAACATACCAGAAATCAATGTTATTTTTACAGCGGCCATTAAAAGACAATTTTATTGATTGCTGCTGTCTCCCAACACAGCAGTTAATAAAAATTGTTCATAGAATTTATAACAGACGGCGATACTGAGTTCATTTTTCATGCCACTGTAACACTTATCATTTGAGCAGTTTCGCATTGTTATTGCTAAAATGAACTTCATAAATTTTGTAAATTGTAAAGATTAAAGTCGTCCAAAAATAGATGTTTTACTAAGTTCAGTTCGTGTACTTAAAAATTTTGTATTAGAAAATGGACACTGTTTATGAGAAGTATGGAATTTTCTGTTCATTGCAGATGTGAAAAAGGTACATTTTAGTCAATATTTTTTTTCATTTTTCTGTTTTATTTTTATTTATTAGCACCCCCCCCCCGGAAACAATTAATGTGGCGTCCCTAAAAAATAACGTTACGTTACATAAGCCAGCCGTAAAACGAAGTAAATGTATCATTGTACGGTTATATACTGATAATCTCTAATACCATTTTTGAAACTTTAAGCATCGCACACTTTCAATTTTTACACCGTCGTATAGGGGAAAAAAGTACTTTTAATTACAATTTGCTTGAAAACTGCATCTGGATTTATTTTTGAGATATTAAATTTTTTTTTTTTTAAGTTTTTAATGCCATTTCTGTAATGATGGCAACTGAAGTACTCCAATTCTGTTGAAAGTAAAGAGAAAATAGTTGGAAAATTGTAGATTACTACATTTTTTTGTTGCTATTTTCTTATAATAACTGAAAAAAAATTGTAATTAAAATACGTGCTATTTTGAAAAAATATAAATGATTGACTTCTGATAAAACATGGAGCTATTATAAACTATATTTAATTTTCAGTGTCCATATTAATGTTACAAACAAATGAAGGCATATGAATCATTAGATAGCCCTTTTTTGTAGAGTTTAAGACATCGCTTTATGCTGGGTTTGTGTATTATTCCGCGATAGTGACGTCCTATGCTCATTTTTCTATAGATATTGTTTGAGACTAGATCGTAAATGTAGAATTCTTCAGCGGATGCAAATGACGCCATTTTATATAAAATAAAAGCGTGTATTTTAAGTCTGAAAACTGAAATATGTTTTGTTGAAGTTCATCATTTTCACTCCAGCGGCTTTGAAATTCTTCACAGGTGGAAATACTTCACTTTTGAAAGTAACACAATTGAAATCACACACTGATAAAACGCAAAGTTTTACAAAAAATTAGAGTGTCTTTATAGAAGAGTAGTGGCCTTTAGATTAAAATAGTGTTTTGTTTGGGAGTTAGAATAACCAATATAAGATGCAATTTTTATTGTAACTGATTTTGTAGGTTTATTATAAAATAATGAAACAGTTCCTTCTTAAACATTTTCTTTCGTCGAAATTCGAAGGGTTCCACCTCGTAATAATAATAATAATTTATTATTCTCATCGGAGGAAAACACTCAATTAATTCTGAGAAAACGGAATTCAAGGTTGTTTATTTATTTGGTGTATTCTAACCAGGGTTGTAATTTTAACCGCTCAAAATCAATTTTGACCAGACACTGGATAAACGTGGTTTTTAACCGTCCAAAATTGGTCAGAAATGGTCAAAACTGTTACAAATTGTCTTAATTTTAATAATTAATTTTTCTTTGCAATTAAAAGTAACTTAATAATTAATAAAGGTAACAGACAGTTAAAAAAAATAATACACTGACTAGTTAATGAGGCTCATTAGTAAAATATGCTTATGCAATACAATAAGTAAGTTAGATCCATAATTGTCTTACATTGTCAATTGCGTATCAACAAGGAAAAAATCATTCTTCCTTTCAACTGCTGATAGAGGGGCATCTAAAAAAAACTGCCCAATATTGTTTAAAACTAGCATCTGATGCTAAAGAAGGGGTAGAAAACAAGTTTTCTCGTAAAGTAAGAAGTTTTGTAAGTGACAATAAAAACAAGATGAAACGCATGAGAGAAGATTTTCAAAATGCACATACACGAACTATTTATTTCTTATGGATGTGCTGCACATTACTTGAATGTTGTAGGACAAGATGCATGCGACGAATGGTTAAGACTGCTAAAAGAGAAAGATCTTGAAACTTATTCTAATGTGATGCAGTCTCGATTTAATAAAAATGTTACCCCAGTTCAGTTTCTGGTTCATATGCTGAATTTTGTCTACATGGGTAAAAATATTGATGAAGAAAAGCAAGAAATAGCAAGGCAGTGGTTACACGATAATATTGATCCTACCTTTTTGCCTCTTGTGATTGCATTTCAAGCAGAATCCTCAACATATCCAAAATCCTATTTTTCTGAAAGTGTAAAAGATACAATTGGGCCTGATGTCTGGTGGGCAGCAATGAAGAAGGTCAAAGCCATTGATATGAAATTTTTTGAATTCACTTTACTACATCTAATGAACTGTTGTGCCAGCTCCTCATCAATAGTAAGATTGTTTTCGAAATTTGAAATAATCCAAAATAAATTACGAAACTGTCTTAAGTTTAGAGACAACAGCAAAACTCGTTAATTGTAATCGTTTTTTAAATTGAACACAAATTACATGAAAGAACTTGTGTAAAAAAAATAACTAAAACATTTGTGTTGTATCTTGGTGTTATGTTATGTTATGACTTTTTAAATTTGGTATTTGCTGGTGTTATGTTACTTACATTATGACATTTTTAACAAATATTAACTTAGTTTTAACATTTGCTAGTAAAACATACCTAAGAAGTAGTAAATAAATTGAATAGTGAATTTCAGTGGTCAAAATGGTCAAAATTGATTT
Organism: Maratus speciosus; assembly: GCA_963932465.1. NCBI lineage: Eukaryota > Metazoa > Arthropoda > Arachnida > Araneae > Salticidae > Maratus > Maratus speciosus. Next base: position 566,885,539 of record OZ010792.1, read on the forward strand.
TGACCAGGATGGTTAAAACCGGTTTAAACCACTGGTTTAAACCCCCATGGTTAAAACCGATACAACCCTGATTCTAACACATGAGTAACAATTTTTTAAATCTGAGTTGTTGAATCACAAAAGGAATCACAACTGTTAACAAGATCAATGTTCATTATTATTTCCAAAGATACACATATCAGTAAAGTCTCAGAGGATTTTTGTCACTAAAAGACAACATATATATCATGGTATGATGGATGGATGTTTTCATGAAAAGAAAGGAAATTTTTAGACTAGCTTCTGACAGTTTTATTTAACATATCACAATGATAGGCAGACATATTCGTCATCCAGCATTTTGGCGTGGGATGCAACCTCATTTTTCAAATGACAAAATTATTTCTCATACAATATAAAATGTTAACTAATTAAATTAATCGAATCTATCCTCTAGATATGTTTTAGAATGCTGAAATATTTAGACAAAAATTTTAAAAAATTGCATTATTGATATGTCATATTCCTTTTCGTGTCATTTTTGTGCTCTACGTCTTATGATGTGAATGTTCCAATATTGTTCATTCTTATTCTTGAAACTGTGTATTGGATTCGCATTCACGAAATTTCTTAGTCGGATTCAGGTCGAATTTAAGTGGAAATTTCGGGCTCGAATTGGGTGTAACCCGTCCCGTGCACGACTCCCCCACTTCCATATCATATATAGTAATATACCGGTAAAAAATTTCCTTTTGGTAAATGTTTATATTTCTCTAATATGCCACCCTCTTTCAAGGTATTGTGGTAACTTTTGATAAATCATATATTATAATATGAGCAAATTTTGTGTCTATGTCTGCGTTTGTGTGCGTACATATGCATATTTTATCTAAAAAATGGCTCAAACCATTTTGACTAAATTTTGTATCCTACCGCTTTGGGGCGCGAGAAGACCATTGAGCTAGGGCAAATGTTCAGAAAATTCAATCGAGGTCACTATCGGTTACTGCATTTCTATTAGAATGAAAGTTGAAACAGTTATTACGTTATTGAAGAGTTGGAGGTAAACGAAGTCGCAAATTTGGCAACATTTTGCCAAATTTGGTGATGTTTGGTGAAATATTGGCGAGATTCGCGAGATTTCGCAGGAAAATTGATTTTCAAGATTACCAATTCCAAAACGCATGCCTGGTGGCAAATGAAAGAATATCGCCAAAGTTTGCGATATTCGGCGAAAAGACTGGCTTTCAGAATCTGAAGGATTTTTCTAGAAATTTCCAATAAGAGCCGAAGTTACATGATTCAACCAATCAGAGTCCAATTAAAAATGTAGTTTGGAAAGATTCGTTGTAAATATAGAAGTAACATTTAGAAATATATACACAATTTAAATATTGATTTTTCTGTAAATAATTCTCTTATAAAATAAAATGCTTTATAGCAATAATTGAGCGAGAATTTATTATTACATCGAATTGAACACAAAGCTAATTTTAACTGAGCGTCACTGGATCTTCCCCGCTAGTGTAGTTTTTTTTAATAGACGTATTTGCATATGAATAATACATCGTAATATGAATGAATGAAATCCAGTTAATCTTTGTAATTTTTTTTAAAGGTTTGCGAAATTAATTTTTTTAACAATTAAGTGGTAATTTAACAAATATGTGTACATACCACATTTATTTAATGAAGCTCTTTTAGAATTAACAATCGAAAAATATGACTTCGACATTTGATATCAGTTATTAATTATTTACATGTTAGAGAGATAATTCATACATATTTTGCGTTTATTAAATTAGGTTAATAATGACTTATATGTCAAACCAATCGTTATGATGAATTGGAGTGTTGAATTATTAAAGATAACAGAAGATATATGTGGCAGTTTTGAAACTTCTTAATCTGTAATGAATAAAATCATATTTCATGTATATTTCTCTTAATTTCTTGTTATAAGATTAAAGAATTCTTTTATATTTTTGTGTTTAGGTGCTAAGGATTGTATAACACAGCTACACGTATCCGTTCTTGAAAATTAATTTGTTTATTTTCTTCATGAAATTTTGTTGTTTTATTAATGACATTTTATTTTAAAAGCTGTTTACGGAAGTAATTAAAATAATACATTTTCATTGATATTCATTAATGTTCTCAACTATGAACTGGAAAGAATTGTTTAATTAAATTATCACAAACATAAATGCATTAAAGAGAATAATTTTCTGAATAAAAATTGTAGATTTTTGTTATTCAAACTACCCATTCAAAATCTATTCAATCATCACATTCTATTACCCATTCAAAACAGCTCATTTTTTGGTGACCATCCCTAGAAGCCGAAATTTCCATACTGACTGATAACAGGGCTGCCAATGGTGACTATTTTTATATTCAATTGGTACCACTATTTTTAAAAAATACCTAATTACCGTAATTGTAGTATATTTCTTTTGCACATGTTGTCAACATGTATATGAAAGATGTTTGTTTTGTGAAACTGGTGCAAGATAGAAATAAAAAATAGTCGGCAATGGCAGCCCTGCTGATAATTGCAATTCTGTATCATTGCATGCACTGTGTACTACAAGGTCTTTTTTACTCAAAAATGCATCCATCTCAAATGGGTTAATGTATGTCTATAACTAAGAACACTACATGTTTGCAATAATACTTAGTGAAATTCTATGTATACTACTACTAAGGTATTTGTACGATAAAACTTCTTTCAGTAATTTATTTTTGGGAAAAGTTTTGATCAAACAAACAGGCAAATGAATTTATTTTCGTTTAAATTTTCATAAGATCTTAAGAACATTTAAAGAAAGGCTCACGAATTTTTTTCTTCTTCATATCTGTATTATAAAGCACAAAAATGTTCATGAATAACACTGACGTCATATCGACAGTGGCAACGATCTAACCAGCAATTTAGCTTTTATCAGAAATTTTTTAACATTTAAACTTCACACAATTTCAATTTTTACACCGTCGAATAGTAGTAGGAAATGTACATTCAAATGCAATTTGAAAACTGTATGTCAGTTGACTGATTTTTTTATGTTTTAAAAGTAATTTTCAAGCATAACTTTTTTTACAAATTCTATCTTTATCACGTGAAACTCTATTTACGATTGCACATAAAGTAATATAAATAGTTCAGCATTTGTTTCGGACTAATATTCCTTAAAGAAATAAAATCTTCATCAATATATAAACAGATAAATAATATACTATAAATAAAACACAAATTTAAAAGATATATAATGGAACTACGTTCTTTAAAGGTGTATTCGAAAAAATATTTTTCCACCCTCAACAGCTCGAAATTTTCTGAGAAATTTTCAGACTCATTTTTAAAAGTAAAAACTTGATACTCGCTGACGTGATTTTTGAAGTGATGTATAAGAGGCCGTGTGATTTCATTTTTCGCTCAATTAATTAGAATTTGATTTTTAAACAATTATTTATTCGATATGATAATTTTTTCATTCACAGATCTCCTGCTTGGAAAATTCTCTTCAAAACGCCAACTTTGACAGCATTTTTTACAATATTTTCTGCATTTATGAAAACATCGAGAAGCACGGCACATTATGTAGTTTCTAAATAAGAGAATTTGACAGTTTGATGTGTTTGAAAGCAAAAATGAATTTAAAAATGAATCAGAAAATAAGCTAATAATTTTGGATTGGAATACACCCTTAACGCTCAAATAATCAGAAAGAAAAAGGCTGCTGTAAGTATCTAATTCTTAAAATAAATTAACCTGACGTGCGCCTGATAAGAAAGTACCATTTCTAATAAATTTCAACACTTAATTTGAATACATTATTGAAATGTATTATTTAAAAATCCTTTTTGGTGTTGTTTTTGGGCAATCTTAAAAAATAAATTAAATGTAAAAAATCGACTAGAATTTCAATAAAAGATGGTTTTTAAAATGTTGTGTACACCTGGTAGTACATTCCTTCTGTAACACGGTAAACCCGAGTTAGATTTCCTGGTTAAGAATAAATTAGGAAAAGAATGATGAAACAAAATATTTTCATGCAAAGAATAGTTAAAATTTCTTCATTATTGAAGTACAAATTTGCATTTCTAAATAAGCCTTTAATAACACAACATGGATTTGAACAACGAGATATGGATAGTTTTTCTCAAGAATTTAAACGATTTTTTAGTTAAAATATGTTTTACCTACACGTATGTTATGTTTGTCCTTAAGTGTAAACTACATTTGACGTAATATGTTTGCTGCCTGGGAAATACAAGAACATTCCGTTATAAGTAGATGTGAACTAGTCAATACTCAGTACATTTCAGCTAAAAAGACCAACAAAATTTATAAACAGGTAGTTTCCTTTGTAATTAATGAGCTTTTTTTACGCTGGTTACTATGTGTTTATGCACGTTTTGCAACTTTAATTATTCAATCAATTTCCTTATATAAATAAATAAATTAATTATAATAAAACACACATACTACAGTATATATTAAAACACACATACACACATAAATAATGCCTGCATTCAATAGTTAAAGGTATATATAAATATTGTACAGACATACATACAATAAATACAATAAACCCAACTGGAGTGAAAAATTAGCCAGAGCCAGGAATCGAGTCCGGGACCACAGTATACAAGACTGCTGCTCAAACCATTGAGCTACTCCGGCCGATTTGGAGTTCAGTATTGGTATCGGAGAAAAGTTATTTGTGATTCAGGCGCTCGAATACGCCATCTGGTAGAGAAAAGATGTAACTTCTCGCTTCAGGATAGTGCTTTGCAAACGCATTGCTTTACATATATTTTTAATTTGTTCAGAATGATTATTCTTTTGCCCAATTTTAGATTTCCTGTGCATTTGTGTTCTGTCTTATATGACAAAGTAAAAAAAAATCCGAATTTGAATATCTAAAACTTTCAAATGCTACTACTATACTCAAAATACTATAAAGGATTATTTCAATGGCACTTTAGCATTAGTTAAAGGGAAATTAAAGGGGCAGTTTTCCTGTACCTAAGGCTGTGAGCGGCGTCTCTATTGGATGCCTCTATTGAAAATGTTTAAATTTGATAGGAAATTACTGTTAAGTGGGTGGTTTTTTATGAATTAAAAATTAACTATAAATTATTTCGATTCCGGATTACTTTAGTTGCCTCGGCCGTGTTTTAATACACATGTACTGTTCTGCCGTTTTTATGCTTTGCATTTTTGGCAATAACTTTGATCGTCTGCGTTTTTTTATGCGAGTTCATAGAATGTTTTGTTGTGAGAGAGGTAGCCATGAGCGGCTCTTGTGATATTATTTAATAAAAAAACAGTGCACTGCAGTTTTGTTATTTTGTGTATTTGTGAGTATTTAATATGAGTTAACATAATGGTCCGCCGAGCAACGAAGAAGCAGCCTGGGATTAAATTCAACGACCTTCTAAAATCAAATTTTAAGTTGAGTGAAACGCCGAGATGAATGATAAGTTCTAAGAGTTCCGTGCTACGAAATTCGTCAAAAGATTATTCGAAAAGTAAGTGAACGTGATTTTTCTTATCTTTACTGTTATACATATATTAAACAATGTTTAAAGGTGCAAAAAAAGAGGATTTAAGGCTTATAGCCACTGAAATAAATCTAAATGTTAATGAAAATATGACAATTGCGGATTTAAACGTTATTATTGAAGACAGTGAAATGTATAAAAATAAACCAGATTTTGTGAAAGATATAGCAAACGATATAATTGAAAATCGTAAACATGAGGAGCAGGAGCAAAGGCGAATTTATGAGGAGCAGGAGCAAAGGCGAATTGATAAGGAGCAACAGCAATATGATCTGGAAAAAATGAAACTTGAATTAGAACTAGCTAAAATTAAATCTGAAGCTAAATCCAATATTAGTGAGGGTGAAATAAAATTAGAATCGTTAGATCAATTGATAAAAAGTATTCGAACTTTGACTGTAAAAATACCTATACGTCCTGAAGGATGGGGGTTTTACTTTTCTTCTTTAGAACGAGCTTTTAAGACTAAAAATGTTCCAGAACAATATAAAGCAGAAATTCTGTTAAATTTATTAGGGGATAAAGCATCTAACATATTAACTTACTTACATGATAGTGATATCGAGAATTATGCAAAAATAAAAGAATTAGTGTTAAAAGAATTTCAACCTACACCTTATTTTTGCTTAGAACAATTTAGAAAAGCTGTTAAACAACCAAATGAGACTCATGTACAGTTTTCTTCACGTCCAATGACAAACTGGGAATATTATTTAAATTTAAGAAATGTCTCTAATTTCGAGAGTCTAAAACAACTTATAGTATCGGATAAATTATATCAAACATTAGATAGAGAAACAGCTTCCCACATTAGTGTGAGACAAGGTGATAAATGGTTTTTACCAGAAGAGTTGGGACGAGAGATTGATTTATATTTCACATCACGCGGAAAATCTCTTACTGAGAATTTTAGTGTTAATCGTAAATATACTAACTCCAAAAGTGTATCTAAAGTATTCTTATCAGATGTTAAAACATTAAGTTGTATTTTTTGCCACGAAAATCACACTCTTTCAAAATGCCCGCATTATTTAAAATTATCTGTCAATGAAAGGGTGAACGTTATAAAATGTAACAAGTTATGCTTTAATTGTTTAAATTCACATTCAGTTGCAAATTGTCCATCAAAGTACACGTGCTTTTGTAAAAAACGTCATCATAAAACTATACATTTCCCAAAAACAAATAACAACACATACGTGAAAGAATATGTTTCATCGGAACAAAATAAACAAGGAAAGGTAAATGTGGAAGAATGTTCAGATTCTAGGCCAACAAATCGTGGCACATCAGTCTTGAACGCTAATGCAGAAGAGTTCGTTCAGAAAACCTTTATTAGTAACTATTCGAATAAAAAGAGCAAAGTTTTACTTTCAACTGTTATATGTTTTCTAATTGATGAATCGGGATGTAAACATAGAGTAAAGTGTTTATTAGATGCAGGCAGTGAGTCTAATTTTTTATCCCGCCATTTAATAGAGCTAATGCATTTAAAAAAAGAGAGAACAAACATCTTAGTGTCAGGTCTAAATGATGCTACCTTAGTAATAAATCATAAAGTTAATGCATCAATATGCAATAGAGATGAAAGTTTTGTGGAAAATTTAGAATTCTTGGTAGTTCCGAAAATAACTGCAGATTTAACGCCTTCACGTCCAATTGAAATCTCAATACAAGATTTACCTAATGTAAAATTAGCAGATGCTAGTTTCAATATCCCAGAACATGTAGACATGCTCTTAGGAGCAGGAATTTTTTATGAGCTTTTGAGACCGGGACAAATTCGTGTTAATAATTCTGATCTTATTTTGCAAGACACAGTTTTCGGTTTTGTTGTATCGGGAAGTTTTCCGTCAGAGAATGAAAACAAAGTTCATTGTGGGTTTATTAAGAAAGAAACCAATCTAGACAAGACACTTAGGAAATTCTGGGAGATAGAAAATATCGAGGTTGAAAAACCAAAAAGTAAAGAGACTTTAATTTGTGAGAAACATTTCGTAAAAAATTATACACGAGACAAAAGCGGTAAATATGTTGTTAAAATGCCCTTAAAAGAGGATCCAGCTATTTTAGGAAACTCAAAACAAATCGCTACGAAAAAATTAAATTCTTTATGGAATCGTCTAGCAAAAGATCCTGAGTACTTAAGATTATATTCAGATTTCTTAAAAGAATATCAACAGTTAGGCCATATGGTTGAAGTTAACGAAAGCGAGGAAGAAAGTGGATCCTATTACATTCCCCATCTTGGAGTGTATAGAGGAATAGAAAAAAGTATATCAACGGCTTTGAGAGTTGTGTTTAACGCGTCTTCCTTAACAACTAAGGGAAACTCACTTAATTCTATTCAATATAACGGAGGTGTAATACAAGATGATTTATTCTCAATTATGTTGAGATTTAGAAAATATATCGTCGCTTTCACTGCAGATATTAAAAAAATGTATAGAGCAATCTCTATTCATCCAGATCAGAGGAAGCTGCAAAAAGTCTTATGGAAGGAAGGTCTTAACGAGCCAATTAAAATTTTTGAATTAACGACAGTTACTTATGGTACTGTTAGCGCACCTTTTTTGGCCATGAGAACACTACTTCAATTGTCTAAGGATGAAGGAAGCAAGTTTCCTTTAGCAGCACCCGTACTGAGAGAAGACATGTATATGGATGATATTCTATCTGGAGCTGATTCTTTAAGTTCTGCATTGGAACTCCAAAATCAATTAATAGAAATTTTAAACAGTGCAGGAATGTTATTACATAAATGGTGCAGTAATGCTCCACAACTTTGTAAAACAAATGTCGAAATATACCCCTTTGGTGATTCAGAAGAATCTAAAGCGTTAGGTGTTTTGTGGAAATCGAAGAAAGATTGTTTAAGTTTCAATGTTAAAATTCATAATGATTTAAATGTCACTAAGAGACAAGTGTTATCAACTATATCAAGTATATTCGATCCCTTAGGTTTAGTATCTCCTATTATAATTAAAGCAAAAATATTTATGCAGAAGTTATGGTTATTACAATTAAATTGGGATGATTTGCTAACCGAGAAAGAGGCTAAGGAATGTAGAGAGTTTTCTGATACCCTACAATTAATTAATAAATTTGAGATTAGTAGGTGTATTTTATTGAAAGATGCAATTATGATCGAGTTACATGGTTTCCCCGACGCATCTGAAGCAGCCTATGGTGCGGTAATTTACTTCAAATCAGTGACAGAATCAGGTCAAGTGTCTGTAAAATTAGTGACAAGTAAATCTAGAGTTTCTCCCTTAAAGCAATTAACTGTTCCAAAACTTGAGCTTTGTGCAGCAGTTTTATTGACAAAGCTTATGAAACGAGTGATTTCTTCGCTCAAAATTAGTGTAAACCAAATCTTCTTGTGGTCCGATTCCATGATAGTATTACCCTGGATTAAAAAAGAACCATACGTTCTAAAAACTTTTGTTGCGAATAGGATTTCTACAATACAAGAACTAACTCAAGGGATGCAGTGGCGACATGTTCCATCTCAGCAAAATCCTGCTGACCTTCTAACAAGAGGAGCTAATCCTGATAAACTATTATCAAATGAGTTATGGTGGAGTGGTCCATTGTTCCTAAAGGAAAAAGACTATCCCAATACAAATATTCCTGTAGCAGTTAATTCCAATGACTTTTCAAATGAACTGAAAAATATTAATATAAGTGACTTTAAAAGCATATCTGTTTTTACAGTTTCTGTTAATTCTTTTGTGCATGATATAATTGATTTAAGTAATAACTATTGTAAAATAATTCGTATTTTAGGATTTATTTTCAGGTTCCTTAGTAATTGTAAAAAAGAAAAAAAGGAGGGTCCTCTGGACCTCGAAGAGCTCAACAAAGCAGAAAGTTTTTTGTTAAAAAATGTTCAACGTGAGTTTTTTGACAAGGAAATAAAATCCTTGCAAAAATCAGGTAATATTAATCATGATAGTCAGTTAAAAAACTTACATCCATTTCTTGATAAAGAAGGTCTTCTAAGAGTAGGAGGTAGATTAGCGAACAGTAACTTAAATGCCAACCAAAAATTTCCAGTTTTACTACATAATAAAAGTAAACTTACTCAAAGGATAGTAGGATACTTTCATAAACAGTATTTACATTTAGGTCCACAAGCTTTACTTTTTCAGTTAAGGCAGAAGTTTTGGCCTTTAAAAAGTCGTGCAGTATGTAGAAAAACAATTCATAATTGTTGCGTGTTTTGTTATAAATATTATAAAAAGTTTTCTTCTTTTTTAAAGTAGTAGATTTTATAAGATATTTTGAGTGTAAATATGTAAAATTAAGCTAATTTCTATTTGATTGAATGTATTTTGTGTTTATCAAAGAAAATATTCATACAAAATATGTATTGAGAGTGTATATATAATTTGAGTTATGTTATTTATATAGAGATATATATATATATGAGATATATATTATTCGAGTTGTTTAAATGACATTTATTTTATCCTGAAGGTTTGAGTTTTATTTTGATAAAATTGAGTGTGTTAACCTTTAAATACTTTTAAAATAAAGTATTTCTGAGCTATTTTTCGAGATAAAATATGAGAAAAAGAAATAAATTCTTGCAGCATTTAAAAATTTAATTTGAGTGTTAGATGTCATGAGTGAACATCATTACATAATGTGTGCAGAATTTTAGAGTAGTAAACATAAAAACAACGAGGTGTTTTCAAGAGACCAATTTCAAAAATTTGTCTGTTACCTATGGAAAAATGATTATCTTTTGTAATTTGTCAATTTATTGTTTACTTGTACATGCTGTATTATTTGTTTGAAATTCAAAGTGTAATAATGTATTATAATTGTGGTTGAATGAAAATCATTCAACGGGGGCCGGTATGTTCTGTCGTTTTTATGCTTTGCATTTTTGGCAATAACTTTGATCGTCTGCGTTTTTTTATGCGAGTTCATAGAATGTTTTGTTGTGAGAGAGGTAGCCATGAGCGGCTCTTGTGATATTATTTAATAAAAAAACAGTGCACTGCAGTTTTGTTATTTTGTGTATTTGTGAGTATTTAATATGAGTTAACATGTACCTAAAATTTCACAAGTCTCCAAATTGTGGATTTGCATAGAATTACAGACAGACAAATTTTGCTTTGTATATGTTAGATATATCGTATACATAAGTGTCAGTATATTTCAAACTCTTTTCGTTTCCTACTAAAACTTTCTAGTAAAATAAATTCGAAAATGATAAAACAGCCTGAGTCAGCGACTTTGTTTTTGAAATAAAAACAGCTATAATAAAAAGGTTAGGAATAGTTTCAAAGAAAAGTTGATGGTTTTTCGAGAGTTACGACAGGAAAATGGCGTTTTATTTAAAAATGTATCTACTATAAATGTAACAACGTATATAATATAAAGTCCCATGATAAAGAACACTATTTTTCACTTCTTATAATCAGTTCAAGGAAACCTGATTAAGACACTTTGTAACCAGAGTGTTTTCGAAAACTACGCTTATCTTCATGGTTTGCAATTTAAAAAGAATATTTATATTTCAAAAAATTGCGGTACCATATTTTTCATTATTATTTTAATAAGATCTTTTTAAAACATACTGTGGCAAATTATTAGAATTTATATACCAGTGTGTTTGAACGAATGTAACGAAATGTATAATTTACTGAAATATTTTATTTAAATTTATACAGTAGTACGAAAAAGGGGTGGTATATTTTAAGATCCGTAGGGGGGCTTACTTTCGAACACCTGAAATTTAAAAAAGTGATTTTCACTTTATTTACTTTCAAGAATCTGCGATTACATACAGAAATTTTCTTTATAAAAATAGTGGTATTCAAAATCGAGCACCAGTACGAACACGGTACATTACTGGAATAAAAATTTACTAATTGCGAAGGGGTCATTTTTACAGTTTGAAATTATCTGTACTTTATTTATGTAACGTTGTTTGGAATCATGTGGCGTTATTATGCGCATTTTTTAGGTAACGTTAAAATTTTAATTCCACAAAGTTATAATAACGTGCATGTTCAACCTACTTGTTACTATAACGTTCAAGTACTTCTGTAATTGTAATTTTTATTTTTTACAGCTGTAAGAACAGTAATGTTTTAAAATTTACACAACTTTTTATTATATGAAATGATTTGTTTTTTACTTTTTATTTCTAAAATATAGAATCTTCTAAATAAAACTGCTGTTCAATATATCTCACTAAATTTTTATTTTTATACATTACAATATTTCTTTCCGCTAACATGCTATTAATTAGGAATATAAATAACGTAATTATGCTACGAAATATGAGTGTTATTTTTAGGAAAATTATTTTTGTTTAATGCTTTTTTGTTTGTCATGTCGTTAAAATATGCAATGGAATGTAAAATTGTTCTAAGTTTTAAACTAAAGCGATAACTCTATATTAATAGACCCCATTACCATAATATTGGAAAGAAAAATCTTATTTATTTATTCATTATTTATTTTTATTTTGTTTCGCTTTTATTTCTCTCGAAATTAATCAAAAGGGTCTATCAAAACTTTAGATAGACAAAAAAAATTGCCCTTTAATCTATTTTATTTGTTTAATAACATAAAAGAAAAATTAATTAGCTTTGGATAAATTTATCATTAGCTTTGACGAAATTTATCATATTTGACAGCTTTCTTTTTATCGAGTAAAAATTAACTTTAGATAGCTGTTTGACGAAATAAGGTTGCAGGATTCTTATCTTGATTTCTTAGCATCCGTTTATACAGCCTTTGAAGCTATTCGTTAATTACATTAAAGGGAAAAAAGGATTTTAGTTACTAATCAAATAATCTGAGCACGAGCTTCCATTTTAGCTCTATGACTTAGTACACATATTTTCTGAAGGAAGTTTTGTGTTATTTAGTTTTTATTTCTTGTTATTATTTGTTGAAAACAACATACAAATATTTTTGATAACTCAATTTGCTATTAGAAAAGTAGACAAACAACTTTTTCTTTGTGCGAATTTTGCTTTCTGTAAACAAAAATAAGATTTCCAAATCAAGATAAATGCGTACAGGCAAAAGTTTTTTTTTTTTTACTTTTATAAAAAAAATGAGGAATTGCAAATGTACGAGAAATGTTTATTCAATTAATTAAATTCCATATGAATCCTAAGTGAATTAAATTAATTGCTTTTATAAATCAAGCCATTTCAACAATCTGTTTGTTGTTAATTGTTAATAAGTTAATTGTAGTAAAAAATAATATCCTGAAGATGAGATTGTGTTATACAGGAAGTAATCAGAAACTTTTTCAATCAATCAAGTTATCTCTGAAATAATTCTTGGCATTGGACATTCATTTTAATCTAATCGGAAAAAGGAATCTCTGCGCTTTTAAGCATAATAAGTGTCTATGGCAATTCACCATGCCATTGATAACAAGTCAGCTTTCAAGTTTTACTAACAAATTTACCAGCACATTCCAATTTTAGTCATCATTTTGCACTGATTAAATAAATTTTTCATGAAAATTAGATTGCGTTATACAGAAATTTGTAAGAAACTTTTTCCTATCTTCTATCAATAGGGTTATCTCTGAAATCGTTCTTTACTTTCATTGACTTTAATGTAATCAGACAGAGAATTACTAACTGTCCCGTGCTTTTGAGAGAGGGAATTACTAACTGTCTCGTGTTTTTGATAACGAGAATTACTAACTGTCTCGTGTTTTTGATAACGGGAATTACTAACTGTCCCGTGCTTTTGAGAGAGGAAATTACTAACTGTCCCGTGCTTTTGAGAGAGGGAATTACTAACTGTCCCGTGCTTTTGAGAGAGGGAATTACTAACTGTCTCGTGCTTTTAATAGCGGGAATTACTAACTGTCCCGTGCTTTTGAGAGAGGAAATTACTAACTGTCTCGTGCTTTTGATAACAGGAATTACTAACTGTCCCGTGCTTTTGAGAGAGGAAATTACAAACTGTCCCATGCTTTTGAGAGAGGGAATTACTAACAGTCCCGTGCTTTTCAGCATAAAATGTCCCCATGCCATTGATAACAAATCATTTTTTAAGTTTTACATATAAATTTAGCAGCACATTCTAATTTTAATCATTATTTTGCATTGATAATGAAGATGAGATTGTGTTATGCAGAAATTTGCAAGAAACTTTTTGTATCAATCAGGTACCTCTGAGATCATTCTTATCATTGGACATTTATTTAAATCTAATCGGATATCTAAATCCTAACTGCTGCCTTGCTTTGCAGGTTAATAAGTGCCTGTGAAGATTAACCATGTCATTAATAACAAATCATTTTTTTTTTCAGTTTTACAAATAAATTTAGCAGCACGTTCTAATTTTAATCATCACTTGGCATTGAATAAACGATTTTTTCATGAATATGCAATTGCCTTATAGAGGAATTTGTAAGAAACCTTTTCCATCAATCGGGTTATCTCTGAAATCGTTCTTCCCATTAGACATACATTTTAATCCAATGAGAGAGGGAATACCTAACTGTTAAATTGCTTTAGATCATAATATATGTCTGTACCAATTTAATTTGCCATTAATAACAAATCATTTTTCAGGTTTAGCAAATAAATTTAGGATCACATTTCAAAAAAAAAAAAAACATTTTCCCAGTTTAATAACGGGAAACTTTGTGACACTTTTTAAACATTTAACATGATACTTTCAGGCACAATTTTTTAATTGATTTGTAATCGAATAAGATTTTTTTTTCATTTTCGTATAAATAGATTGCATTTTGAGTTATAAAAGATTGTTTTCTCAGGATGGAAAAGTTTTCCCTTCCTGTGCTGTCACGTCCTGAAATTCGGTTTGAAACGTCAACTTTGACATCATTTGCTGAAAAAGCTTTTGCTTTTACCGAAAAACGAAAAAAAATCGATTATATAGCTTCTTAATAAGAACAGCTGCCAATATGATACGTTTGCGGACATAATTTAATTAGAAAATATGCCAGAAAGTAACCAGTTTGGATTTGAGAACAGCTTTGAACATTTTTTTCATGAAGATGAGATATTGCTGTACTGATATCTTTACTTGCTTTTACTGGAAACTAAGTGTGTAGAGCATAGTTCACAAACTCTGTCCCGTTTATTGAGGTCTTAAAAAAAAAAAAAAAAAAAAAAAAAAAAAAAAAAAAAAAAAAAAAAAAAAACATACTGGCGGAGTCGGTAAACGCTACAGAGGGCGAGGGTGGTGAATAGCATATAAATACTAGGGGATTCTGTCCCCTGCGCCCTTCATGCACTGTTAAAAATCTGCAGCATTTGCTGCATAGTCACTCTACCGCTTTTATAGAAAACGGTTACTTGACTATATTATGGAGCATTCTCGTTGGTCAGAGTAGAGATACTCTATAATAGTGGCGGAGTGACTATGCAGCAAATGCTGCAGATTTTTAACAGTGTGCGACAAAACCCGGATCAATAAGTGTTTCGCGGTCTTACGGGAATCCTGCGTTTCGCTCACTTTTTTATTGTAATTGTATTTTATTTTTCAAAATACACAAATACGCATTGAAACCAACACTCATTTATTTTTAAAAATATATACTTACGATACATCTTTCCAAACAACATTTGTAATAACCCCAGAGCATTAAATTTTATGCTTTTACAATTCCAGATCTTTTTTAGTAAATATTGGTACTCACACTTTAAAACAGGGTGTGAAATTTCCACTCGACAGCTCGCCATTGGCGAGCAAATATTTAAGGTTGGCGAATAAGTTTTGCTTTTTAAAAGGTTGTTCTTCAAATCAAAATATACATACTCAGAATATCGTGCCTCAATTCAGCGACACGCGGAAGTGTTTTAAAATCAAGCGACAGCATTTATCTTCCAAAAGAAGAAAAAATGCGGCGTTTGCTACTTCCCCACCGTCGCCAATGGTAAAGTCATTGGCAGTGCTAAAGTTAAGGGTTAGCTGAAAAGTTTGAAAGATTATAAATTTCTTAAAGTTTAGCAATCCCTCTTGGATCTCTACGGAAAATTGAACCATTTAAGTGGGGCAGTACAAAACAAGGAACTTGTTATTCCATCTTTGAAAATAAAAGTTGAACATTGCCACTCAGTTCTGACAGAACTCGAACCTAGTCTTAGACAAGCGAACAGGAGTTTTTCGACCAACTATCCATCTCAGGCATAATCAAGGATATGCACTTTACAAATATTAAAAATGGGGAGCAAGAGTTTCACACTTTAAGAGGGAGATTAATTAAAGATGTAAAGATATACATCACAGAAAGACTGTAATATATGGCAACAGATTTGTTAATATTTCTGCATGTTTTTGACATTTTGGGTTGGCCTCCCAAAGAAAAATTCTTCAATTTGGGATATAAGAAGTAGAGAAGCTCTTCACGTATTTGAACCCAAGTCTCTTTAATAAAAAAGTGAATATTGTATTGGCAAAGAGATCAGAATTCAAGTTTCTGTTGCCTTCACTAACACTGAAAGACACGTTTTAAAGTGAAAAGTGTTCAGCAAGATTCTCCAATTTGCTTCTAACATTTTGTGCTGTTCTACCAGAGAGCATAGCTTCCTGTGAAAGAGGCTTCAGCTGTCACAACAGACTCAAGACTGCATACAGGAACTTTCTGAAGAGAGACACTGGATGATTTGCTCAAACATTCTATTAATGGACTCACCCTGGCAGAGTTTGACCTTAAAGCTGCGATTGACAAGTGGTATTTCAGTGTAGAAAGGCAACGCTACACAAACATGAAGTGCTAAAAGTACAGGAAATTTTTCTTTCATGATTTTTTAGTGGTATGTGACGATTTTTGTAACCAGTGAAACCTTATGGCAATTTTATTTTGAGTTAATATATATATTTTCTTTATTTTGCAGTAAGCATGTTTCGATTTTTCAATTTCTACATTATTTTATGATTTCAGTCACCAGAAAGTTCTTTATACTACATCTGTTAAGATTTTAAAAATTGTTCATATTTTTCATGAATGTCAAATATTCTGGATTTAACAGACAGCTCCTTCTAACAATGGTTAATTTAAATTCAGTTTGTCATAAATAATTAATTAAGTGGGTAGGTGTGGTGGCCAACGTTACTGTCTGAATGAATGTAAAATAGTGGCGAGCGAAAATTTTACTTTGCTTAGTACCTTTTCAACTGAAATTTCATGCCCTGCTTTAAGACAATATAAAATGTGAGTTAAAGAAAAAGAAATTATCTTGCTTTGACACAATCTTAGTTTTTGATTTTGAAAAAAGGCTGCTAAATATTACGCCATTTTCTCCTGTGGTAAACTTTTTTATTTGTCAATATTCTAACTTCCCATATCACTTCAAAAATATTTTACGGTCATAGAATGACAGAAACAAGTTTATATGATATAAACAACGTCATCTCTGTAAGCGTCTATGTCTGTGATGACGTACTTGTATGTACACAAAGGACTCATAATAACTCTTTTTTTTTTGTTGTTTAAAATATTAAAAAAGAAATATTATTAATATATTAATTTGTTTTAAATATTAATGCCATTTCTACAATAGCGGCAACAACTTTTTTCACTGCTGTGGTTGAGAGAGAAATAGACAAATGGTCTAATTTTCACATTGAACTTGAAAAAAGGGAAATTTCAACCTCTTTGCATTCAAAAGTTGGGCAATTATAATTTCATTAATATATGTAGAACAATTGCAACATAAAATATAATAAATAAGATTCATACGTTTAAACTAGAGATCGACCTAAAATTCGGTATCGTTTTCGGTTCAAAATCTGAGTTTCACCGAAAACGAATTTTCGGCGAAAATGCTGCCAAAAATTCGGCCAGACCGAAACTATCTGTATTCCTAAAATCTCGTTTCTTTCTTCGGAAATTTTCAACATGACTCATTGATTTGAGCTACATCGGCTCAAAAGAGGCACTCTTTATTTATTGCCATGATCTTTGCTGTTTATCATCAGTCATGACTCACTCAAGACGTGGGTGCAAATTATAAAGCAAGCAATGCGAGGACTAAACTTTGAAAACACTTTTTACGTACTCATTAAAGCTCCAGACTTAACAGTAACTGAAAATTTTCAGTTTGAAATCGCAGGAGTGTTTCGAATACTCTTTGAGAAAGTTCCACTGTAACACATGATCCTTTGCAAAAATCATTATAAAAGATAAATCGAGGTATGTACACCTAAAACTTTTTTTAATTGGCTGAAATTCATATAATTAGAAAATCAATCATTTTGTGTCGTGGATGAATTGATTACATTTTATTTTATAAGAAAATAAAAAGTTTTGGTCAGAGACACAGATTCAACTTGGGCTACACGAGTAGTAGGAAAAGGGGGCTTCTGGCTCAGCCGCAGGCGGTGCCGCACCATCTCCGACACACCCTCCGACACCGTCCCCCCCCTCCGACACCGCCCCCCCCTGCGACACCACCTCTGGTACCCCTCAGACACCGCCCCCTAGCGGGAAAAAAGGCGTTTTTAGAGTATTTTTCTGCTATAACATGAGAGTTGAACGTTAGATCGACTAGATTAGCATACTATAAGATGAAGATTAAATTTACATTTGAATTTTGAACAACCTTTACCTTAATGAGTATTATTAATTAAGCAAAATAATGGAAAATAACAATTTTAAAGGAAAAAAGCTGATTTCTGTAGATTTTCTTTCAACTGCAAGATCAGAATATCAACTTAAATGCAGAAAGTTAAACATATATTTGAATTTTGGATGATTAACATCTTAATGAGCATTATTAATTAAGCAAAGCAATGAAAAATATCAATTTTTAATGAAAAAAGCTGAATATTTTCAAGTACAAGATAAGAATATACTCTTAAATGGGGAAAATTAAACGCGTACATTTGAATTTTGAAGAATCTTTACCTTAATGAGTATTATTAATTAAGCAAAACAGTGGAAAATATAAATTTCTTAGGAAAAAAGCTGATTTCTGTAGATTTTAATCAACTACAAGACCAGAATATCAACTTAAATGGAAAAGGTTAACCATATATTTGAATTTTAACAATCTTTACCTTAATGAGTATTATTAATTAAGCAAAACAGTGGAAAATATCAATTTCTTAGGAAAAAAGCTGATTTCTGTAGATTTTATTCAACTACAAGATCAGAATATCAACTTAAATGGAAAAGGTTAACCATATATTTGAATTTTTAACAATCTTTACCTTAATGAGTATTATTAATTAAGCAAAACAGTGGAAAATATAAATTTCTTAGGAAAAAAGCTGATTTCTGTAGATTTTATTCAACTACAAGATCGGAATATCAATTTAAATGAGGAAAGTGAAACATACATTTGAATGAACAACACCTTAATAAGTATTATTAATTAACCAAAACAATGAAAATATCAATTTTTAATGAAAAAGCAAATTCTTTAGATCCTTTAGATTTTTTTTTCAACTGTAAGATAGGTATATCATCTTAAAAGGAAAATTTAAACATATAATTTAGTTTTTGATCCACCATTACCTTAATAAATTTTGATAATTAAACAAATAACAAAGAATATTATCGAATTTTTAAAGAAAAAGATTAATTTTATTAATCCAATAATGATTTTTACATCTTTATATAATACTTTGAACCTATCCAACGTTTTTATTCGTTATTGGCTTTAAATTTTATCATTTTCATATAAAATTTCGAGTTTTCAAACCAATTAACTTAATTTTACTACATTTTAAATGTGGATATTTCTAGATAAATAGCCAACTTAGTAATTTTTGCACAACTTGCACTTAGTAATTTTTACACCAACCTAATTGATTTTACTATTTTTAGACCACTGTAAGATTATAATTCAACGTATCAGTTCTTCTAAAAGTAAAAATAACCAGATTTCCCGCCCCCCTTTCATAAATTACATCTATGCTCTCTTCAAACTCATAAGAAAATCCTGCGTTTCTCCCCCTTGAAGGGAGGAGGATACAATAGCGTTACGTCACTTGTTTACAAAATATCGATATGTTGACGATTTGACCATTTTTCAAGATGTATAAAAGAAAGTATCAATATTTTTACATTATTACAAGTATAATTTTACAGTTTAATGAATAATTATTTATTATTAGATACCCAATTTTATCAACAGATGAATTAACTATACCTATGCTGAAACTACATTTCACATACTTAGCCACACTTTAAAAGATTTCACTTTAATATGTAAATATTAAGTGCATTTTTAACATAACACATGTTTTTCAACACTAGTTCCTATACGAGAATTTTGTTTAATAAATAGTATGTATTCACTTTCAAATTGCTTTTACTTGAAATTATATGAATCTTTTAACAGAAAATTTGTTTAATCACAGAACGAACTGTAGTTAACATTTTAAACACCAATATTAATAATTAAGCAAAGCAATAGAAAATATCGATTTTTAAGGAAAAAGATCAGAATATCAATTTAAAGAGGAAAGATACGAGGATTTCAACTTAAATGAGGAACGTTAAACATATATTTTAGTTTTTGAACAACCATTACCTTAATGAATTTTAATAATTGAACAAATAACAAAAGGAAAATATGATTTTTAATGAAAAAGACGAATTTGATTAACTTTTATACTAGTTTGAGATTTTATCATCCTTTTAGATGCTAGCTATGTAGAATTAAACTTTCAATAAGACACACTTCAAGAAATACTCATTACTAAACAAAAATAAATTAATTTTAATCTTTTAATCTAATCAATGACTGAAAATTTCACATTTAAAAAATATTTTCATGAATGTGCATAAAAAATGAGAGTTTACAAATTAGTATCCTTATTTTTATTACATTTAACTGGATTTTTCTATATTCGAGCTTAATTTTTATACACAAAGCATTATTTAATCGAATCCAGTACTTTCAGATTTAACGAATTTCAGCGTTTTTCGCTTTTTAAACTAATCCTATGAGCTAAAAAACAACAGCGCCTCCTATAATTTTATAGCGTTGAGTGAAACGAGTGGAATTTTTCATACTGTTTGCTGTTTTCGTTATATGAAGACGTCAGCTTATATTCTTTAGTTTAACTAAAATGATTAATATGCAAGAAATGTCTTTAGCAGAGGAAGATTCAAGTCAATCTTACTTAAAGGATATGAAATCAGTTATACCCAGTCAAGAAGCACATGCTTCGAACATTGAAATATTACCCTCTTCACCAGAACAACTAAAACCACCTTTTACTTGCAATCAATGCGAGAAATCCTATTCCAAAAAGAATACATTAAACAGACATCAAATATTCCATTTGGAGAAAAAGCCCTTTGAATGTGAAATATGCTCAAAGACATTCATTCAAAGCAGTGATTTAAAACGACATAGTGTAACTCATTCCAGGACATCTACTACATATAAATGCGATCAATGCGGGAAAGATTATTTACAAAAGTGTCTGTTAACAATTCACAAGAGATCTCATAAGAAGTTTTATGATTGTGATAAATGTTCCAACTCTTTTTTAACAAAGTCTGCTTTAACTAAACATAAAAGTTCATCCCAAGGAATATGAAAGTAAATACTGCAACATTAAATTGTACGATGAAGTTGAATTTTTACATCATAAAAAAGTTCACCGTAAGAAATATAGTTGTAAACACTGTAAAATTATCTTTTATCTCCAGAGGGAGTTTATTCATCATCTGATCATCATGCATAAATGAAAAATGCAAACTTTGTTAAGTCATAAACTTGATTTGAATATCTGTATATTTTAAAAATGTATATGTCCTCCTATAACTGTTGAAAATGATGAATAAATGTTGTTTAACTGAAAAAGCTTTTGTCGTTTATTTTTGCCATATCAACTTGTGATTTTTCTTGACTCTATCTCATTAAGTCAAAACGATTTTACTAAAATTTTAAAATACATATTGTATATTTTTTTAAGTTTATAATTTTTTTAATTTCTTATCGAATGAAACATGAGTTAACTATATTTTATTAATTTCATATTAAAAACCTAACGTTTACCATATAATTTTATTATGTTCCGTCTAAATTTTATCTACCCAATTAAATTCTATAATCCCTTCTTATTAGAAAACATTACTATTTAACTGGAAATTTCACATTAATGTTTTACTTTTTCATGATTGTACTTATAAAAATAAGAGTTTATAAACTAATTTCCATAATTTATCACATTTGAACTTAATTTTTATACTCAAAACATTATTTAATCAAATTTTTATACTTTCTGATTCAGTGAAATTCGATGATTTTTCATTTTTTAAACCAATACCACAATATTTATCGACATTGGACTTGATTCTTCCCTTGTATATTTTTACATTACACAATTAGGATAGATATAGACTTAGGACAGCAATAGAGTTAAAAATTGATTATACTCAATTTTCACCTTATATGAATTGGTCCTACATGACATTTCTTATTGCTACAATCACTTGATATATTAAAATTAGTCCGAGTTATTCAGTCTATATTATTAATCAAATTATCAGATGTTTCATCTTACACTTCTAAGATTTCTGAATTATCATCCATCAAATTGCTTAAAATATTAATACTGTGTTTATAGTTCTATTGATACATAGCCTACATGAATATAATCTTTAATTTTAACATTTCATATTTTAAATGACCTATTTTCAAAACTAAACTATATGAATTTTTACTACATCACTTATCAATATCACAGAATGACTTATGCTTCACACTTTTCTAATAATTATCAGATTCTTATAACATAATTTCTTGATAACATATATTATACTACTGATTTGTACGCATGAGTGAGTTGTCACGTGATTAAAACAATTGAGAATAATATAAATTTTCGAAAAGCAGCGCAGTATTTCTCATTTCAACTGTTAAACTTGGAAGAGAAGGTGACTTTAAGTGCGCAACTCTGATAAATTTCCAGATTTTAATTCAAGTGAGGAATCTATTTCTTTGTTAGTGAATAAAGTAAGTTTTAGTATATCATTACAACATATATGTATTAATAAAAATAAATAAATAAATGATTACTTATATATTAAACCTTTCCTAAGTATATAAATATATTTCTTTTATTGTACAGATGTTGCAGCAAGATGAATCAAAACAGCAGCAATCCTCTTTATCAGAAATGGATGATCTGAATGATTCGCTCTTAGCACATGTAGAGTTAAAGAATAATAAATATGTAAGTACTTAGATATGAAATACTATGATTCATATATGAAACGTAATTAGAGTAAATTTAAAATCAAATATTTTATTGTTTGTACTTTAACAAATGTTTTTTATCCATATCATTGAAGAGAATTCTAATTGTTTACATTTATTTCTCCCACAGATGTGTTCTATTTGCTACAAACAATTTTTAAGTAAATGGAATTTAAAAGAACATACACAGATGAAAAACCCTATACTTGTGAAGATTGCCAAAATCCGTTTTCAAGAAAATATGAATCAAAAATGCATACCGCATCATATAGTCTATCACCAGCTGTATGTAAACTTTGTGAAGATATTCAAAAAATAACCAGACGTTTGAAGAATTTAACAATCAAGGAAGAGATTTAGATTATGTACTCAACCTATTTGCACAAGAGTTACCACATTGTCCCAAAATTGAAATTTCGAAGGCACACAGTGGATGTAAAGAAATTTTTGTTACCCATGATTCTCGTAACCACAATGAATTTGGATATTATTCATAATGTATTCCTTAAATTGTTATAATAAATATTCTTTTATCTGCACTTATCGACGTGTTTATTTATATCTCCTAACATTTTAAACGAAAAACGCTTTCCCATCTTAAAAAATTTCATAAGAACAGATAAAAATTAACAGATGAATGAAAAAATATGCATGTTCACAAAGTTTTCTAGATATATTTACAAAAATGTTTACAAAATAAAAAAATTGCAAGAGTAAAAGACAAAATTTCACAAAATTAAAAAAAAATACAACATAACATTTTTTTCTTCTTACAAATGTGAGTTTTTAGAAAAGTAGGAAAAAAAATTAAACTTAGATTTTTTTTTTCAAAAGTGAAAAAAAATATTTTTACAAAAAATAGTTTTACAAAAAAATTTTTTTACAAAAAAAATATTTTTACAAAAAAAATATTTTTACAAAAAAAAATTTTTACAAAAAATTTAAAAAAAAAAATATTTTTACAAAAAAAAATTACAAAAGTAAAAAAATATATATAACATAAAAATAATAATAAAAAAAAAATTACAAAATTTGTGAAAAAAAATTGCAAAAAAGTTTGAAAAAAAATTTACAAAAAATTTATGAAAAAGTTTCAAAAAATGATATTTTAAATAGTATTATTATGGGTTTTTTTTGTAAAAATATTTTTTTTAAAATTTTTTGGAAAAAAATTTTTTGTAAAAATATTTTTTTGTAAAAAATTTTTTTTGTAAAAATATTTTTTGTAAAAATATTTTTTTTCACTTTTGGAAAAAAAAATCTAAGTGTAATTTTTTTTCCTACTTTTCTAAAAACTCACATTTGTAAGAAGAAAAAAATGTTATGTTGTATTTTTTTTAAATTTTGTGAAATTTTGTCTTTTACTCTTGCAATTTTTTTATTTTGTAAACATTTTTGTAAATATATCAAGAAAACTTTGTGAACATGCATATTTTTTCATTCATCTGTTAATTTTTATCTGTTCTTATGAAATTTTTTAAGATGGGAAAGCGTTTTTCGTTTAAAATGTTAGGAGATATAAATAAACACGTCGATAAGTGCAGATAAAAGAATATTTATTATAACAATTTAAGGAATACATTATGAATAATATCCAAATTCATTGTGGTTACGAGAATCATGGGTAACAAAAATTTCTTTACATCCACTGTGTGCCTTCGAAATTTCAATTTTGGGATAATGTGGTAACTCTTGTGCAAATAGGTTGAGTACATAATCTAAATCTCTTCCTTGATTGTTAAATTCTTCAAACGTCTGGTTATTTCTTGAATATCTTCACATAGTTTACATACAGCTGGTGATAGACTATATGATGCGGTATGCATTTTTGATTCATATTTTCTTGAAAACGGCTTTTGGCAATCTTCACAAGTATAGGGTTTTTCATCTGTGTATGTTCTTTTAAATTCCATTTACTTAAAAATTGTTTGTAGCAAATAGAACACATCTGTGGGAGAAATAAATGTAAACAATTAGAATTCTCTTCAATGATATGGATAAAAAACATTTGTTAAAGTACAAACAATAAAATATTTGATTTTAAATTTACTCTAATTACGTTTCATATATGAATCATAGTATTTCATATCTAAGTACTTACATATTTATTATTCTTTAACTCTACATGTGCTAAGAGCGAATCATTCAGATCATCCATTTCTGATAAAGAGGATTGCTGCTGTTTTGATTCATCTTGCTGCAACATCTGTACAATAAAAGAAATATATTTATATACTTAGGAAAGGTTTAATATATAAGTAATCATTTATTTATTTATTTTTATTAATACATATATGTTGTAATGATATACTAAAACTTACTTTATTTACTAACAAAGAAATAGATTCCTCACTTGAATTAAAATCTGGAAATTTATCAGAGTTGCGCACTTAAAGTCACCTTCTCTTCCAAGTTTAACAGTTGAAATGAAAAATACTGCGCTGCTTTTCGAAAATTTATATTATTCTCAATCGTTTTGATCACGTGACAACTCACTCATGCGTACAAATCAGTAGTATAATATATGTTATCAAGAAATTAGGTTATAAGAATCTGATAATTATTAGAAAAGTGTGAAGCATAAATCATTCTGCGATATTGATAAGTGATGTAGTAAAAATTCATATAGTTTAGTTTTGAAAATAGGTCATTTAAAATATGAAATGTTAAAATTAAAGATTATATTCATGTAGGCTATGTATCAATAGAACTATAAACACAGTATTAATATTTTAAGCAATTTGATGGATGATAATTCAGAAATCTTAGAAGTGTAAGATGAAACATATGATAATTTGATTAATAATATAGACTGAATAACTCGGACTAATTTTAATATATCAAGTGATTGTAGCAATAAGAAATGTCATGTAGGACCAATTCATATAAAGTGAAAATTGAGTATAATCAATTTTTAACTCTATTGCTGTCCTAAGTCTATATCTATCTTAATTGTGTAATGTAAGAATATACAAGGGAAGAATCAAGTCCAATGTCGATAAATATTGTGGTATTGGTTTAAAAAATGAAAAATCATCGAATTTCACTGAATCAGAAAGTATAAAAATTTGATTAAATAATGTTTTGAGTATAAAAATTAAGTTCAAATGTGATAAATTATGGAAATTAGTTTGTAAACTCTTATTTTTATATGTACAATCATGAAAAAGTAAAACATTAATGAGAAATTTCCAGTTAAATAGTAATTTTTGCTAATAAGAAGGGATTATAGAATTTAATTGGGTAGATAAAATTTAGACGGAACATAATAAAATTATATGGTAAACGTTAGGTTTTTAATATGAAATTAATAAAATATAGTTAACTCATGTTTCATTCGATAAGAAATTAGAAAAAATATAAACTTAAAAAAATATACAATATGTATTTTAAAATTTTAGTAAAATCGTTTTGACTTAATGAGATAGCGTCAAGAAAAATCACACGTTGAAATGGCAAAAATAAACGACAAAAGCTTTTTCAGTTAAACAATATTTATTCATCATTTTCAACAGTTATAGGAGGGCATATACATTTTTAAAATATACAGATATTCAAATCAAGTTTATGACTTAACAAAGTTTGCATTTTTCATTTATGCATGATGATCAGATGATGAATAAACTCCCTCTGGAGATAAAAGATAATTTTACAGTGTTTACAACTATATTTCTTACGGTGAACTTTTTTATGATGTAAAAATTCAACTTCATCGTATAATTTAATGTTGCAGTATTTACATTCATATTCCTTGGGATGAACTTTTTTATGTTTAGTTAAAGCAGACTTTGTTAAAAAAGAGTTGGAACATTTATCACAATCATAAAACTTCTTATGAGATCTCTTGTGAATTGTTAACAGACACTTTTGTAAATAATCTTTCCCGCATTGATCGCATTTATATGTAGTAGATGTCCTGGAATGAGTTACACTATGTCGTTTTAAATCACTGCTTTGAATGAATGTCTTTGAGCATACTTCACATTCAAAGGGCTTTTTCTCCAAATGGAATATTTGATGTCTGTTTAATGTATTCTTTTTGGAATAGGATTTCTCGCATTGATTGCAAGTAAAAGGTGGTTTTAGTTGTTCTGGTGAAGAGGGTAATATTTCAATGTACGAAGCATGTGCTTCTTGACTGGGTATAGCTGATTTCATATCCTTTAAGTAAGATTGACTTGAATCTTCCTCTGTTAAAGACATTTCTTGCATATTAATCATTTTAGTTAAACTAAAGAATATAAGCTGACGTCTTCATATAACGAAAACAGCAAACAGTATGAAAAATTCCACTCGTTTCACTCAACGCTATAAAATTATAGGAGGCGCTGTTGTTTTTTAGCTCATAGGATTAGTTTGAAAAGCGAAAAACGCTGAATTTCGTTAAATCTGAAAGTACTGGATTTGATTAAATAATGCTTTGTGTATAAAAATTAAGCTCGAATATAGAAAAATCCAGTTAAATGTAATAAAAATAAGGATATTAATTTGTAAACTCTCATTTTTTATGCACATTCATGAAAATATTTTTTAAATGTGAAATTTTCAGTCATTGATTAAATTAAAAGATTAAAATTAATTTATTTTTGTTTAGTAATGAGTATTTCTTGAAGTGTGTCTTATTGAAAGTTTAATTCTACATAGCTAGCATCTAAAAGGATGATAAAATCTCAAACTAGTATAAAAGTTAATCAAATTCGTCTTTTTCATTAAAAATCATATTTTCCTTTTGTTATTTGTTCAATTATTAAAATTCATTAAGGTAATGGTTGTTCAAAAACTAAAATATATGTTTAACGTTCCTCATTTAAGTTGAAATCCTCGTATCTTTCCTCTTTAAATTGATATTCTGATCTTTTTCCTTAAAAATCGATATTTTCTATTGTTTTGCTTAATTATTAATATTGGTGTTTAAAATGTTAACTACAGTTCGTTCTGTGATTAAACAAATTTTCTGTTAAAAGATTCATATAATTTCAAGTAACAGCAATTTGAAAGTGAATACATACTATTTAATAAACAAAATTCTCGTATAGGAACTAGTGTTGAAAAACATGTGTTATGTTAAAAATGCACTTAATATTTACATATTAAAGTGAAATTTTTTAAAGTGTGGCTAAGTATGTGAAATGTAGTTTCAGCATAGGTATAGTTAATTCATCTGTTGATAAAATTGGGTATCCAATAATAAATAATTATTCATTAAACTGTAAAATTATACTTGTAATAATGTAAAAATATTGATACTTTCTTTTATACATCTTGAAAAATGGTCAAATAGTCAACATATCGATATTTTGTAAACAAGTGACGTAACGCTATTGTATCCTCCTCCCTTCAAGGGGGATAAACGCAGGATTTTCTTATGAGTTTGAAGAGAGCATAGATGTAATTTATGAAAGGGGGGCGGGAAATCTGGTTATTTTTACTTTTAGAAGAACTGATACGTTGAATTATAATCTTACAGTGGTCTAAAAATAGTAAAATCAATTAGGTTGGTGTAAAAATTACTAAGTGCAAGTTGTGCAAAAATTACTAAGTTGGCTATTTATCTAGAAATATCCACATTTAAAATGTAGTAAAATTAAGTTAATTGGTTTGAAAACTCGAAATTTTATATGAAAATGATAAAATTTAAAGCCAATAACGAATAAAAACGTTGGATAGGTTCAAAGTATTATATAAAGATGTAAAAATCATTATTGGATTAATAAAATTAATCTTTTTCTTTAAAAATTCGATAATATTCTTTGTTATTTGTTTAATTATCAAAATTTATTAAGGTAATGGTGGATCAAAAACTAAATTATATGTTTAAATTTTCCTTTTAAGATGATATACCTATCTTACAGTTGAAAAAAAAATCTAAAGGATCTAAAGAATTTGCTTTTTCATTAAAAATTGATATTTTCATTGTTTTGGTTAATTAATAATACTTATTAAGGTGTTGTTCATTCAAATGTATGTTTCACTTTCCTCATTTAAATTGATATTCCGATCTTGTAGTTGAATAAAATCTACAGAAATCAGCTTTTTTCCTAAGAAATTTATATTTTCCACTGTTTTGCTTAATTAATAATACTCATTAAGGTAAAGATTGTTAAAAATTCAAATATATGGTTAACCTTTTCCATTTAAGTTGATATTCTGATCTTGTAGTTGAATAAAATCTACAGAAATCAGCTTTTTTCCTAAGAAATTGATATTTTCCACTGTTTTGCTTAATTAATAATACTCATTAAGGTAAAGATTGTTAAAATTCAAATATATGGTTAACCTTTTCCATTTAAGTTGATATTCTGGTCTTGTAGTTGATTAAAATCTACAGAAATCAGCTTTTTTCCTAAGAAATTTATATTTTCCACTGTTTTGCTTAATTAATAATACTCATTAAGGTAAAGATTCTTCAAAATTCATATGTACGCGTTTAACTTTCCCCATTTAAGAGTATATTCTTATCTTGTACTTGAAAATATTCAGCTTTTTTCATTAAAAATTGATATTTTTCATTGCTTTGCTTAATTAATAATGCTCATTAAGATGTTAATCATGCAAAATTCAAATATATGTTTAACTTTCTGCATTTAAGTTGATATTCTGATCTTGCAGTTGAAGGAAAATCTACAGAAATCAGCTTTTTTCCTTTAAAATTGTTATTTTCCATTATTTTGCTTAATTAATAATACTCATTAAGGTAAAGGTTGTTCAAAATTCAAATGTAAATTTAATCTTCATCTTATAGTATGCTAATCTAGTCGATCTAACGTTCAACTCTCATGTTATAGCAGAAAAATACTCTAAAAACGCCATTTTTCGCGCTAGGGGGCGGTGTCGGAGGGGTACCAGAGGCAGTGTCGCAGGGGGGGGCGGTGTCGGAGGGGGGGACGGTGTCGGAGGGTGTGTCGGAGATGGTTGAGCGAGAAGCCCCCTTTTCCTACTACTTACACGCATAATTACGCGTATAATTAATTAATAATTAAGTATATTTATGTATGTATTAATTACTTTAAAAAAAATTTGGACATTTTCGTTTTCAATAATACTTTGAGATAAAATTAGAGAATCAGTTGAAATCATTGCACGTGAAGATAAAACTTGTAACGATAATTTATCCTATAATATCCGAAAAATCTGGCATAATATTATAAAGTCATAGTTCTCCACCCATTTACAATATTTCAGCTTAAACTTGTATTATGTTGCCAAAACTTGAATGAAAACTCAGTTGAACGTGGGTTTGTCCCTCATGTCTAGATAGCGGCACGCGTGGTTTCTTTAATCGACCTTTTGGATTCATTTGATGTCAGCTCATTAATAATTATTTATTTTCACTAGATGGCAACACTACATTTTTGGTATTCAAATCATTGGTCAAGTTTCGACTAATTATTTCTTGCACAGGAAGCTTTCGTCTCTGAACTTTAAGCCTTTTTACCATCATATTTTCCTGAAGACGACTGTAGAAACAGCTCGAAACGTAGAAATCAACTTTTAGCTTATTAAAGTTCGTATTTTGTGTACCATTAAGCAATATTGTGTCTTTATTTATTTTCGTTTTCGTTTCCGTTTTCGGTCGAAAAAAGGAACATTTCTGAAATTAGGTTGCGGTTTCGTTTTCAGTCTTAAAAACCTGTTTCGGTTACCTCAATGGTACACTTAAACAAGAACGTTTATAAGAACTTGTACAAATAAAATTAACGATAGAGCATAATATCGACGTTTCTAACTGCTTTTGCTGTCGTCTTCAGGATAAATATAATGTTGCAATGTTTAGAAGTGTAGAGAAGAAAACTTCCTGTCGAGCTTCCGTTCTCCTTCATAGCTGGTGACACTCCATGGTCTTCAAGTAAACTTTCGATTCATCTCAACTTATTTCATTTTAAATTTTTCTGATGCTCTACTCTCTGCAGTTTTCCATTCATGTAATTGATCAAGACTTGACAGGAAGCTTTCGTCCCTAGACTTTTAAACATTTCAACATCCTATTTATCTTGAAGACGACTGCAGAAGCAGTTCGAAACGTCGGTATCGTTAATTTTATTGGTGCAAGTTCATATACTAGTAAAAGTACTTTAGTAAAAGTACTTTAGTAAAAGTTCTTGTTTATGTGTACATTGAGCAACTTTATGTGTTTTGACGTACAAGTATTATTTATCTAGCTGGAGCGCCCCGCGTTGCCCGGAATTTGAAGAATGTTTTTTCTGAAAAATCAGTTTCAACATTTAACATACAACATAAAACAAACAAACAAACAAAAAAAGCAGTCGAAGTGTTGTGCACATGAACCAAATGAAAACCCATACCCAATATAAAAATGTATAAATTTATATAGAAGACGTAAAAGAATACAGCTATAGCTGTATTTGAAATAAGTTCATTTATATGTAAATGAACTTATTTCAATTCATCATTGGAGCAATAATGTTAAAATACACCAATATTTCCATAATTGGGTTTTATCATTCTTCAATGCGTTTTTTTCACACTCATATGACGTTATACTATATTCACCACGTCCTTTATATTTCCAATATGCCGTAATATTCCTTTTGTGTTAATTCGTCGAACTATTTATTTCATTTTCATTTTTCACGTGGAAATCTTGAAATAGAAAAGTTATGACGTAATATTTACTTTTATTTAAATTCGTCAAATTGTTTATTTCATTTTCATTTTTCACATGGAAATCTTAAAATAGAAAAGTTATGACGTAATATTCCTTTTTTTTTAAATTCGTTAATTTATTTAATTTTAATTTTTCACGTGGTAATCTTGCAATAGAAAAGTAATTGTTGTGGTAAGAATTTTATTGTGGATTTTTAATTGTTGGCAACTGCTATAATAAAAAATGTTTCAATTTGATAGGAATTGCTGTTAAAAGGTTGCTTTTTTATTAATTGAAATTTAACTATAAGTTATTTCGACTCCGAATTACTTTAGATCCCTCGGCAGTGTTTTAATACACACGTACGCAACATTTCACAATTCTCGCTTCCAAACTGCGGATTTGTATAGCATTACAGACAGACAGACAAATTTTCATTTTTATATATTAGATTATAATTTCATGTATCCGAATTAGTTGTTTAATAAAATCGTTTCATAATTTCGTTTCATTAGTATTTTATATAGAGAGAGTAGAAATATGACTCACTGTTAAAACAGCAAATATATATATTCATTGTAAATACTTTAAACTGTTATTTTCAATGTGGGTGCGTACACTACTTGTAATTTTCTAGGGATATGGTATTACTACTTCAGGTTAGAAATTTTCTTCTTAGTCAATCACAAAATTTGTCATTTTTTTCAATGATTAAATATTAAGGAATGACGGGACACTAACATGAGTGAAGTGAAATAGTCACGGAGTCTTACCACATTTACAAAAGCTGCGTCTAATATAGTTTATATTTTTCATTATTATATAAAACCTACTTCGGAACCGCTTAATACAAGTTCATTAACCAATATATTCAGCCTTTTCTTTTTTTCGAATCTACGAATTCTGACATAAAAGAAATTGACTAAATTTGCAATCTTTAATATTGACTGAACAGAATCATCTAAATCGCCCGATTACCGTCATTCTAGTAAGTTAAAACCCTCAGAAAGGAACAAGAGGTGGAATCATTAAATTATATTTCTTTATAATAACCTGTAACAGAAACGACATAATTTATATAATTATATTTATTTATAATTTATATAATCCAACAGATTATCTAAGGCAGAGTTGGCGAACCTTTTTCTTGCCGCGTGCCAAATTTGATCAAAAAATATTTTACGTGACCATGACGTGCCAACTAAAAAACAAATTTAGTTGGTCGGAAAATAATGGCTTAAAATAATTTAAATTTTTCTATTATAATTTAAAAAATAGGAGGAACATACATGTAGGTATTATATGCTATAATAATTATAGAAACAAATACATTTTAGAAATTAAAAAAAAACAATAATGCGATGTAATTTGATTTCTGTTGTTGCATCTTAATATCAAGTTAATTTTAATGCAAACTGAACCGGATTTGTCTGATAACTGCTTTCAGTTTGAGTTTTGATATTATTCATCTGTGGAAACAGTGATTCGAAAGCATAGATAGGCAGAAAAACTATTAAAATGACAAACGTCAGTTTCTTTGAATAACTCTAAAATAAATTCCAAAGTTGCCATAACTTTACCATCGGAATTTAGTAGTATCTAATAACCAGTTCTTGCCGATAGTTTTCAAATATCGTCTTTGTTTCGAAAAATTTTGAGACCATCATTAATTAGATTGTAATATAATATGCTGAAATTAATTTTTTCAATTTCCATTTAATCGAATTTAGAAAAGATCAGTCGCGATTTTGTGTAATCTCATTTTATTTTTATTTAGACCCGCAAGCAAGGCCGTGCCAAAACTATTCTTTGGCATGCTAAAAGTGGCACGCGTGCCATAGATTCGCCATCCCTGATCTAAGGTAATGATTATATAAATCATATATTTATAAATTATATAAATAGGTCCAGAATGTCTGTTATCCGAGCTAGAAAAAAAAATGCAATCAGTTGCTGATAATTTGTGATAAACATTAGCTACTAAAACATGAGAAGTGAAATTTTCTATTTTTATACAAAAATCGACAGGATTAAAAATTGTTGGCGGTATCATTAGCACTCGTCTGGTTATCTGTAACTTAAAGGGTTATTTCTCAGTTAAAAAAGAAAGAAAAAACTTCTGTTTTTTTTTCTTTTGTAGGCCTTTCCACAAATGTCCTTCCGCAATGCTAATTTACATCTTTTTAAAATTGTTTAAAGATTTTCGGTCCACGATTTCACTAGTGTTATTTAAATTCATTATCACATTCACAACAAAAAATCCTAATAATGTAGTTGACCAAATTTCCCTTATCGTGATAAACGATATTAAAATCGAGCCTACCTGTCTGGTTTAATTTAATCAAATATGAAAAAAAAATTCGATTTTCAGCTGTAAAATGTCGGTTTTTGGTATTTTTTTTTCACAAAGAAGCTTTTAAAATATTTTCTCAGAAGGAACCTCAGATTATTCTTCTGAAACGGATATTGATTTTTTTTTCTTTTTTTTTTAATTTTTTTTCTTCTTATTATTGGACCCGTTTTCTCGTGCTAAATCTCGCTCGAAAGGAAGTATTAAAATATAAGAAAAACATCAGTAGAGAAGGCGTTCAAGGTTAAATATGCATGTTTGAGTTTTATCTTGTCATAATCGTTACCAAATACATCCATTCAAAGAGATGAAGAATTGATTTTCAGTTCACCCCCTCTCCTCACCGCGATAGGGAACCTATCGCAGTTTTCCCACGATGTTTTACTATAATTTAAGATTTGTATTCACTGCGGCTCTGATTTATATTTTGTTTGGTAATTGTTCAAATGTATATAAGATCAGAAATGTAAGTTTGTTCAGCAAATTTGTGTATGTTTTAATTATAATAACTAGACTACTGTAAAAGCACTTATTTTCGCGAGCCGTAATTTTCGCTAAAATGAAGATATCGGTGATTTCGCGAGTTGAAAATTTCGCGAGTTTTATATGAACAGAACCGAAAGTTGAAAAATCAAAAAACTATCTAAATATAACCCCTTTTGCATAAGGCATTTTAAGAAACTTCTTTTTGTCCTGACACAATGATTCATACATCGAGAATATTCTTGTACCTTATTACGACAAGCAGAGAGAGCTTCTCGGGCTAGTTCCAGAAGAACCTGGTGTAGCATTGTTAGACGTTTTTAAAGCACATCAAGATCCTCTTTTTCTGGCTGAACTAGAGAAGTGGCATATTATTCCAGTTTTTGTATCCGCTTACTGCAAAAGAGAGCTCCACCAG
Source organism: Maratus speciosus (assembly GCA_963932465.1). Lineage (NCBI taxonomy): Eukaryota > Metazoa > Arthropoda > Arachnida > Araneae > Salticidae > Maratus > Maratus speciosus. The sequence goes on from OZ010792.1 coordinate 566,920,137, forward strand.
CCTTTGGATTTAATTGTAAACGGCGAGTTCAAGCGTTTGCTCAAAAATGAGTTTATTGAGTTGTATTCTAATGAGATTAAATTTCTAGAGGAAAAGGAATCTGTGGACCTGCGAATATCACGACTAAACCGAATCCCGCTCCTTGGCTTGTGCGTACATTTAACTGTGTTGAAGCAAACATGAGATAATTTTGAATGGCTTCAAAGAAGCTGGTGTGAATATTGTAAGTGAATGAGCTGCATTCTATTAGTTGTATTATTGTTTTTATTCAAGAAATAGCTCTAAGTATTCAAAAGATTTTTGTACTTATTTCTTATTTAAGTAACTGTAATCATTAAATTTTGAATAAGTGAAAAATTTCTGATTTTTAATTATTATTCGAGGCGAAAAAAAAAAAAATATTTCGCGAAGTTTAAATTTTCGCGATTACGACGGGCTTGGGAAAATCGCGAAAATTAAAGTCTGGCGAAAATAAAGGCTTTTACAGTATCTAATCCCGGGTTACAGAATATAAGTGACAACCCTATTTATATATATAACCATCATAAATCAATAGAAATGATCATCTACAATTATATATATATGACATGTTTTTATTTCCAAGTTTATTATCACATTTTAGTGTGACCCTAAACTTTTGAGACAAACTATATTTTGCATATTCTGTTGATTCTTAACAAATATGAGAACGTTAAAAGAATCTTTTTAAAATATATCTTTATTGGAAACTAATGTATGTCTTTTTCTTCCTTTTTTTAGGTAAGGTCACAGTTACATTTATCAATGTTGTTATAGGCTCATTAAGTAAGTAGAATATATAATATTAAAAAATTTTTGCTACAAATACATATAACATTCATATTTTCAATTTATATACTTTCATCTTCATTTGTCATTTCATACTTAAAATGCATTCATTATTACATAGTTTTTCGTGACGATATTTTGTTTAGATAAATAAAATGTCTGCACATAAAAGATAATAACTTTATAGAAATACAAAATAGCTGCCTGTTTGTTTAAGACAATATCCTTCCCTTTCATAGATGTTTTATAAATTCATTTCAAATTTTATTCTGATTCTAACATATACATGCTATTTAGTGTCTCTTTTAATTTATTAGTGATAAAATAAGTAATTTCTTATTTCCATTTTGTAATAAAAATTATTAGTTAAAAAATAAAATTTCAGAATTACGATGAAACCCACAGGTATTTGATATCTAAAAATATGACACTTGAGCCTTAAGTGAAAGCGAAAATTCAGAACTTATATTTCCGAGATTTGCATCGATACTAATATGTTAATTTCGTCACGAATAATAAAAAGAATTGTATGAAAAAAACGTATGGTAATTTCAATCAAAGAAAATAATTAAGACAGCAGAAACAAAATTTTGCTGTCTACATAATCGCAAAAACGCAGTACACAAATCGCTTTTTACTACCTGTGAAATGGCGCACCACTGGCATTAGAACTTTTAGCTTTATGTTTAGACTATTTGTGGTCATAGAGTCTAACTTCTTACTAAATATACGACGCTGGTAGCTTCCTATTCTATTTTTCAGAGTTTTCGAGATAGAACAGCTAAGATTCATATTTCATCTCTAGGGGGCGCTGTAAGTGGTATTATTGTGTAATGCATACGAACTTTTTCATGCATTGAAGACCTCTCTTTACTAAATGCAGGTACAGTCGTGAAAAAAAAAGCAAACATCCTCTACTAACTCTGCAACTAATTACACTAGAAATGTCAGTTACTGGGCCAAAGATTGGAACTGAAATTTTAAAATTATTGTATCTAAAATTGGCTGTTGCCATTAAAAAAAATCAAAACCAGACCAAACTTTGATTTTTTTTAATGGCAACACCCAATTTTGATACAATATTTTAAATTTTCAGTTCAAACTATGCCCAGAAACGAAATTTCAAGTCGTTTAGTTGATAAGTTTTTGAATTACAGTAAAACCTCGATTATCCGAAGTGATTGAGACCGGTCATCTTTCGGAAAATCGAAATTTACGGATAATCGAGAATGCTTCATTTTTAAGATTAAGGAGAAATATATGCAATATTTCTTATTATGGTAACAAGTGCTTAATAAAAATAAAGCAATAGGAAAATAGAAATAAGATTAAATTACCTGAATTTTAATTTTGAAATTAAGCATCTTTTACGTATATCACAAGGGTTCGAAAAAATGTTTTGTTTGTCGCAGTTTCGATTGCCTTTGCTTTGAAGCTCTGTCACGGAGTGTTTTGATATTATTAGTTCACTAATATCACAGTGTTTCTGCTGTTCCAGCCATGCCAAACCTTTTGCCAAACATACAAAAGCTTTAGAATTGCTAATTTGTTCGTTTTCTTCGTTCCATTCTGCAGCTTACGGGAGCTCAAGTTACATTCAAAGGAACCCCAAGAAAGGGGATAAAAAATATTTATATGTACTCGTAGTTATGAAAGAACCGCTTACACACAAAGAATAGGATAATTAAAAAAAAAAAAGCTTTAAAGTTGGATTTCCGTTAACCGAGAGTTTCGGATAAAAGAGGTTCTACTATATAAACATTGACAGATTAGAGCTTCTAATGTTAAATTACATTTTCATATTTTTATTAACATCTCCTGAAATTATTATCCTAATGTGATAACTTTTTTGTTTGGTTATAATACTGGAAAATTCAAACATAAATTCATTTATTTTGTAATTTTAAAAATCTTATAATATGAATTATGAAATTAATATTCGAAAAAAATATGAATTGCAACCTACAATTTTTTGATAGATTTATATTTATTAGGTCCCGCTTTATGCGAATTCTCAATTTCAAATTTTTCTTTCAAGTAGTTTTTGAATTTTGATTGAAAAGCGTCAAAATGATGGTTTAAGAATGATGCGTAAGAAAAGCATAATTTGAAATATATATATATATATATATTACTCACTTTATTGAAAAATTTGGGCTGCCAATAGTCGAAACACATTAAGAGAGAGAAATGGTCATATTGGCAAGAAATAGTACATTAATAAAAGTGACATACTTATTCTGTAGCATTTCAACAATCGAGTACCGAACTTGAATTTGGATAAATATTATATAGGCCCCTAAAATAGGTTCATTTTAAAATAATTAATTTCTCGGAAACTGATATTACGAGTGTCATGAAAATGTGATTTTAGGCTAATTGAAGCGTGTAAAATTTATTTATTTTGTCAAACTTTGGTATTGCCATTGAAAAAAAACAAAGTTTGGGTTTGTTTTGATATGAAGATAACATCCTAAGCAAATTTTGTATACATCATTTAAAAGTAGACGTTATTTCCAATCGTTTGGTACCAGTAATTTTCTTCAATAATTTGTTACAGAGTTAGTAAATGGTGGTAGCCCTTTTTTTCCACGACTGCACATCTGTTTACAAATTAAATGGCTGAGCAGCTTATACACTTTTCGCTTTGTATTATACATCGTGTTTGAAATGAATTTTCAATTGAAATTTTAATGAGTAATAGCCTTTAGCCTAACACTTCAGATGACCCGATGGCGCAAATTTTACCACAAAAGTGATATTTTTCAAAACCTTCTCAAATACGAAACTAAACTGTCTGAAGGTCAATCGCATTCCTCAGTTCAACTCTTACCTTCAGATAAAAATTGGTTTCTTCGATTTCCAATGCAATACTTTGTATGTTTGATAAAGTCCCTGCCACATACATTGCAAATATGCATTAATTAAATAATTCACGCTTTAAAATTTATTTCCGTAAAATGTAATTTATATTTGTTACGCTGAGTTACTATTTTGTTTTACATATTCAAACCAAAAGCATGCAGTACAATTTTTATAAGTATGTCTTAAAACACTTAAAATTGGAAGGTATTCAATATACATGTGAAGACAATTTATAGACAAATCAGTTGAAATGAAGATAACAATTGTTGTATTGGTGAAATTAAAACTACAATGTGGCGTAAAAAATGTGCTAAGAGCACAAAAATCAAAAAGTTGCAGATTGTGATTGTAAATGTTTAAAAAGGAGTATCTTTTTAATAATTAACAGCAGGACTATTTTGCAGGCAAAATGCTAATCCCTGCTTCATTCTGAACGCTTTTCCAATTTACATTGTCTTCTTTTTTCAAACAGGTAAAAACTCAAAGCGTATTTTAATCTTTATGTCCTGCACAAGTGCAGATGTGAAATGCAAGTACAGTCGAACATGGTTGAAACGCGTTTAGAGGGAATGGACAAAAATCGTGTATTACACGTGATTTTTGTAATGTTGCATAAACTGGGCTTTTATACACATTTAATCATCTAAATGAAGTTTAAATCTTTCATTTATACGTTTACAGTCAAAAATTGTGTCTTTTACTTATATTTAAATTAAAACTTATTTGTAATCAACCTTAACTCATTATTTCTTTTTATAGAACAAACTACAATAATAAATAAATTAGATATTGGATTGAAACATGGCTTTATTGTCGATTAATACGTTACAAGCAAAAAACAATTATCCTGCTAGACTAATTTTATTGACATAAAGAAAAATTCTAAATTTTTGAAGCGCAATTCAATTTTTAAAATCATATTTAATACTTGTGATAATGAGTACCATTATAATCTGTCCTCCATTTTTAATATAATAACAAACGAGACGTAAATTGTACGTCAAACGAGGCAAATGAGGTGCATTCGTACTATAACTAGTTTTATAACTATTCTGATCTTGGTGCAATAGCTGTTGCACTCTTAGACAAAATGCATGAATACAAAATTTATTACGATTCTATATACACTGTTAAAAATTTCTGTAAAAGTACAGAAAAAAAATCGAGACTCTCTGTAAATTTACGCTAGTTCTTGGTTAAATGCATTCGATCGAGTTTCTCGGTCAAGACTCTCCGTAAATTTACACCAGTTCTCGCTTAAATGCATTCGATTAAGTTTCTCGGTCAAGACTCTCTGAAAATTTACACTAGTTCTCGGTTAAATGCATTCGATTGAGTTTCTCGGTCATCGATTTACAGACATTTCCCTTATCTTTTATCTAATTCCCTGTAGGGATTTCCATGTGTTTATTTAAAAATATTTTCAGCTTTGTTAAAACTTGTAATTTAAATACACACGTTTAAAATTATTTTGCAATTTTATTAGAATTATTAAAGAAAAAAAAATAGTTTCATTTTTTTTTATTTTTTTTTCATTCATTTAGTTAGTTAGAATCCTAATACATTTAAATACATTGCTTTTATAAGAATTGTGATATAACCTTAAAAGTAATTTTGGTTAATTAATCTGATTATTTTTGTAAATAATTTACAAAAAATGTTATAATTACCAATATATTTAACCAGTTTTAATGAAAAAATACACCTAAATTTCACATTATTATTATTTAAAAATTCCAGTATATCTTCAGATATTAAAGAAGATAATTATTGAGAAGAAGCAATTTCTTGATAAATAATTCTGTAAATAAAGGATTAAAAAATTAAATTTGATTAAAAAAAATAATAGGTATTATGTTTCGGTCCAAACTAAAATAAATAAAACGTTTAAGAAATTTTCTAACGATTATATTTGAAGCGGAATCTTAGAAAAGCACAAGTACAATAGATTTTTTCCCGCTTTATTATAAAGGACATCCTTTACGCACCGCCATAGCACCTACTATGGCGCAGTCAGTAAGATGTTTTTCTCCTGCCCAGAGGGCTCGGGTTCAAACCAGTGGTGTAGTCGTAAAAAACACAGAGGGTGTACGCTCAAAGCAGAGGGTATACGCTCAAGGCCGAGCGTATACCCTAGAGTGTATATACTATAGCTTTCTTGAGAAACAGAGGGTATACGGTGTTCCTTAAAAAATCCAGAAGGTATACGGCGTATGCCTCCGTATACCCTCCACTACATCCCTGGTTCAAACCCCAGGCCGGCCAGAAGCAAGCTGTGTAAAAAAATTAAAGGATACAGTAGTTCAAATTTTCTTGAATAACTCTGATGCTTCGACGTTCTAAAATTCACTGATTTCAAAAACTAACCTAAATTATTTTAATTAAAAAAATAAATTGATTTACAGAGTCTTGCGTATATTTAAAGATGTTAATTTACAGAGTCTTGTGTAAATTTACCAAATAACTTCTCTGTTATTTAACAGAATCTCTGTTTTTCTAATCTCTGTAATTTTACATAAGACTTAAGATAATGGATTACCCGTAGATTATCTGTAATTTCACAGGAAAATTTTTAACAGTCTATTAAATTCAGTCATACGGAAACAATAGGATTCCAATTTAAATAGGACGTCATCACTATGGTAACCTAGAATCATTACCTATCATGGGATATCATTGAATTAATGACGTGTGATATGATTGAATAAAATGAAGAAAACTTTATTAATATATTTTTAATTTTTGATTCAATTTTCTTAAAATTTAAAATAATTCGACAAAATTCTACAACGATTATATATATTAAATTTTAAACCATTCGGCTGGGTAGTTTTTGTGCTGTTATATGAGGACAGACAGACTGGCGGACAAGACGACGACTATAGCTGCTGCGTATTTTTTAATTACGAACGCGCCTAAAAACTATCCTTATTAATATTTCTGTAAAAAAAATATTGTTAGCATAGCAAAAAGTAAGGAAAACATAAAAGAATTATATAACTGCAAACGTATTTGTTTCATATTTACAAGTTTTGTTTTTCCCCTATAATATGCACTATAAAACATAGTAATCACATAGCGTACATTTAAAACCTCACTAACACACATAATCATCTCTAATCATAAGAATTTTTATGACATATCTGAGCATCCTGAATTCGTCTCTCTCTACTGCAGTAAAAACATACACGAAGCGAGAGACAAACCATGTCAGGACGCGGGATCGGACAAGAATTCCAGTGTTGCTAATTTATCAGGTTTTTTTATTCCAATAGATACCGCTATTTCCAATTAGTAATGTTCGCCTTAATTAATCTGTTATTAAATAAAGTAAATATTACTATTCGGAAGCAGGGTTTTTATCTGAATAAAAAATCCGGTAAATTGACAAAACTAGAAAGGGGAAGGAATTCGCGTCTTGAGCGTGAGTTTTTGCTTCAAAAGAACGAAAGTCTATCGCATATTAAACGGGAACGCGTAGTAACCGTTCGCGTATTAAACGTGATATTTTTGCATTAGCCTTCAGTACAATGTTCAAGGGATCGGAGAAAATCTGCGTATTAAGCTGGATCGCGTATTAATCGTGAACGTCTGAACCGGGTCCGAATGTATATAACCCGAATATATATTTGGATGGTCCGAATTTATATTTGGATTGCAATATGCGATCGATTTTTAGGTGCGTTCGTAATTATATAAATACTTAGCACCTATAGGCGTCGACTGGTCCGTCCGTCTGTCCGCATATAACAGCGCAAAAACTACTCAACCGAATGTCTTGAAATTTAATATATACTAGAATCGTTGCAGAATTTTGTCGAGTCATTTCAAATTTTATGGAAATCGAATCAAAACTTAAAAAAATATTAATAAAGTTTTCTTCATTCTATTAAATCCTATGATACGCCATTAATTCAATGATATCCCATGATAGGTAATGATTCTAGGTTTCCATGGTGATGAAGTCCTATTTAAGACAGAGTCTTATTATTTCCATATTACTGAATTGAATATATAGAATCCTAATAATTTGTGTATTCATGCATTTTTTGCATACGAGTGCAACAGCTATTGCACCAAGATCTGAATATTTATAAAACTAGTTATAGTTCGAACGCACCTGATTTGCCACGTTTGACGTACAATTTACGACTTGTTTTAATTTTTTTTATTATTTTTTTTTAATTCTAGATCCGTTACTCCTAATGTCTTGGAAACATGCTCAGATTAACCAAATCTAATTCATATTGACAGAATCAATATCAAACATTATTCTTACTGTGCTTGTTTTTCACAGGAATATAGTTAGATAAAAACTCGTGGATTTTATTGTAAGTTGCTGATTGTTAATTAAATGTATATCTTATCAAAAGTATATTCGAATAAAATATTATCAGCGTCTAATTCAGGGGGAGGCACAAAAAGAAATTCTTCCCGGAAGGTACAGGATTTTAAGCCTATTAATAGTCTAAAAATGCAATTTTCTCAAGAGCTGTAGAACACCACCCCCTCCCCCATCAATCTCTGAGAAAAATGCCTGAATTCAACACTGAGTGATATGCAGACCGTCCTCTCTTATCGATGTCCAATAGCTATATTCCAATCCGTTAGCTTTAGAGCTATAGTTTCAATTGAAAATATTTCATATGTTACACGTCACCATATGACAAAGGAAAAATGCGTTTTTAATGCTGTAAAATGCTGAAAATTCATAAAATTCAAATAATCATAACTCGATAAATAATGGTCGCACAACAATAATGTTTTTAATGTTTTACTTGTTTTTCTAAATATAAGCTAAGGACAGGAACTGTACAAAAACTAAAACTTTTCGACTTTACAAAAAATATCTTTTGATGTAAATGAAGTTCCATGTGATTCAAAACAACGTTTGAACCATCTCTACACTTATTAATTAAATTTACTCAAATCTTGTTAAATTATTTACAATATTACACTGAATGTGTGTTAAAAAAATATTCTCACGAAAGTATCTGATTGCTATTTTTAAATGATAATTTGATCTTTTACTAACTTTTGTATATCAATCAAAAATTGTAATATTTACAAATAAGAATCGGTATTCAGTTTTTAACACATTAATAACGAAGTTAAAATAATTAAACTTTTTCTTCTATAATTTGCTTATTTATATCTATTCGAGTACGCAGACTAATTTTTAAAAAAATTACAATTTTCTTTTATAATTTTCTGATAGACGAGTTTTCTTGTCAATCGACATTAATGTGTTAATTGCAAAATTTCGTATAAAATAGCAGCATATGTTTAATCATAGAATTATTAACCCTATTTCAAAGGATAATAACGAGTGTAAAGTTATTCTGATGTCTTAGACAGATTCAGACTTAGTTCTATTTCTTCAAATAAATCAAAATATAAACCGTGCGAAGATATCCAGGGCTCCCACTGGTCCGTTTGTTGTTTTTAGAGAAAAAATTCGTGGTAAGTTTTAGCAACAATAGCAACAAAAACGCTTTTCGACTCGAGGTAAGTTTCGTCGAAAATTATAAAGGAGATTTTTCTTTAAAAAAAACTGGTGTTCAAAAAACGGACCAAGTGGGAGCCTTCAATATTTAAAAAGATCTAACAAGACTCCTTCAAAAGCAGCAATGTCGAGAAAAAAGTTTTTAAAAATATGCCATTAACAATCGACTTGAGATTTATTTTCAGACTGAAAAACAATTTGTCTGGTGTGTTTTTTTTCTACTTTCTCTCCCTTTCTCTCTCACTTCATAGTATTTTTTATTCTAAATTTTGAATTCGCCGATATTTTTTCCATAATTGTCAATAAATTTAGAAAAGACCGAGTTAAGTAAATTCAAAATATGAGAAAAATGCATTATAACATATATAAAATTTCATTCACATTCACATATTCGAAAACTAATTTAATTACAGATACCTTATATATTTTAAAATCGGGTAATTCAACACTTGTAAACATCATAAAAAGATATTGAAGAGGATTTTACAGTTTATAACAATAGCCGAAACATAATAAGTGAGCGAAATGGTCATTATTGGCAAGAAACAATACATTAATAGAAGTGACATATAGGCAATAGAGATCGTATAGGGACTCTACCTAGCAAAATTAATGGTAGTACTGGAAATCGGCTTTCTAGACGTTTTTTGGGTCGCTGAATCCGAATTTGTAACTTCCCACCAAAATTTCCCACGGCAACCCCCCCCCCCAAATTTTGGTAAAAAGCCCCCCAAAAAAGGTTTTTATTAAAAAAATCAATTTTTTTATTGTTTTAGGGGAAAAGTAGCTAGAAATTCAGAAAGTAGATAAAGTTTGCAACAAATTAGATATATGACATTATGACTTCGGATGAAGGGGAAGGGAGGATCTGCCTCGGAACATGCGCCGCAGTGCTGCGTGGACTAAGTTGCGCATTTCCACTTAACCACTCACACATTTACATTAGCCCTCCCATCTTCCCTCCGAACATTCTCTATAAGGTTTTCTCTAATTTTTTTGGTCGCTGAATCCGAATTTTTAATTTACCCCCAAAATTTCCCCTCCCCGAACCCCCCCCCCCAAATAGTTGTTTGTAACTTAAATTTCTTATTGTTTTAGGGGAAAAGTATTACGAAATTCAGAAACTAGACAAAATTTGCAACAAATAGGATATATGACATTATGACGTAGGATAAACAGGGAGAGAGGGGGCTGCCTCGGAACATTCCCCGCGCGCTTTTCTCAAAAACCAAATTTTTTCAAAAAATCAATTTTTTGAAGAGTTGCCGGGTGAAATTTTTGTGGGAAGTTACAAATTCGGATTCAGCGACCCAAAAAACATCTAGAAATCCGATTTCCAGTACTACCATTAATTTTGCCAGATAAAATCCCCTATTGCCTGGACTTCATCATTTAGTGCACGTAGTGCCGCAGTGCATGTTCCGAGGCAGCCCTCACCCTCCCCGTTCATCCTAATTCATAATGTCATATATCCTATTTGTTGCAAATTTTGTCTAGTTTCTGAATTTCGTAATGCTTTTCCCCTAAAACAACAAGAAATTTAAGTTAAAAACAACTATTTGGAGGGGTTTCGGGGGGGCGGGGGGAATTTTGGGGGGAAAGTTAAAAATTCGGATTGAGCAACCCAAAAATCTTAAAGTAAACCTTATAGAGAAGGTTCGGAGGGGAGATGGGAGGGCGAATGTAAACGTGTGAGTGGTTAAGTGGAATTGCGCAACTTAGTTTACGCAGAACCGCGCGCATGTTTCGAGGCAGATCCCCCCTTCCCCTTCATCCTAAGTCATAATGTCATATATCTAATTTGTTGGAAATTTTGTCTACTTTCTGAATTTCCAGATACTTTTTCTCTAAAACAAAAAAAAAAAAAAAATCAATAAAAACCTTTTTGGTGGGTCTTTTTACCAAAATTTGGGGAGGTTGCCGGGGGAAATTTTGGTGGAAAGTTACAAATTCGGATTCAGCGACCCAAAAAACATCTAGAAAGCCAATTTCCAGTACTACCATTAATTTTGCTAGGTAAAATTCCCTATTGCCTGGACTAATAGTCATTCTCTATCATTTCACAAATCGAGTACCGAGCTTTAATTTGGATACAGCCCCTAAATAGGCTCATTTTAAAATAATTAATTTCTCTGAAACTAATGTTACGAATTTCATGAAAATTTGTATTTAGACTAGTAAAAGAGTGTAGAATTTATTTATAGTATCAAAATCGGGTCTTGCCATTGAAAAGAAACAAATGTTGGGTTCATTTTGATATGTAGATGGCACCCTAAGTCAATTTTATGTACATAATTTAAAAGTAGACTTTTTTCCAATCGTTTGGTACCAGTAACTTTCTTCTACGATAATTTCTTGCAGAGTTAATAGGGGTGTTCAGTAGCGCCAACTTTTCCAAAATATTGGGCGGGCTCAAAAGTTTTTGAGTAAAATAACATAATTTTTCCCCCTTAGTGTGTGTATGTGTGTGGAGGGAGAGGGGGGTAGCGAATGACCAAAAATTATAATTCGAAATTAAATTATGTTTTCCTAAGTAATTTTTTTAAATATTATAATTTAATTATAATTTTAGAAATAATTTTATTAAATTATATTCTTAAAGGTTCTTCTTTATAAATGCATTAATATTTATTTTAAATAACATTTGGAATTACTAACTATTAAAAGTGCAAAAAACTAAATGTCAAGAAAAGCACACATTTTAGTCACCAAGTGCTTTTTAGGTGCGTTCGTAATTATATAAATACGTAGCACCTATAGTCGTCGTTCAGTCCGTCCGTCCGTCTGTCCGTCCGTCCGCATATAACAGAGCAAAAACTACCCAACCGAATGGTCTGAAATTTTAAATATACGATTGTTGCATAATTTTGTCGAGCCATTTCAAATTTTATGAAAATCGGATGTATAGTTTAATGACAGGGACAGTCAAAAGTTTTTCTTTACATTATGGCCAATGGGAAAAATTATTGCAAGTGCATTTTCATGATGTTACAGCCATCCGAATGATCTGAAATTTTAAATATATCATTGTTGTAAAATTTTGTAGAGCCATTTCAAATTTTATGAAAATCGGATGTATAGTTTAATTACAGGGACAGTCAAAATATTTCCGTTTCATTACGGGGAATGTAAAAAAAAATATTGTAGTGCATTTTAATGATGTTACAGACTATGCACTTATGAAGTGCAAAAAAATATACATTCAGTACAATATGGGGTGCAAAAAATAATTATAAAACTAGCTATAGTACGAACGCACCTCATTTGCCACGTTTGACGGGCATTTCCAACTTGTTTTAATTCAAGACATAAAAACAGATGTCAAAATACGCAGGAAATTTCTTTTCGTGCGAAATTTAACTATACATCCGCTGAAAGGGTTTCCAGTGCTCCTGTAAGTCTGAAGGATGTCCTTACTATTTTTCTAACAAAACTATTTTGAGAACGTTGATAAAACCAAATTTCATTTCAGCGATTCAATAATTAAAAAAATAAATTATGAATTAAATCAATTGGAATTGGGTGGGTTTGAGAGATCAAATTATTAGGTGGGCTCGCGTCCCATGGGCCCAAAAAAGTTGACGCCACTGGGGGTGTTTACTTTTGTTTCCCACGACTGTGGGAAAACACAGAAAGCTACTTAATGTTTCAGAATCTTTAAGCTGCTGTTTCCCTTTTTTACCTTACCTTTTACTTTAAAAAAGTCTTATTAAATCGCACATAAGTTCAAAGAAATAATTAGTGTAAATCTAATATATATATACATACAGCTCATATTCAAAATATTAGAATAATTACTTTTTTTTACATATTGAAAATATCGTTTGGTAATTTAATGTCTTTTAATGCAAATATGCAAACGATATTTTTATTAAGAACTTATTATTGATTAATAGTGCAGTAGAAATAAGAGAAAAAACACCTTTAGGTGGAACTAATTGGAACAAAAATAATTCTTGTTGTAAATGGTAGTTAGCGCTCTCCTAATGAACATTATAAAAATATACAGTCGTACTGTTGCGCAAAATGCGTTTTTGGCACATTTTCCGCAAATTTCTAGGAAAAAACACGAAAAATTAAAAAAAATCGCAAACACCATGTAGGGGTATCAAATTACAGGAAATTTTGAGCTGAAAAAGAATATGATAGCTGTTTTTAAAAGTAGAAATATAAAAAAAATAATGGCGAAAAAATGAAAATTTTTGGATTCTTGAAAAACATCATTTTATTAAAGAAAATTAAAAAATTTGAAATAAATACAAAAGAAAATGGATTTATTTATTTCTATAAAATCATACTTATGTAACCAAATTCAAATATCCTCTTTACCGTCATCTAACTCAAAGCTGTCTCCTGTGTTTGCACAGTCCTTTCCATAACAATTTTTACAAACTATAGAACATGGAAGTCCATATAGGCGACATGTACATTTTGTAGTGTTACATGGATCTTCAACTGTAGTTCGGCAGGCACATTTAATCATATTTAACAGTCTGTCTGGTGCTGGGTTTAAGTCTGTAAGTATCAGTTGAAATTCTCCATCAACCAACTGCCAACCCCACAGTGCAGGATCAAGAGTTGGCATATTTAGATGTTTCCATATAAAACACTGCAAATGCACTGGAAGTAGATGATATTTCGATGCATTTTGTGTTGGGGGGAAACGAGCTATATCAAATTCTTTTTTAGCTGACGCTATTTTTCTCATGTATTGTTCATAACAAGCACGTTTAGGTCACTTGTTTCAATGTTGCCACCATAAAGTGACACAAGAACATTACAGCCATTTTCAACCAATTATTCCATAGAAACATCTTTGGATGATCCATAATGTGAAGCCCATTCTCTTAAAATTTTTGATTGAATGATTTTTTTGAAAGCAGAAGATTTACTTTTCCCAAATAATGCAATGGTGGGGTCACATCCTGTTAATGCGTGAATAAAAAGTAAAGTTTTGCAAGCCTTCTCTCCAATAGATGTTTGCATGGCTTGAATGTCACAAACATTATCAGATTGTGTCGCAAAGATTAAAATATCATCAGCTGTGACATGTTTTTCCTGGGCTATTTTTAAAACTTCTCTGACGATCACAGTGTCAGAATCACCTTCTGCATGAATTACGGAATGACCCCTTTCTTGAAAATAATTCTTCAGCATATTGGTAAAACGTTGTTTGATTGTACAGTTAGAAAGAAATTTGTTTTTCGTGATGATTACGGGTGAATTTTCATCAAAGAATACTACAACAGACGACTGCTTCATGCGTAATCTATGCTCCATACCTTTTATATTTGGTTTTTCATACCCATAATAACTATTGCCACTTTTCCATACTTTCTGTTGACATGCGATTCGTATTGCCTTATGACATCGCTAAATGCTGCAGAATCGGACCATGGTAACTGATGAATTAATGCACCGCCATCAAGAAGGTAGTGTGAAGTTTGCTGGGAATGTGACCGGTGTATTTCATTGACATTCATGCTGTATAATGTGTGTATAAATGATGATTTATCCGTTATTCTTATTTCCTGGGTATCATGGTCAAATAATGAAGTTGGTAGATTGGATAACTCGTACTTGAAAAACTCTCTTGTATCGAGAGCTTTATTATTCAAACAGATACAAGCACCATCTTCTGTGTTAAAAGACTAGAATCTACATGGTGAGGCTCACTAACAATAATAATTTCTTTTTTCAATACTTTCATGGTTACTGCTTGGTCTGATTTCAATAAAGTTTCACCTTTAAAAAGTTTACCGCTAAGTTTATCTTGAATGTTTCTTCCAATGATGTCAGCATTTTCTGCAGTTACTTTGTTTTTACTATCTGTAATTCCATTAAAATATTCCATAAATCAGTTGAAGTAGCAGTAAATTGATCGTGGTCTATAAAAAAATGCATTACCTTTTTCATATATTCGGCTCTTCACTCTTGCCATCATTGCATCAATTACATCAGTATGTTGTTCACCACCAGTACGTGAAACATTGGTCAGCAAACTCATTGCACATGCTACTTCACTACATCGAGAATGGCTTAAAATCCAAGTTGCACGTTGACTTTTACTCATACCTCCTCCATACCAGAACGACTTTTAGTGCATTTCATGAGCGTTTACTCAATGTGCATATCGGTCCAAACACCAAACCACTTCCTATCCTCTCTTCGTACAATAAATTAGCCTTCCTTCAGTATTTTGTACACTTCTGGTTTCGTTGTTTTCAGTTCCCGCATTTATTGAAGGTATATTCTTGCGCATTTAGCTTAATTGTTATGACCTGAACTCGCAAAAAAGGTAGTATATGCTCAACTGTCTGTAAGTGCATTTCAAAATTTCCTGATCACTCAGCCGAAATAAACGTTTTTACTATATCCACCATGTTCAGAATTCAGATACTACAACCATAGTTTAGCAGTACGGCTTTGTGATTTAAGAAGGTTCTCCCTTTCATGTATTAGTGTTGAAAGTTTGTGAAAATCAGAGTTTAAAATAACTTTTTCTGCCTTGATATCATCTTTGAGCACTCTTTGGAAAAGGTGAATAAATTTTTCAAGATTAAAATCATCATTTGACGCCACTTCCATTGCCTCACCGGTAGTGCATTGACTTTTTGATGCAATCTCGCTAAAATCTGAATTTGTAGTAACTTTAACTGGTAGGTTGCATTTCAGTTAATCAGCTACAATTAAAGCAGTGAGAGATGAAGAGATTAGAAAATGTCCTCGAAGAGCACGTGAATATGCTTTACCTTTTAACATATGCAGTACTGAATTTTCAGCATAAACTGTCTGTAGGGCTTCTTCTATGCCCGATTCAGCCATCAGCCCTCCAATAACTCCAAGAAAGGACATCAGTGTATGAAACCCACCAACCGGATTACCACATTGTCAAACTCTCTCTTGTGATCAGCGCATTTAATTTCAAGTACCTTTATCCACAAGCATTGATCAAAGGCTACAACAGGACTTTCTACATTTAGTCTTTTTGCTTCATTGCTGATGAACATAAGTGTAGTGCATACACAGCAGTAAGAAATTGGATTTAGATCAATCATTGGCAGAAACGAAGTTACTGTTGCAACACTGTGATCACCTTCTAAAACAGTTTGCCTGTATCCCAACAAAGAACACTAAAGAGATTAATGTGAATAGGATAATTTGATATCTTACCTTATCTTATTTTGATATTTTACCTTTCGTAATAAATAAATTATTTCGAAATTATAAAAGTTGATTAATATTTATGTGACAGCATTGCTATAACAATTAATGTTGCAGTCGGGGTTGTCACATAAAAGTATCATATATAGATGAAATGTAATGTAGCATAGTTACATTTAAGATTTACTTATACGGAGTCATGTAGATATCATTTTTCTAACCCCCCTCCCCCTAGTTGATCTTTATAAACATTTTACTTTTAAAGACCAATATCATACTCTTTTTAAACATTAAATTTGATGTAATTTGGTACCCCACATGACTTTTTAACATTTTTAAAAATTTTTCGCATTTTTTCAAGATGGCCGCCAAAAAGCACATTTTGCGCAACAGTACGAATGTATATTTTTAGGATGTTCATTAGGAGCGTGTTCTACCATTTACAAAAAGTATAATTTTTGTTCCAATTAGTTCCATCTCTAACGCTATTTCTACTGTACTATAAACTTATTTATTATCTTAAAATTTCATTTTTGAAAAAATTAATTGAAAAAAAATTATTTTGAAAAGTCAAAATATTAGAATATTTATTCAAGTGGTTCAAAATATTAGAATATTTCCCATTAATTCTCCTTTCATTATCACCAATTCATAACTGGAGGCATCATTGATTAAATTCAGACGATTTTATTTAAAATTAGTATTCTTTTTGCAGTTTGTTTGCTTTTTCGTCTTAAAATGGGTCGTGGGAGTGATATTCCTGAATCTATTAAACTTCGTATGGTTAATTTGTATTGGCACGGTAAAAATCAATGTTATATAGCGAATTATTTACATTGTTCGCAATCAAGCGTTAGTAAAATACTAACACAATATTCAAAAA
Organism: Maratus speciosus; assembly: GCA_963932465.1. Lineage (NCBI taxonomy): Eukaryota > Metazoa > Arthropoda > Arachnida > Araneae > Salticidae > Maratus > Maratus speciosus. Next base: position 566,937,362 of record OZ010792.1, read on the forward strand.
GTGGAAAATTTCAAAATAATCGCCGAAATGGCGGCCCAAAACCAAAAACATCTGCTAGAGATGACAGGAAACTAAAGTGTATAGTTAAGAAAACCTGTTTTAAAAGTGTGCGATTCTTGCACCAAAAATGGAAAGAAGAAGGAGTTGAAGTATCTACATCGACAACATTAAGACGTCTCCATAAATTTAAGTTTGGATCTCGTGTATGTATCGAAAACAAAACTTCTCATGACTGCAAAACAAAAGCGTGTAAGATTGAATTGGTGTAAATCTAGACGTTTATGGAGCGAAGAAGATTGGGAAAATATATTATTTAGTCATAAAAGTATGTTTTGTGTTTCATATGGTAATCAAGGTATTCGAGTTTGGAGAATGAAACAAGAAGCATTTGGTAAAGAATGCCTTAAACGTCCCGTAAAATTTGCTACTAGTGTCATGGTTTGGGATTGCATGAGTGCAGAAGGACCTGGAAAGTTATCAGCGTGTACAAAAAGGTTAACTCTCAGATATATCAAGAAAATTTGGAATATTACATGATTCCATCATCAGAAGATTTATTTGAAGATGATTTCATCTTCAACAAGATTTAGCATCACCGCATACCTCGGTGTCAACTAAGAATTGATTCCGCCAACGCAACATTAAGGTACTTCCTTGGCCATCAAACTCACCAGACCTTAATCCCATCGAAAACTTATGGTGTATAATGAAGAAAAAACTCCAAGAAAATCCTCCTTCAAGTAAAACTGAGTTAGTTGCACGTATAAAGTCTATTTGCGCTAATATTGATAGAAATGTTTGTAAACACCTTGTATATAGTATGCAAGAATGATTTACGCTGTTATGAAAGCTAAGGGGGAGGCTACAAAATATTAACTACCATTTACTTCATATTCATAAGGTAATATTGTTGCGTAAGATAAAATATTCTAATATTTTGAATCAATCTAAATTTTATTCTGATATTTTGATGTGTTTAAGAAAGTTGTATACCTAATTTATTGTTTTGTATTTTATATTTTGTAAATGTTAAAAACTTATCTAAACATTCCAGATTTAATTGATAAGAAATTTAATTGCATTTACTTTGTATCCAAAATAAATAAATGAAAAATAATTTTTTCCTATTAATTTTTCTCAATTATTCTAATATTTTGAATATGAGCTGTATATATATATTGTAGTAAAAAATTTCAAACGCCTTTAATTTTTTTTATTTTTAATTGCTTAAAAGGCGTGCAGCCAACAAACTGAAAAAGCCTTGGACACTTTTTCACTGTGGGCAGTACGATTTTTACGCAATTAAAAATTTCAAAAATAATTAGTATGTTATTTAAAATTAAGCGAATGGCAATATATTTTTTAATAATGGATATATGAAAGAAAACGCATCAACGTATATTGGGAAGTAGTTTTAATTTTGAAAATAACATTCAATATTCTTCTAAAGAATGCAATCAGCCATGTCTTTTAATAGCGAATTAACTGATTTAATCTAAATAGATAAATTTGTGTTAATCTACACTGTTTATAGCGGCACTGTGTGTAACTAAAATTTAAAGGTCCCTGCATCGCGTCTCTTCTCAAGCAGTTCTCGAGCTTTTCATCCTAAAATTAGAGCATTACAGTTTGGAAGAGTGCTGCTTTATGGAGGCCGTTTTCCTCTGAGCACCCTTCACGGAAAATAAGATCAACATTAATTTCCTAAAGAGGTTCCCCAGCTTTATTCATCTGTCACATAATAGTTCCCGTCTGCTATTTAGGGAGACAGTAAAAGTGAGTGGACAGTATAAAGTTTAATATAAGGACTCAGATTCTTATATTGATTTTGCGAGAAAACCTCTAAAGTACACAAAAATAACTTTTAGGTTAACTTCGAAACTGCTTTACTGACAGGATCATCCCTTTCTTTGTACTTAATATCTTCACTGTAAAGCGTATTTGTTTTTGTTAGTTTTGCTTTTGTTTAAAATTCCTGTTTATAAAAACCGTACTTACTTCAAGGTATGATTGCTAAATAATTGTATAAATTTAATATTTACGGATGTTTAAATTTCTTGTACTCGCATTCTCGTATGTCGTACCGCTTTATGAAAATTTCATTTTTGCACTCTTTTGCTTAACTTAACATGGTTTTCAGGGTTCCGTACTTAAAAAGTAAAAACGGAACCACTATCAGATCGCTCTTGAGTGTGTCTGTCCGTCTGTCACAGCCTTTTTAACTCTTAAACTATGGAACGTGGAAAGTTCAAATTGGTTGAAGTAATAACGGCTATTGACCCACATATATATAGATTATTAAGCATTCACAAATATATTTTTTGGAAAAATGTAGAGGGGCATATTAAGTTACTTGAAAAAAAAAAATATTTTCTTTGTATATCGTGTGGGGTATAGTGTAAAAGTTTTCGTAACGCCAAACTCAAAAGTACATTTCTTTTAATTGTAGGTATTATATTTTCAGAGAAATCGTCGAAAATGTAAAGCAAAAATGTATCTCCCCCCCCCCCCCTCTTCCCTTCTATTTGCGTATCTACTGAAATTAAAATCATGAAAATATTCGAAGAAGTAAAGATTCATTTAAACCTTGTGTGAAAACTTTGGCGATTACCCTAGGTCACATAGTTTCTGAGAAAATCGCCTTTTTCCGTTACACACATTTCGATTTGCGGGCGTTCACCAAAGGAGTTGAGGAACGCTGGAGGTACCTATCGTCGTAAAAGCTATAAAAGGATGGTTGATAAAGATTTTCGAAAAACATTGTCGGTCATTAGCCGAGATAATAACCCTTAAAGACACGGACGGTTTGGACATATATAAAGACACAGGCGACGTACTGTATGCGCCATCGACTTTTAAAGTCTAGATAACTACTTTTAATCATATATTTGTGTAATGCAATGATCAGTAGCAGTATAAAAGAAATAAACGTCAAACTGTTAAAAACAGACTAATTTAATTAGAATTAATCACATAATTACTATGGGTTTCGCAACTAGCTTTCATTGAGAGGCCGTCACAATGCGTCACCCGTGTCTCTAAAGGTTAATTAAAAATCTATCTGGTGAAACGTGGCACGGACCAAGGCAGCGTAGCAACTTTGTGACCTCCTTTTGAAGCGCGCTTAGCACAATGCCAAGTTTAAACTTGGAGCAAGGGTTTTGTTTTAGGTACACTGTAAAAAGAAAGGATTATTACTACGCTGAATTTGGGTTTATGAAATACCAAATAAAGTTTAAATATGCACTACTTTTATTGTCAGCACCGAATTAAGTTCAACATAAACTGATTAGAATAAGATTACAAAAAAAAGAAAAAAAAAGTTATACAGAATATCAATATCTGATACTATTTAGGCTTCATATCTCTCTGAACATTCATGGTATATCCATTTAAACTTTTCTTGTATTATAGAGCTATACCCATACCCAACCCTACGTTGTACAGTTTTTAACAAAGACTTATTATTCTTTAGCAACAAATTTTTTTGCAATTAGTACATTACTAATTAATATATTTATTCTACGGAACCCTTTGTTTGCGAGTAATACTCGCACTTGACTGTTTGTTGTATTTAACCCTTTATGTACTGAATTATGAATTCATGATAATTTTATTTTCTAAAGTATTTTTCGTGAATTTTTGAAACTACATTAGAAGCTTTACATAATCATTTAATAAATTTTAGAAGGATTTATTAAATTTGGCTTTTGTGCAATATTTATAACTCCACTCAAAACTTTTATTTTAAATATTTTTCTTAGTATTTTATTGAAATAGTACAGAATGAGTTCAGAATCGGGCCCTAAGACCAAGAGGACCCACTCCATACGCTTGATCTCCTTCATTGGCAGCATAGCTGGGTTATTTCTGTTTCTGCCTCGAGAAGCTTCTATAACTGGCAGCGTTTTTTATCACCGGTAATGCACAATAAAAATATCAACACGCAAGAATACGCTACTAATCACACAACTAATTACAGTAAAAAAAAATCCTGACGTTATACATTTATCTCCTGCAAGAATATCTTTAATAGCTTTCGCCGTTGGAAAGTTGTCGAATTTTAACCCTTTGCACTCGAGGGCTCCGGAGCGGAGACATAATCTTTCTTTGCAAAATTTGTTTTTGGCACCAGTAATAAAGGAAAATAAAATGTACCTTATTTAATCAGAGCATTTTTAAATTGTGTACTTGAATAAAACTTCTTTTAAAAAAGTGGTGCTGATCGAATAAAATTTGTGTAACCTTACTTCTACATACCAGAAAATTAAAATAGCAATATTTGCTTTAATTAATAAAAAAATTCTGTATTTAAATAAAGCGAAATTAACCATTGAAACTTTCTGGTGTAAAGTCAGAGTCTCTGAACTACGTAATTTTCTAGAACGTATTCAATCATGGGAATTAAAGGGTTAAAGGTTAAGTTTTATAAAATAAATAATTATATAAAATAAGGTATTTGGAGACATACTTATTAAAATATATACTAATTTGCAATATTTTTGCGTAAAACAGCCACACGATAGCAGTTTTTACTTGTAGATTTGCAAGAGAAGAAAAGATTGACGTATTATATGAAAAATGTATGTCTTTTTTTTTCATTATTTTTCCTGTTTAATAAACCGTTCGAGAAACAAAATAAAAAAAAAACCACGCATTTAAGGGTTAATAAACGGACTGATAGATAAATGAAATATTTCGTAAATATTATTTAGGTATAAAACGATATGTAACTTCAGAGATAAACATATAAATACAAACGCAGAAAAGAGAACTAGGTTAACTATTCAGAAATGATTTTTAGAAGATAGTGGGGACGGAATCAGAAATAATTGACATTTCTGAAGTGATAGGCTGTCCATTCAGATACCGCCTCTGATCAAAACGTGAATGATAAAGTGCACTAGAATTCAAAGAAACAAAAGAAAATATATTTTTATTAGGTTGTGGGTTTGACATTTGTTGGCAGTTATATGCTAAAGAATTTAATCAGACTGCATTTATTAGAGAAAGTAACTGAAATATTGTGAAACATTTTCTTATACAGTCAGAGTGAAATGAAAATATTCTGTATGATGCATTAGTTGGCAAAGAATAGATCATATAAACTCGTGTATTTCAAAAAGATTTTCAGATTTGTTAATTCTGAATTTAGTTGTTTTTCTTGCTAGTGGTGAATTATATTTAAAATATAAGTGTTAAGTAAAAAAGAATGCGATAGAAATCAAGAACGAAAAATCATGCGTCTTGCATGGATTATGACACACTTTCCAACACATTCAGAATAATGTAACAAAACTTTACAGTTTATTAAGATGAAAGACATAATGTCTACATAAACAATTTAGAAAATGCATAACGCATTTGAAAACCAAATTTTTGCAAATGCCACCAATAGTGGGAAACATTTCCTTTTTTTTTTTTTTTTTTTTTTTTTTTTTGTAGAGTACTGTGTATAATCTTTAGATTTGTATGTATACTACATAGTATGCTAAAAGTTAATTCAATTAAATGCATACCATAGTTGAAAATTTCTATTCAATAATTTCCGCAAATAAACGGAAATGTTCATGTGAACTTTTATGCAATCCTGTATAGGATCTATAGAATTTATACACACCAAGTAATATGCAAAAAAAAAAAAAAAAAAAATACATTTTAAAACGCGTACCACAATTGAAAACGCATTTGCAGCAATTATTGTTCATAGGCTTCAGTAGTTTAATTATTGCTCATTTACTTCTATAACCTAATTCTTTCGTGTGTTCCTGTAAATAAACGATAAGTTCTATCCACATCCTATTCTACACTAAGAAACTTGTTGTACACTACAGGGATACAATACAAAGTCTAAAGTTCTGACAGCCAAAGTTCAGAATTGTTCAAATTTCGGACTTTCCAGCGGCAGTATTCAAGAAAGAAGTGAAGAAACAAAATAAGGCCTAGAGCAAAGAAGCTTTATTACTGAATCTTAACTCATGCCTATGTACAGAATAAAAGAAGAACTTCTTAATGATATACCTAAGTTAATAAAGCAGTCCACATTAACTAAAATGTTCAACAGTTAAGAAAGTTACAATTTCTTCTTAAATTGTATGTTCCCTTAAGGGTGTTCTCAACTGCTTTGCTCAGCAAGCGCAAAACGTTTGACACATTTACAAGTTCATTTTTTAACGGAAAGCTATAAAATTGGAAGACTATGGAAGCGATTTGGAATCGAAATGTGTTTTCCAATTTTTGATCAATAAATTACTTATTGAGTTACAAGCGATTTTGATCACGCGACAAAGACATTTTTCACTCTTCCTTGAGTGGTTATTATTCTTCTTTCGCGCGGGAATTCGGTTCAAAACACCTAGTTTGACACTATTTTTTGAAAGATCTATTGCGATTGGAAAAAAAAAAAAAAAAAAAAAAAAAAGGAAAACACAGTTCGATTACATGGTTTCTGAACAACAACACCTGCTACTTTCATGCATCTCCGAACAAAAACAAATTAAAACTTATGTCCTAAAGTTGCCATTTTGGTTTTTGTTTTACTTTTTATTTTATTATGATTTATTTAATGAAAATGATTGTTTAATTTAGTATTAATAGTCGTTATGTGCAATCTTTAATATATGAACGTCATATTTTGCCTTTTTAAATAGTGAATTTTCTTTTTCTTTTTATCGGAAAAACAATATTTTTGATGACCCAAAGTTCGGACTTGGTAAAGTCCCGAGGATTCCGAACTAAAATAGTCTAATATCATTGAAATACACCGCAAATGATTTTCCCCCATAGGCCGTCATGTAACTCAATTCTTTTGGGTTTTCCTGTAAATGAACCGTAAGTGTTACACACTTCATTTTCAATATAGAAAATACCATAGTAAATTCCAATAACGTCTATCAATTTTATGGCAATCTGACTTTATTTACGCGAGTTAGAGCACGGGTAGACAGGCAGACAAACCGAATTAATAAGCACTTTTTAACTATGTTGGAAAGTGTTAAAAACGCTAGACTTTTAAAATTTCTTCTATATAAAAATAGCAACACCAATTAGAATGATGCGAAAAATATGATAAAAAATACTTCTAATGATAAAAAAGATATCATTTAGATATCTAGCTTAAAATTTGCTAACTTTTATCATTTCAAACATTAGCTTGTATTTAAATATACTATGTGATTTATATTTTGTGCGATTATAGCACGATATGTATGGGTTTTGAAACATTTATACATGTGTTAAGATTTTTAAAATCTTTTTAATAAAATATTCAAATTTATTCGATTGTCAGATTTGGCAGTAAGAAAATTACTATTGCTCAAAAATATTATCCTCAATAAAAGTAATACATTTTAAACAAATACTCAGTATCTGAGGATTGAATCATTCTTATAAATTTACTTTTGATTTCATATAGACCGGGAGATGGCAGCACAGACAATCACCTCATCGAGTTCATGGCTGAAATTCGAGAATGAGTTAAAACTCAATTCGCATATTAAAACGCAATCGGTCTGCCAAGTCCTGTGTTGGTGGAAAACACCTGAAAACCCGATTTTAGCGGTTGACTCGTAGGTTTACCATTGTGTTTTCCCGCACCCAAAAGTATGAAAGTACGGAGGACTCAGAGCAGGAAAACACAATGGTCAACCTACGAGTCAACCGCTAAAATCGGGATTTCAGTTGTTTTCCACCAACATAGGACTTGGCAGACCGATTGCGTTTTAATATGCAAATAGAGTTTTAACTCATTCTGAAATTTCACCCGTGAACTCGATGAGGTGATTGTTTGTGCTGCCATCTCCCGGTCTAATATGATTTTAAGCAAAACTTGCAAAAGCTTTCATAACAGCTTTTTATACTATAGATAAAGAAATTTTAAAAATCATATAAAAAGTACAACTGAATGTAAAATTATTTAATATACATTAGGAATATTTTTAAAATGCGTTAAAAACCATTAAAAATCCAGAGCGTTTTCAACCGTCACAGGGCCTTCATCAGTGGTTAGAAATAATGATCTCTTCTAGACAATTCTCGAATAAGCGCAAATTAAAATAACGACATTTAAATAACCGCTGATGACGGCCGTGTGACGGCTAAAAACGTTCTGGATTTTTATTGGTTTTTACGATATTTCTAATGTAATATTAAATAATTTTATGCTTTATGTATTGTATGTAATTATGTATTATTGCTATGTAAACATAAATTTTACTTATTATAATTTTTTCAAAGAGAATTTTGAGACAGGTATAGGAATAATTTATTTTGTAAATAAAGTCTGTACTTAACTGAAGGGTAATAATCTAAATGTTATCAACAGACTTTTTAAAATAATATATTTTACGGTGTAAGACAAATGCAGTGAATAAGGTATTATAGTTACAAAAAATGTTTGATGTTTATGTACTAATGGTTTATTTATAAGCTATTTATCACTAAATGGTAAAAATAAGATAATGAGGTTATTTATTGAATATAGATGGACGTTTTATTGTAATTGAATCATCGGCAACCCAATCTAGTTTGGATTCAGTCAATCATAAAATAGGAAAAATTCAATATTATTTCTATGTTTTCCCGTATGAATAGGATACTTTTCAAAGAGCAAAATGAATAAGGGAAATCATTTATCATATTCTAAAGAATAGTTGTTTGTATATATAATACTGGCGGACTACTAGTAGAATAGATGGATTAGATTGGAGGAAAAAACTGTTTTGCTTTCATTGATATTTATTTGGATGGATTCTTCTTGGTATAATGTTGCAAGTTCTGTAATTTTTAGATTGTACTTTGTATCAGCTATGTGTTCTTTTGTCAACAGCTAAATGTCCTGCTAATGATGTCGATGTCATAATTCTTTCATCCGTCGGTTTTAATACACGGTATTTCTTACATTCCTAAATAATTTCCAGATCAATTTTACTGCAGAAAAATAACCTTTAATTGTCGAAGGATTTTTGACTATTAACCCCGTCTAGGTCGGCGTCGCATGTCGCACGTTCGACAGTTTTGCTCGCGCGCAGTCAGCGTCTCATGTCATGCGACGAAGAGGAAAATTGCATCGGTGAAAGTGAAGCGCTACTTACAAGTCGCGTTATATTCTACAATAGTTTTTTTGTATTTCTTCATTATGTTTGCAAAGTAAGCAATACAATAATCTACAATAAGTAATTTCAATGTGTTTTTTTCTCTCTGATGGCGAAGAAACATTGTAAAGCTGTTTTCACGGTAAAGTTGTAAATCCATTTTCCAAAACTTTTTTCACCTACTTTTTTTTTTTATGCAGATATTTATCTTAAATACCTCCAAAGCAATAGGTTTGATTGATATAGTATCAGACTACTTTTTAGCAGTCCTGCTTAAAAAGTAAAAACGGAACCATTGTAAGATCACTCGTGTGTCTGTCCGTCTGTCACAGCCGTTTTTCTCGTAAGCTATGGAACGTGAAAAGTTCAAAGGGGAAAGGGGGAAAAGGGAAGGGGAAATCCGAACTATAGCTCCACGCTGTAAGTCTGATGGGGTGTTTTTCTACGGAGAGCCGAAACCCATTTGTTAGTCAATCCTTTTGACAGCAGTTTAAAAAAAAATGGTCAATGTTTATAATTATGGTTTAGTAACTAAAGAAAACTGTAAGATTCACAATATAGCTGCCAGGTTCAAAGCATGACGATTTATAAGAAATACAAAATATTAGTAACAAAAACACTACTTGTAATAACTGTAATACCAATAATAATAATGCTAATAATTAATGAATATATATGAGAACTATTTACAATGAAAACAGAGAAGATAACAAAAAAAAATCATAAATCATCCTCTGAAGAAGTGTCCGAGAGGTGTGGATTATTTCTAAAAATGACTTCATTTTTCTCTATAAATCTCATTAGTGCTGATATTCTGTTCATGAGAACAGGACTTTCACTAATATAATTCATCCAGCCCGGAATCGCCATACTTCTGTGTTTTTTAACGTGGTAATATGTTAACAGAGGACATTCCAGTACGTAGTGTAGTGAGGTGGAGGAGGGACCACACACTCAAAGAGGGGAATCACGTTTACCTATGTCGTAAATATATTTCTGGAAAGGACCGTGATTTGTGAAGAAAGGAAAAACATAACGATTATTTACGGTAAATTGAATGGGAACACTTGGTAATAAGTTATGTGTGTAGCGGCCTGTGTTTTCACTGTCTCACCTTTGCTGCCATTTGTTTTTTAATTTCGGTTTTAATATATATTTTAAATGAGAAGTGGCAGTATGTGGCAGGAAGTATGATATGACATTAGTGTCCTCGACTGCCTTTTTTGCCATGGTATCAGTTAATTCAATCCTGTGACTCCTGAGTATCCTTTAACCTATTTAAAATGGAAAGTTTTGCTGGATTTGCGTATTAAACTTAGAATATCTGAAATCATATAGTCAACTGTATCTGTATTTTGCAGAGCTATTAAACCTGAGAGGCTATCTGAAGCGATTGGGAATGATTTGCAATCAAATGAATCCGCCCCAACCACAGTATTTTTAATGGTGAAAAGTTCAGCTTGGAAAACGGAATTCTCTACGGAAAGACGAGAATTCATATATTAAGCTTTCATATATTAAGCTCTATAAATGCACAAAAGGCGGATCCTGTCCCCTAATCAGATTTTGAACCGTCTGTGAAGATATAAATTCTGTCGTTGAACTGAGATAAGTCTCCTTCTTGGATACCATTCCATGTCGGATCCAAAGCATATTTTGAGCATTTACCATAAAATTGTGGCGCAAAATAATTTTCATAAAAGATCCCCAGTCTAATCACCGATGAGAATTCCGCTTCGCATTCTAATTGGATATCTAAATGCGGCAAGTCGGTAAGGGTCTGAAGTGCTAAAGTTGGTGTTTTCTTTTATGCCCTTGAAATTAGTAACAGAACTTTACGTTGTGCTGAAAGCAGATATCTTTTGCCATGTGATGACCACATATGTGGAAACCAAACGGAGAATGCGTATGCTAATTTACGTAATAAAATCGATTTGTACCATATTACAAAAAAATGCATCGGAAGTCTACCTTGAATCGATGAATATTTGAGAAGATTTTGCGTTATATTTTGAACCTACGATCGCTTGTTTCTTAAATGTGGCAAGAAAGAAAGATATAAGTCAAGAGTCACTTTTAGATACCGTAAAATCCGCAACTGCAGAGGCTCTGCGAAACCTAGAGTTTGATCCGATTCGAAACCCTCCTTACTTCCCCGGTCTTGCGCCTTGCGATTTTTATTTTTTCTTTCTTTACTCAAGAGAGACTTCAAGGGTGATCATTACCCCTTGGACGATGAGGTGAAGGCAGCTGTGAAGCCCTGGATTCGAGACAAATCGGAGGAAATGTTCAGTGACAGAATAAAAAAGACTTGTTACACGTTGAGAGAAATTTGTTAGCCTTAACGGTGACTATGTTGAAAAATAAATGTATGATTTTGAAGCTTAAGAATTGTACTTTAATGTACTTTTGGTCCGATTTTGCTATTTGGTTTTATTCGTGTTCTACAAGCATGTGTGCATTACTTTTCGGCCTACCCTCATATTTTTCTTTTAGCAAAGATTTTTTTGTAATATTGCAGTTACTAATTAATTAGAATGAGCGAAGCGAATCCTCTACTAGTCTACACAAATTACATTTTGTCGTATACTTAACAAAAAAACTATTCAATATTTTGACTTGAAATTAAATATAAATATAAGTTATGATCTGTAGATTTGCACAATATTATTATTTTTTTTTCTTTTTTTTACAGAATAACCTTAAAAAATTATTATTTTAATTAATTTATCTTACATGTTTTTCCATTACGGACGCATTTTTACAAATAAAAAATGAAACACGTATATTTTCAGAAGAAAAAATAAATCATGGAGTTAGTAATCATAGATAGAATCATGATTAACTAAATAGTTTCCCGATTTCTTTTATAAAATTTTTAAAATACATTTTTTTCTGAAAATTATAGCATATTTTTAATGAATTAAAATTTGTGTAAATCCTATTATTTACACTAAATTATGAAAATATTTTTCAGTGTTAAGAATTCAAATACACAATTTATTCTTATTATCTGAAATCATTTACGCAGACGATATTTACGCATTTTAAAAGAATTATATTATGATTTTTTTTTGTTTTTGTAAAGTGGCAACAAAAGAATTCTAAACAAATAAAATTAATTGTTATTTGGTTGAATTTACATTTCTAAAATTAAAATGCGACAAAACAAAAAATAACGTTTTTGCTTAATAAAGAAGCAAAAATAATATAAAAAAATATTGTTACTTTCAAATATTTATCTTATTAAATAATGCTTCGCGAATCGAAACAAAGCATGGCTTTTGCTAGTATATTTATTGTACGGAACCGAGTGCGCGAATAATACTCGCACTTGACCGATTATTTATGTAATATAAAACTGGGGTTGCATTACAAGAAAAACTGGAGATCAGCGAATGGTATATTACATCTACGACCACCATTAGATCAACCACAAAACTGTTAAGTAACTAAAATGTTTTGCATTTCGAATATAGAACAGGACATATATTAATTTTCAGCGATTAAAAAAAATGCTTTTTGTGGATCGGAAATTCGAAAAAAATCCGATCAAGAAGGGGTTAATTTGATATTGAAACGTTCAGCACTGTATTTTAATTTATAAAAAAAAGCTTGGAAAATATTGAAGATCTTAGAGTTTCGTTTTTTGTGAATGAGATTTGGTTTCAGACTTCTTATTACTGACAGTATCCAAGATTAATTTATTTATATGTTGTACTTTAAAATCAATATTAAAAGCAATTCTACGATCATTATCTAGTTCATTACCCAAATTGCTTTCTGTTCATACAAAAAAGGCTCGTTTTGCTGAAAATTTATGGATAAATTGAGTATATGCTTTATTTGGTAGAGTAGATTCGTTTTCCATGCATTTACTGAAAGCAGATCTGTCCATAATAGATTAGTGTGTTCTGGTTAACATTGCATCAAAGAACAGAAGATTTTTATTATGCTGCATCAACAGTGAATTTAATTTTATTATCCAATGAATTAAGATGTTTTATAAAAATGCTGAGTTCTTCAACGTTATGCTGCCAAATAATAAAAATACATCAACGTACCTAAGCCAAGTGAGTGTGTGTGTACGGGGGCGGGGGTAAGTTAAATATATTGAAAATTATAGTTACTCATGGACGAAGTGTATATTTAGCTAATAAACCTGAAATAGGTTATCCTATTGGGGTTCTGTGATTTTTTTTGTAATATTTACTATTAAATGTAAAATAGTTATTATCTTCAATCTTTTATATATAATACAGATGGAAGTTTGTGTGTCTGCATGTCTGTGTGCGCTGTGTGTTCTGCGCAGACAGCTACGAAATTTGGCCGGAATGTACCTCTATATCTGAAGTTATACACCTCGAATCCTGATTTTGGATTTTTTGATTTAATTTTTTATGCGATTTTTAGCGTTTATTCACGTTTTGAGGCCATTTTTCTATATTTGTAAAAAAAAACCCGGTTTCGATCTATTAACCCAACCCAGCAAAGAAAGTAACAGTGGGCCATCAGCTGGAAAAAAGATGGCAGCCAGTAGTGCCATCAGCAGTAAAGTGCAAGGGTGCCATTACTTAAACCTGTCGAAAAGTGTCCAAGCCGAATGCAGATGGCCCATCAGTGATGGCCAACATCAGGCCACACTCTCAGAAATAAAACTCAATTTTGACGATTCAGCAATCCTCGAGCTATATTTCGTTGTTTTTGACGATCATTTCGTATCAAAATCACGTGACTTTTAACGACACGTAAACTCTCAAATATTTGACGAAGGTGTTTCATCACTCACGACCAGACTCAATGCATTTTAAGGAAACCGTACCTCCTCAAATCCTGCGACTTTAGCAAGCAGATATAGTATCTGCTTGCTAAAGTCGCAGGATACAAGCAAACATAAACAAGCAAATATCTGAGATATTTCCTTGTCTATGTTATTCCTGTTATACTTTATTTAAAAAATTGCACTTTTTAGTGCTTTTCAGAAAATGCTGAAATACAGGTAGTTATTATTTCTGCATTAGTTATTTTTTTAGCTCTTAAAGTTTTTAAGAATGTTTATTATTATTATGATTATTTTACTTTGCTCGCTATGGTTTAATTAGAAAAGAATAAATTCTCTGTGTTTTACAAAATCGTTTAAAAAGAAAATTTGGTCAATAAAGTTTTAAAGTTCAAAGATCCCTTTTTCATTTAAGAAATATATTCATATAACTATCAAATTAAATATGCATAATTGATCCCTCTCCCTTCTCTTCTGTAAACAGTAAAGTATTAAAATCTCAACCGCATACTCAAATTGATAAAATCTCCCCCACATGCACTTTAAAATTCGTTATTTCTGAGCAACAAATTAACCAGACCATATTTTAATCATTCATCGAGCAAAGAAAATTTTCCTAATAAATTATATTAATCAAGCCATATTATAATTATTCATATTAACCATAGGAAATAAAAATAATAAATTAGCCTTACTAATTAAAACTTGCAAGAATTATAAGTATAACAACATCGATAAAATTACAATCAACCTTATAAAAATATAAATATATAGTAGAATCCATTACATGCATCTAAAATCATATCCCTTCGAGGACTGAATAGCGTAATAGCTAGAGCGTCCGTCTCCCACACCGGAGTTCGTGAGTTCGAATCACCCCGAAGCTATTATTTTTCTCCTGTCGATACAAGAGCTTCTAAACTCTTCAATAGGTGGCACCACCAGCCCACTGATTGCGCTTTTCAAACAAGCACTTTTGACGAAATAGTTATCCTCAAACAAGTGAAGAAAGTAATTTTCTCAATTTGACGAAATATTCGCTCGGAGCATATCTCAGGAAATGGTTTCGTCAAAAACGAAGAAAATTTCGTGAAATCTGAGAATCCATTTCTGAGAGTGCAGCATTGGTATTTTTTCACATTACTTCAATCCGGCACTTTTCCTGCAGTGCTAGCACCTATCCCACTGCTATTCCTTTGCTGGCCCAGCACTTTCCCTTACAAAAATTTCTTATAGAATTCTATTAAAAAAAAAAGTATTATATAATTATGGATCTTTTTCTATAAGCTATTTTCACCAAGAGCTATAGAAATATCTGTAGCAGCACCTATAATAGAAATGTCTATAGAAATATTTGAACTGCATGTGGTCACCCTCACAAGTACTGACCGCGCTCGATGCTGTTTGGTTTTTCGTGATTGGACATGAACAAGCGCTTTCAGCGTACGCTACGACTGCTCGTAGTTTTCAAGCTCTCATTACACTATTTCAAGTTTGTTTCTTTTGTGATTTACGTTCCCAATCATTAAACTGGTATAGAAATTATTCTATTGTATAGAAATCCTACGTATTTTATACGCTTTTTTTATTATTGATTCTGAACTGCGTAAATTATGAAAACCGAAATCCTTTGTAACCTAGTAGAAACAGATTTAAGGAGAAAAAAAAAGTCCGTTGAAATAAAGAATTTATTTATTTATTCATTTACTTATTTATTTTGTTGGTGGCAGTGGTGCTATATTTTTTACAGTTTAAAAAAAATTAGCTTCACAGCTTAAATTTTGTTAAGATATTCATTTCAGATTTGTGTTCAAATACTCAATGCTTCGATTTCGCAGCACCACCTAGCGTAAGGGTTCCCAGCAATAATACTGCAAAAGTTCGTGCACTTCCATGCAGTGGTGAGCCAGCGCATGACATAAAATGGATGTCCACCAGAATTTTATCGGAGGATTTCCAACAGCAAAGTTGACTGAAGCTGTCCAGCAGTGGTCATGCAATGGTAGACTATCAGCCAGCACTTCTCCATCGTTGCCAACACCTATCTTGCTGCTGGCCAGCAATTTCCTCTTTGCTGGGAATATAGCAAATTTTGTTCTCTTTTCAATAAAACTTATTTGGAATTTGTCCAGCGATTTTTTAATTTCGCGCGATTTTTTTTTTTTTTATGCGAGGTGTACAGTTATACAGTTGTTTTGGGTTTCGCGGAGTTTTTTTGACATTGGTAAAAGGAATTCGGTTTCAAACTTTTAGACTAATACAGAAAATTTTGACTTCCGCGATTTTTTATTTTTTAGCTATTTTTAATGCAATTTTCAATGTGATTTCCTTACATTCCTGAAAAAATTAAAGTAAATTTTGTACTCTGCTATTTTTAAATTTTTATCGATTTTCAATGCGATTTTTAGAGGGTTTTTTTTTTTTTTTTGCGTTCTGTGTTTTGTGACATTTGTGAGCGAATTCCGGTTACAATATTATAGCTTAATATAATACATTTTGCTTTTGCAATTTTAGAATTTTTAGCCATTTTTAGCGTTTTTTCGCGTTCCACTGCGATTTTTTGACATTCGTAAAAGGAATTGAGCTTCAAACTTTTAAACTAGTAAAGCAAATTTTGTCCTTAGCAATTTTAATTTTTTAGGTATTTTGAATGCGATTTTCAATGCGATTCATAGCATTTTTTTATGTTCTGCTGGGAGTTTTTGACATTCGTAAAATGAACTTTCAGACTTTCAGCTTATTACAGTAAATTTTGTCCTCTGCGATTTTTAAGTGATTTCTAGCCTTTTTCGTATTTTTTGAAAAGATTCCGGTTTCGAACTTTTATCCTAACTTATTGTAAATTTCGTTCTCTGTTATGTTTTATTTTTTTAGGATTTTTAATACGATTTTTAAGGGGGGGGGTGCGTTTCGCGCCAAATTATGACATTTGTGTAAGAATTCCGGTTACAATGTTTTAACCCACTATAGTAAATTTTGTCCTCTGCAATTTTTGAATTTTTAATGATTTTTCAAGCGATTGTTTTTTCTTTTTGCATTGCGCAGAGATTTTTCACATTAGTAAAAGGAATTCTATTTTAATGTTTTAGCCCAATATAGTAAATTTTGTCCTCTTTTCAAAAAATACTTTTCAAAATTCGTACAGCAATTTTTGAATTTTTTGCAAACTTTTTATGCGATCTTTAGAGTTTTTTTTTTTTTTTTTTAACCTTTTGCGGTGATTTTTCAACATTCATAAAAGGAAACCCTGTTTTAATTTGATAGAAGCATTATAGTAAATGTTGCCCTCCGCAAATCTTCAAATTTTAGCGATTTTTATACGACTTTTGGCGTATTTTCGCGACTCACTGCAATTTTTCACATCAATAAAATGAATACCGTTTCAAACTTGTAAACCAAGTTAGAAAATTTTGTTTTCTTTTCTATGAAGTTTATTCGGAATTCGTGCAGCGATGTCTAAATTTTTCGATATTTTTAATGTGATTTTTAGAGTGCTTTTTTTTTCCTCGCGTTTCGAGCGATTTTTTGACGGACCGGGCAACGCCGGGCGGGTCAGCTAGTGAATAATAAGTTTAAGTCCTCTTTTTAATGTTGATTTTGTATTAGGTTCATATTCTTCCAACTGTTCAATATCTTTCCAAATCTTATTGCACACTACATGTGTGTCAGATGGCGGAAACAATGAAACAAAATGAAGACTTCCAATTATTTAATGATTTGATAATTAATTATTTAATTTTCTGAATGACAGTTTCCGTTGATTTAATAGCTAATTCAGAATATGGTAAAATCTGCTTTAATTCTGTAAGACACTTTTGTGTATTGCATTAATGCAATGCGGGCTTGCCTCTAATTCATCACATTCGTGGGGCGAATTCACCCACAGACTAAGGAAATAGAAGTTTTTTCTAAGAAATAAGTCATCCCAGAATATTTGCAAATTATCGGACGTAATGGCATGCTATTTTTATAATCCTTTAACATTCCCATAATCCTCTAGCAATAAATGCCGTTTTATGTGTCTTTAATTTCTTCTTCATGAATATAGGCGATGTTCCACGCGAAATGGTGTCATTGATTTTCGATTACATTGATGTCATCTTCAAAGAAGTTTTAACATCACATTCATACACAGGAAGTGTGAATTTTCCTTCAATTGCAGGATAGGATTTTGATTTTAAGATGCTAATCATGTTAATAACATCAAATCTTAAACATTGCACCGTTAACAAATGGAATGCTCTGATTCGGCATTTATTTAGTTATCATACATTCTAAATAAAGCGGTTGAGCTCATCTAAGTAAATTTCATGTGAAAGACGTCCAAACAAGTGTTTCTTTTCTATCAATTCCTTCCAATCAACCCCATCAAATTACAATACTGTTCTCCTCAAAATGACAAAAATAATGCATAAAACAAACATTATTTAGTATCAGAACAAGTGTTACATCCGCAGACTGGCCGAAAAAAGATTGTACATATCTTGTCCATATACTACTGTCAAATTCAGGGCGTGGGAAGAGAAGAAAATAATCATACGAAAAAATGTGAAGGAAACTGTTATAGGAAACTGAACTTAATGAACTTAAAATGAAAGGATATTATTAATATTTCTGATAAATGACCAATTTTCTGAATAACTGATTTTTTTTAAATCTTCTATCATGCTTTGCTAATTTTCTTTTAAAGAGAAGGGTTTGATTTTAATTAGAAGAAGAAGATGATGATGATGATAACAATAATTAAATACTGTAAATTGTACCGTCAAAAAAGGAATTACTATAAAATTTATTTAGTTAAGTACTTTCTAAATCACGCGATTGAACTCATTTAAAAAAATTTAATGTGAAATCCATCCAAACAAGTTTATGTATTTTGAACCAAATCAACCCCATCGTATTACCAAAATGTGAAATAGAATATAATGCATAAAACAAACATTATTTACCTTCAAAACAACTGTTTCATGTGAAAATTAACCGATTTGATCCAAAAGAATTGTCGATGCCCACTTGGACCATTTTTCAATGTTTGAATGAAATGGGTGGAACAGACGAAAGTATGGATTAAAAAAACCTTTTTCATGATCACATTTTATGCGAAACTGAACATATTTAGTTTAAAATGAAATCACTAGTGATATCGTCAAATATTTCTGACAAATGATCGATATTTTGTAGTAGTAATTTTCAAGAAAAAAATATTTGTATAATTTTATATCCGACAATGCAAATTTTCGTTTAAAAGAGGAGAAGGATTTTGATTACAAGAGGAAGAAAATGAGAAAAAGTATTGAATAATGCAAATAAATTGCATTGAAATGCGATAGTTAGTTAAATACTTTCTAAATCAACCGGTTGAGCCTATTTAATTACATTTGATATGAAAGACGTCCAAACAAGTGTTTCTCTTCTATCCTTTGCATCCAGTCAACCCCATCGACCTACAATAGTATTCTCCTCAAAATGTCAAGTATAATGCATAAAACAAAAACTATTTACTCTCAAAACAACTGTTTCATCCACAAACTGGCCGACTGACTCAAGAAAAAAGATCGTACCTATTTCGTCCATATACTACGGAGACATAATAGTTCTTAAAAAAGGATGACTTTTTATGGGAAACTGAACATGATGAACTTTAAATGAGGTTAATGATATCATTAAACATTTCTGATGAATGTCAGATTTCTTGGATTTTTTGAAAATCTTTAATAGTGTACCTTTTCTCAAGCTATACTATTTTTTTAAACAATTGTTTGATTTCAATTACAGAAAGAAGATGATGAGAACAATATTAAATAATAAAAATTGTACACTTAGCTAATAAATTTTTTGAAATCCGATAGTTTGCTAAATAGTTTCTAAATCAAGCGGTTGAGCTCATTTTGATGTGAAAGGCGTCCAAACAAGTGTTTCTTTTCTATTCATTCCTTTCCATCAGCCCCCATCGACCTACAATAGTCTCCTCAAAATGTCAAATATAATGCACAAAACAAACACTATTTACTCTCAAAACAACTGTTTCATCCGCAAACTGGTCGACTGGCTCAAGAAAAGAATATCATTCTTAATTAGTCCATGCACTACTGAGACTACTATAGTTAATAAAAAAATCAGTACTTTTTACGGGAAAATGAACACAATGAATTTTAAATGAGGTTAATGATATCATAAGCATTTCTGACGAATCACAGATTTTTTGAAATATTGATTTTTTTTTTTTTTTAAATCTTTAGTAGTGTACCTTTTCTCAGGCTATACGATTTTTTTTTTAACAATTGCTTGATTTCAGTTACAAAAAGAAGATGATGATAACAATATTAAATAATAAAAATTGTACTCTTAGCTAATAAATTCTATGGAAATCCGATATTTTGCTAAATAGTTTCTAAATCAAGCGGTCGAGTTCCTTTTGATGTGAAAGACGTCCAAACAACTCGACCTACAGTAGTGTTTTTCTCAAAATGTCAAATATAATGCATAAAACAAACACTGTTTACTCTGAGAACAACTGTCGCATCTTAAAACGCACTCCAGAAGAAAGGGTTTTATAGACTCCATCTATACATTACTGCTTAAATCAAAAAGCGTCGCACAGACAAATGTTATGGATCAAAAATGTTTTTTTTCTTTCTTTTTTAGGACTTTCCGGAAACTGAACTATGGAATAGTTAGTGAAAATCATCAAGTGTTCCTAAACATATATCAATATACTGTAGCAGAGAAAAACAACAGAAAAGAAACACTTACTTGGACGTCTTTCACATCAAATGAATTCAACCGCCAGATTTAGAAAGTATTTTAACTAAATGTCACATTTCATTTGTTAGCCATGCAATGTTTATGGTTTGATGTTATTATTATCCTTATTATCCTAACGTGAAAATCCTATCCTTCATTTGAATAAAAATTCACACTTCCGGTGCATAATTATAATATTAAAAACTTCTCAGTATTCACAGAAGTAGGATTTTCACTTTAGGATGTTAAGGATAATAATAGCATCAAATCATAAACATTGCATCGCTAACAAATGAAATGCGACATTTAGTTAAAATACTTTCTAAATTGAGCTCATTTTGATGTGATAGGCGTCCAAACAAGTGTTTCTTTTCTATCCATTCCATTCCATCAACCCCCCATCGACCTACAATAGTGTTCTCCTCAAAATGTCAAATATAATGCATAAAACAAACACTATTTACTCTCAAAACAACTGTTTCGTCCGCAAACTGGCCGACTTGCTGCAAGAGAAAAATATCATTCATTTAATTGGTCCATGTACTACTGAGACTACTGTAGTTAATAAAAAAAAGAATACTTTTTACTGGAAAATGAACATAATAAACTTTAAGTGACGTTAATGATATCATCAAACCTTTTTTGACGACTGAGAAATTTCTTGAAATACCGCTCTTTTGAAAATACTTAATAGTATACCATTTATCAGGCTGTACGAATTTTCTTTAAAACCCTTTCACTGACTAACCCGTGTTAATAAGTTCACTAAGTTCCAGGTTTCACTGTAATATAAGAATTATTTGAAGTATTATAATTATATTGATTTAATACATTTTAATGCACTGAACAATGGTTAATAATCTCAAGGATTACATTCCATAACTAAGTGTTTTTTTGTTTTTGTTTTTTACATGATATTAAAAGATTTTTTTTTTAGCGTTTAAAATAAAATACAGAGAAAACAATTTTAAAATTTTGCGCTTTTGCTAGACTCTCAGATGGTTTTAAAGAAGTGCTTGATTTTGATTACAAGAAGAAGATGAAAATAATAGTAAATAAATTGCATTTAAATGTGATAGTTAGTTAAATACTTTCTGAATAAAGCGGTTGTGCTAAATAAATTTCATGTGAAAGACGTCCAAACAAGTGTTTCTTTTCTATTCATTCCATTCCATCAGCCCCCATCGACCTACAATAGTGTTCTCCTCAAAATGTCAAATATAATGCATAAAACAAACACTATTTACTCTCAAAACAACTGTTTCATCCGAAAACTGGCCGGCTCGCTCCCAGAGAAAGGATCGTGCCTACTCCGTTCATCCATTACTGTCTGAACGCCAGGGCGTGGGACAGACGAATGTGATGGATTAGAGGCAAGCCCGCATTGCATTAATTCCAGTGCACAAAGGCGTCTTATAAAATCAAAAACCTGTTTCCCTCGTACAATTTCGTGTAGTAGACACACAATGCGGTTGGCATAAAAGCGCAAATTGTGTTTGCGCACGGTGATGCTATGCGGATTCCGAAACATAAAATATGAGATCGGGGAAATGGAAAATTCACCAAAAGAGGTGCCGGTGAAAACTAAGACGGTGAGAAGATGAAGTAAAAGATGTTCATCGAAACGGGTTGTTGATAAATTGTCCTAGGGGTGTAGAGAATTTCAGTTTATTCTTTTGGTTCTTTTACAGTTAATTTAAAGATGATGTTATAAAAAATATAATAATGACTAAGTGTAAGAAATTTTTTTATGAAAAACGTAACTAATAATAAGATTATAAATAATTACAATATTGTTAAATAAACAGAAAAGGGTTTTTTTTTTCTAAACAAATTGACACACAAATGAAATTTTTCATAAAGATATCTAATTTTTTGAAAGATTTGTTCTATTTCAAATATTAGAAAAAATCTGGGTACTTTTCCAGTATAGGGGTCTCGGCAAGATAGAAAAAATGGCCTTGGCAAAGAACGTAAATTCGACGCATATTTTTAGGCAATCTATTCTCTGCTTCATATACACAAGCATTTTTTTTAATATATTTATACAATTTAGTTAACATAGAGAAGCCATTTCTCTGTTTCTATATAGAAACAGAAATAAAGTGTATATGAAAACAAAAAATATCTAAATAACATGTTCATATATATATATAAACAAAAAATGCGCATAAAAGTTCATAAGGCTTGTTTTCATAGCTGTTTATATCATTTGGCAAAAAAATCTCACTTTCTACAGTCAAAATTGCGCCAAAAGTTAATAAAAAAAGCCATGGCTGCTATAGTGGAAAAGTACCAAAATTTGATTTAAATTACTACGAAGGAAAAAAATATATCTTCAAAATTACCTACAGCATATTATTGCTTTATTATTATTATTATTATTGCTTGTTGATTATTTGATAGTATTCAACCATATTCATCAATATTCAATCCAAATTCATCCATCAATATCCAAATTCATCAATAGAAATGCGATCTAAATCACCAAGCCGTTAGTGTAAGCAATAATTAATAAACTCACGTCAAACCATCTCAAAGAAATGCCAATGAAAACCAATGAAAAATAAATCCGTAAAAGTTTACAAAAAAAAGTGTTTGTTTAATAAAAATATTTTTAGAAAAATTAATCAATTCTTCCGAATAATTTAGGAAGTCTGAAATATTAATTATTGAAATAAATTTAATTGAGAAAAGTTGCTAAGGTTGAATCGTTCTATGTTTGATTGAAATATTGAGAACTACTGTTGCCAGGTCCAGTGCCACAAAAAGCGGGACAGGGAGGCATAAAAAGCGGGATAACAACTTCTAAATCGGGACACAAAAGCACACGAAACCGTATTGAAAATTAAACCTGATTACAACGGAATCCTGTTTTAAACATAAAAATCTCCTTATCCCTACGATAAGAATATCACATAATTATACCTGATAAGACGAAACCCGTTTAAAACAATATTTTTCTCAAATGTCTTTTGATTCCGTCTTATCAGGTTTTACACAGTAAACACAATAATTTTACACAACAATTTTACACAGTAAAACCAGTGAAATCAGAATTGATAAGACACTGCATTTTTAAACTTTAAATCAGTATTCCGTCATATAAACAGATCCCGTTTCGTAGGTAAAGTACAGCAACACCTGTGAAAACAGAATTATCATGAACCGCAAATAATTCCGTTTTAGACAATCTTCCGCATAGGCAGCTAGATTTGTAAGGTATTTATATGCAAAGGACTGTAAAATTTTTCCATTATAGACAGGTTTTGTATTCACAGATTTTACTGTATTCAGTTCTACTCGATGCAGATTAAGAAATAGCATGGTACGAAAAGAAATTTAAAAGAATTTGTGCATCATGAAAAATCGGGATTTTTAGAGTCCAGCGCAGTAGTCTGGGGTCATCTAAAAATTGGGACACCTGGCAATACTATTGAGAACATGAGAACATACAATGCATACCACGCGTTCTTAAGCCTATTTTCAAATGCAGAAAAATGTGTATCCTTGATAAGAAAAAGTTTATTCTAAGAAAGAAAAAACCTAGATGAGGCATTATGTTTCCTTTCATGGGAGTTTATAATAAATTCAGTTTTACAAAAACATACTGTAATGTGTTAAAAATACACAGGTAGAATTTTCAACAACCAGTATTTATTCTTTTATTTGTGAAATCTTTTACAACAAACATGTCTGCAACTGTCACCTGCACAAAACCATAAATTTCCCTTCCTTCAACGAAATAGGTATTTACACAACTGTCTTTTATCTGACATAACATGGCACAAATTCCCCAAGAGCAACTATATAAATAAATAAATCAGTTTCAACACGTATCCAGATGTATATAATTTGTACTTTTCCTTCTCTGAGATCATAAAAACTGAACAACTTAGCAAATTACTGCTTTTACAAAAATTTTCAAAATTCATTTTTATAATGTAAAATCTTTATTATAAAGCAAACACATGTCCGTTAGTAATTCTAACGTCATATTGACGGTGGTAACATCAAACCAATATAATTTGCTTTTACTACATTTTTTTTTTTTTTTTTACTTCTGAATAGCACTTAATTTCGAATTTACATCGTCGAATCTGGGGGGAGAAATGTTCTTTCAAATGCATTTTTTTTTTTTTTACAATTCTCAATTTATTGATTTTGTATGGTTTTTAAATAATTTTCAAGCTTGAATTTCTTTTAAATCTATTTCTATCGCGTGCTATCCGATTACGAGAGATTAACCCGCTTGCACTTAAAACCAAGGTGATCAAATGTCCTCGAACTCGAGGATGTCTTCATGTTTAGGGACTGTAGTTCATACAGTTTCCGCAGTTTTTTATTAAAAAAATTCTTATATCTCAAGAAGATGATAAATTTGTGACATATGTAGAAAGATTAAAAAGTTATAAATATTTAAGTTCTGAAGGTTTTCAAATGTATCATTATAAAACCTTAATAAAATTTGGCCACCCTTCTTTATGTCAACATTCTGTTGAATAAAAGACTTTTCTTTTTTTTTGCCTATTTTAGAAAATAAATAAATTTCAATTAAGAGAAAAATAGAGAAATACTTTGCACGAAGTAAACACTTAATAAATAGGCTTCTTGCTTATAGTGATGAAGCAGAAAAATATTGAAGCAAAAAATCTAAAATAATTTATCCCTTTTAAAAAATATAAAATTCTTTTAAATTTTTAAATGATTTCTGATAACTCAAAAAGTTTGAATCATTGAATAATAATTAAATAAAATTTCAATCAATAAATTTATTCATTAAATAACAACTGAACCGCAGTAAATATTAATAATGTAAATTAAAGAGAAGTCATGATGTTTAACTATTTTTGTTGCATTAAAAAGTAAAATGATATAAAATTCATCCAATAGCTTCAAAAAATTTTGTTAAAAAAAAAAAGCAATCGCTATTCAGTGTGATAATCTACATTATAAAGCTAAAGCATGTCCATGAGTCCAATGATGACGTCATATTGATGGTACCAACACCTGACCAATAACTTTCACTTTTACTGTTTATATATATATATATATATATATATAAGCATTTCACCATTTTAATATTTGCAAATCCAAATAAGAAAAAAATTACAGATTTTGTATGGTTTTTAAAATAATTTTTATTTTCTAAATCTATCTTTATTGCGTGCAGCTCGATTACGAAAAATCAACCCGTTTGCACTTGAAGCAATTTAAATAGTTCAGCGTTTGTTTTCGGCTAGTATTTTATAACGAAATTGAAAATTCAACAGTAAATAAATAAAATAATATAAATAAAACACAAATTTAACAGACATATAATCGAACTACACACTTAAACCAATTGTGTCGTTGTGAGTTAGGATTAACTCGGTCGACACTTAAACAATCACATTTTATTAACAATCACACACAAAATATATACAATTCGCGTAAAAGCGCTATTATCTTTGAAACATACGTATTTCCATGAAAAGATCTCTAGGGGAGATACATTTCGAACACACGCCGAAAACTCTACTGAAACCCGCGCAATCATGATTACATACATTCACTTCACTTCATCACTTCATGTTTGGCAAAATATCTCAGGATATTTTGCCGACAGTGGCAACAGCGCCATCTATATGCTATAAAAATAAGGGAAGGCAGTCATTTTGTTACAACCTCCCCCTCTGGTTCCGCGGACGTCCCGGTGAGGAACCAGTAACTTTTTTAGGTGGTCTGCCACGTTTCCTAATAGGTGCAATAGGCACAATGTCAGAGTCATTACACAGTTTCAAAGCTGACGTATGACATGTAGCAAGCGGTTCATTTGGATTGTCCATGCTTGCTATAACAAATGTGGTGGGTGATTTTTGAGTTAAAATAATGTATAGTCCGTCACGTTTAGGCATGAACTTTGCAGTTTTATTGCTAGAGGCTTTACTTACTGGATGTAAGTCAACCCAAACCTTGTCTCCTGGAGCAAAACAATGTCCTGATTTTCTTTTACGGTCAGCGTATTTCTTTCTTTGATCTTGCTTGGCTTCAACTTTGTCCTTAATGTCTTTGGTGAAGTTTGCAAATTTCTTGAGGTATGGTGTAATTTCAGGTACAAAGTTGTCATTGCGAATTACAGCACGAATGTCGTGTTGAACATCGTCTGTCGTTCTTAATTCTCTCCCAAATTGTAAAAATGCGGCTGTTTCTCCAGTGGTGTCACACTTAGCAGTATTCATTGCAAAACGTATTGTTGGAAGTTTCTCTTCCCATGAACAGTGGTCATTCTGTACTAATATAGCCAATCTCGGCTTGAGATCTCTATTTTTTCTCTCCACAGGGTTTGCCGGAGGATGATATATGGGAGTTGGGTTTTGTTTGATACCTAAAAGAAAACAAAGTTGTTGCATTACACTACTAACAAATTGTGGTCCGTTATCACATATTATACGTCTGGGTAGACCATATCTAAGGATAACTTCTTCGAGCAACGTAGTTGCACACTGTGCTGCAGTAGCTTCTGTAAGGGCAAATAGTTCAACCCATCTTGTTGCACAGTCTTCTACTATGAATATCCATCTTTTACCATTCTTACTTTTTGGTAAAGGGCCAAAAAGATCAATTGATAGAACTTCAAATCGTTGTGAATACACTGGCGTTTGTAACAAACCGGATGGTTTTTGATTAGAAGGTTTATACCTATTACATTCAGCACAATGTTTGACGTAATCTGCAATGTATGAACGCATTCCAGTCCAATAATATCTTTTGGATATTCTATTAAATGTACCTTCAGCACCGTAGTGACCAGCCGTAGGTGAGTCATGGTGTTCTTTTAAAATTTTCTCCCTTTCATGTGAGGGGACTACTAGTTGTGCTTCTTCAGATTCCGAAGTTGGGGAATACCTGTATAAAACTCCTTGGTTCATAACATAACCACGTTCAGTCCAGTTAGTGTAGTCTAGAGTTTTTTCTTCATCTTCGAAACTTTTAATAATTTTCTTTAATTCTTCATCTTTCATTTGTTCAGCACGTAGATCACTAGGCATTTTAGCAGGGATATCAATCATTATGGTGCAAATATCACAATCTTCTTTACTGATATGATCACACGCAGGACGAGAAAGCATGTCAGCTATGACGTTCGCTTTACCTGGAATGTATTCTACTTTCACATTAAACTCTTGCAACTGTAAAGCCCATCTGGCAAGTCTTCCAGAAGGGGACTTTAAGCTCATGAGCCATCGGAGAGGCTGGTGGTCGGATGCCACAGTAACTTCTGTTCCGCCAATGTATCCTCTGAATTTATTAAGAGCCCAGACAACAGCAAGAGCTTCCCGTTCCGTGGTGTGATAGTTGCGTTCTGCAGGAGTCAGTATTCTACTGGCGTACTCAATCGGATGCTCTTCCGCACCTTTACCCCGGAGAAGTACTGCTCCAAGAGCATAATTGCTTGCATCTGTTCGAATGATGAAGGGTTTTGTTTCATCAGCCTGTTTCAATATTGGTGATGAAACCAGGCATTGCTTCAAGGCTTGAAATGCATTTTCTTCATCGGCACCCCAATGCCATTGCACATTCTTCTTAGTGAGGTTACTAAGCGGTCTGGATATTTTTGCAAAATCTTGTATAAAACGGCGATACCATGAACATGTCTGCAGAAACGATTGCAGTTGTTTTATATTCTTGGGAGGCGGGATCCTCACAATAGCATCAATTTTCCCAGGATCAACTTCTAGGCCATTTGGAGTTATCCAGTGTCCTAAGTACTTTACTCTGGAACATGCAAAGTTGCATTTTTCTCGATTTGCAGAAAGTTTCCATTTGTCTAATCTTTGAAAAACAGCTTCAAGATCAGATAGATGTTGTTAAAAACTTGATGATAAAATAATGAGGTCATCAAGGTAAGAGAGAATATTTACATCTGGGAGTCCGTTGCGAAAGTTATCCATCGTCCTCTGAAACGTTGCAGGAGCGTTACGGAGTCCAAAAGGCATTCTTCGAAAGCGGTATGTTCCGAGAGGACATACAAAAGCAGTTTTATCACGATCAGGCCCATAGACACTCACCTGATGGTAGCCAGCATTCAGATCCAGAGTGGTCATGAACTGGGCAGTCTTTGCCTGATGTAGAAGATCGTCCATACGAGGGAGTGGATAGGTATCCGGTATAGTCACCTCATTGAGCTTCCTGTAGTCTACACATAGACGTACACTACCATTTGGCTTAGGAATGAGCACGATTGGTGCAGAATATGGAGATTCGCATTGCTCAATAATTCCTTTGGCAAGAAGATCATCAATTTCTGTTTTCAACAACTCTTTCTTTGCCGGTGATAATCTGTAAGGTGGTAATGATATAGGACGATGTTCTCTAGTGTTTATGTGATGTTCGACGACGGGTGTTGCTTCTCCCCCTGGTTGAAAGGTATTGGAAAATTTTTCAAGCAAGTCATTAAGTCTCTTTCGTTGTATTGCAGATAGGTTTTGACCTTCATTTTCTCTTAACATAACTGTGTTAGCTTTGACATTTGGTGTTGAGATTTCAGGTGTCGTTTTGAAAGGATCATCAACAAAAGGAAATTTATATCTTGGATTGTTCTGGAAATACCAACTTTGGCTTCGCATATCTAACACAATCCCCATTTTATTCAAAAAATCTATGCCTAACAATGTTCTATTTCCGGTGGCTCCGGGTAACGCAAAAATCGTTGTATTAGTTCTACGACCTTCTATTTCAACAGTGATTGTAGCTTGAAGAACGTTAGTTTCTTTTCGTATGCCATCAGCGAGCGTTATGTTTACACTGGTCTCTTCGAACGAAGTTCCTTGGTCACGGAGAAGCTTGAACAACATTTCTCCAGCAATGGAATGTGTAGCTCCGGTATCTGCGCAAGCTACCCCTGTAATACCATTTACCTTTATATACAACATAGGTGTTGCCTGTGTATTAATATAACAAGATTGGAGATGTAGGGAACTAAAATTTGCTGATTTTACTTGCGTAGATGGGGAACAATTAGGACATTTTGCTTTTACAAAACCTTGTTTCCCACAGCCATAGCAGCTTATAACTGGACGCTTATCATCGTTTACAAAGCGTGAATTCGTATATTTTGAGGTAGAGGTATTTTTGAAATTTCCAAAATGTTCGCTAGCTTCATTTTTGGTTACCTGATTTTTCCAGAATTCCTGACCATTTGAATTTTTTGACAAAACATGTTTGTGTGTTTCACGCGATTTTGAATTACTTGCTGATTTTTGAAAAGGGGGTCTAATATTTTCATATATGTCAAGCTTTTCGGCCAACAAGACAGGGTCATTTAGTTTGTCCCAACCATCTAAATAATGATTTTTATATTCTGGTGGGCACTTTTTTTTAATCTGATCAGCGATTATTAGTTCTGAGAGCTTTTCAAATGAATTAACTTCTAATTCGGATAACCAACCTTCAAAATAATTTCTAATTTCAAAGTAAAAATCTTTCCAAGTAGAATTCTCTCTTTTTTGATGTCGGCTAAATAATACCCTAAACTTCTCCGCTGTTAATTTAAATCTTTTTAACAAAATGTCACGAATATGTGCATAGTTTTTTAACATTTCTTCAGGCTCTCTTGCTATAAGTTTAGCAATGTCATTTGGAAGTACGGCGACTAATTGTGATACCCAAAAATCTTTGGAGACATTTAACATTTTCATTTGACGTTCAAACATTGTCAAGAACAACGACATATTATCTTTTTCCGGATTAAATGGTGGTAGGATGTTTTTAATATCTATACGCATCTGGTCCATTTGATTTTGTGGGACAGTTGTCGCGGTATGGTTTTGAGCTTGCAGCTTAAGTTTTTCTAACTCATAAGCTCTTTCCTCTGCGATACGTTTGTCCTCAACCCTTTGTTCTTCTATGCTCTCTTGTTTTTTCCTATTTTGTTCTTCTATGCTCTCTTGTTTTTTCTATCTTCCACGATAGCAATCAATGCCTCTTTTACAAATTGTTCATCGTCTTTAAAAAGGGCGCACTTCATAATTTTTTCACGCAAGACTACTATTTTATCATCTGCATCTACCTGAAGCTCTAATTCGGTAGCCAAATTATATAAATCGATTTTTTTCCCTTTAGAAAGAAACGCCATTTTTCCTCAAATCAGTTAAATTTATGCTTAAATTACAAAATTATATGCAATACTTGACCCATTAAATAATCAAATAACAAAATAACTACCTTCCCCTTACAGGTAAATATGCATAAACTTTCATAAACAATTGATGAAACATACAAAAAATAATTTAATACCATACCAAAATCTATCTCTAATTAAACATGAGCTCATGTAAATATTAATGCAAAAATATTATAATCAGTAATATGCAACTTTTTTTTAATATAACTTACCGCATAAAACTGTCAGAAATATTTAAATCATAAAATTTTAAGTACATGAAATACCATCGATAATTTAATGTGAAAAAATTTTCATTCACAAATAAATATGAAAGCAACAAAAATATCAAAATAAAGTACTTACTTACTTCTTTAAAATAAACAAGATTCTAAATAATTATTGACGATTACTGAAATCACTTTTCTTTTCTAATATACTACGCTGTGCACAGTTAGAACAAATAATCATAAAATTGACTTACTCAAATAATATTGAATTGAAAGAAAAAATATTACCAAAAGAAATTATATAAATCTCTTTTCAGAAAATTAATCTTTCATAATACTCAAAAGAACAACAAAAAAAAAAAAACACATACATAAAACAGCATTTAAAAATAAATAAACCACCAGCTGGCCAGCAATAAACAGAAAAAAAAATTTCAACTTTTTACCGGTAACAAAACAAATAAAATAAGATTTATCTTTCTTTAGCTAATCACTTTTCGCTGATTCATATGGCGGTTTCAGATTTCTTTTAAACACACAGAATATCGGCGATAGTAGAACACTGAAAGTTATTTCTAAAACATTTTAGATCTGTCTAAAGGCTTTTCGATGATCACAAACAACAATTATGAAATAAACTGAAAGGTTTTTTTTTTCACTTTTAACAGCACACTTTCGCCTTGAGAACTTTGAAGCTTGAAGCATACCCACAAATAATTATTCCATAAGGATGGCACTAATTACTTGATTTAATATCAAAAAGAATGCACACATTAGAAACGAAGTGATTCTTTTTTCAATATACCATATTCTTGAAATGATGATTTCACACAATTACGAATCTAGCTGATTCTTTTTACTCATTTGCCAGGGCGGCAATACACAATAGAAGGAAAACGCTTTTCTTGAAATTAGGCTTTCACATTCACAGAATTGAGAATGGTTTCTCAAACTTTAGAATTTGGAGATTCTTTTTAATCACTTACTTTGTCAGGATGACAAATACACAATTATCCACTGTCATTATTGTCCGGATGACAATATTTTGAACCTGTTATAGCGGTTCCTTTTTATTTCGTTTTTGAAGAAGGAGATTTTTTCACGTTGGGCGTCATTTTGTGTCGTTGTGAGTTAGGATTAACTCGGTCGACTCTTAAACAATCACATTTTATTAACAATCACACACAAAATATATACAATTCGCGTAAAAGCGCTATTATCTTTGAAACATACGTATTTCCATGAAAAGATCTCTAGGGGAGATACATTTCGAACACACGCCGAAAACTCTACTAAAACCCGCGCAATCATGATTACATACATTCACTTCACTTCATCACTTCATGTTTGGCAAAATATCTCAGGATATTTTGCCGACAGTGGCAACAGCGCCATCTATATGCTATAAAATTAAGGGAAGGCAGTCATTTTGTTACACAATCAAATTATCAGTATCGAAAAGGCTGTTGTAAGTAGTAGAATCGTCTTTGGTGATTTATTTAGCTTCTAACCTCTAACATACAGCTAATCTAAAAGCACAGCTTTTAATAATTTCAAAACTTCATTTAAATTCATAATTGATATTTTTATCTAAAAAAAGCTTTTTGTCTTGTTAGTGGGTAATTAAAAAAAATATATATATTAAATGTAAAAAATCTAATTTTTTCAATAAACTTTATAACATACTTATAACTACTTAAAAGGTGACACAAACATATAAAATATTATTTAATGCAACCCTGAGATCTTTCGAACACACACACGTTCATTTTCAAAGGTTAAAAGATGACGGATTGAATAGAAATACATTTTAAAAACAAAAACAAAATAGTACGCATGCGCAAGCGGAGTCCAGTCCATTTCTCTGCAGAGGGGTGAAAAGATCAGTTCATATTATTAGGAGATCTTGAAATATTATACATTTTTCAATTGAATTAAAAAATAATGGTTTTAATGTATATTCTGTAAATCAGGACGGCCGGGTTGGATCCCGCGGTTTATTTAAAAATTAAACGAGAACAAAATTGATTTACTACATGCTCTTCACTCTAAATAAAGAAGTTCATTATGAAACAGAATAATATTTAGAACTGTAAAGTTGAGGGAGTGCATTATTTTGAGCCAAAAGAAAAAAAAAAAGTTTTTAATGGCAGTTTTTAACGAAAAATATAAAGAGAAAAAAATTCACTTACGCTTAAATTGTATAATATGTAACTTCTCAAGAGCTAGCTGTATCCATAAATCTTCGACGAATACTTTACTTTTCAGAGCGGACGTCACCTGCTGAAGACTATAAATTTCGCTAAGCAAACAAATTAAAAGCTCGTGCAAACAAAAATATTCTGTTGAATAATATATTTCTCTAGCAGAAATTTTGGAAAGATGTGATGAGAAAGGGCACATTTTAAATAAAGTTCTTAAGTTTCTATTCCCTCCCCCCCCCCCCCCCACACACACACACCAAACAAAAAATAAAATAAAATAAAATAAAATAAAAATCGATTTTTATTTGAGATTTTTGAGGTTTTAGTAGTATTTGCATATGGTATTTCATAAATAATGGAGCAAACTTTAAGGATACTTTAGTTAAAGTTCATTAACACAGTCAGCGAAAAGTGGTTAAGCATTAGACTGCATTTCAAGAAAGTGCTGTGAAAGACACAGCACTGCAGTGTCCTTTCTGATGTTTTCGCTTTACAGTACCGGTTTCCATATTTTCTGTTTCTTTCCTTTTCCCTTTTCTTTCTTTTTTTCTTTTTACTTTCTTTTTCTTTTTTCTTGCTATGATTATGTAAGCATAATTTAAAATCGTAATGGTCATCTTTTTGTAACATACAATTCCTGTTATTTGAAAAGTGAACCCTCATTAAGGGAAACTAAAGTGGAATTAACGATGACAAGTCGCTGAAACTTTTTTGTTAGATTGGCTTATCAAATATATATATATATATATATTGCAACAAATACGTTTTTAACATAATTGTATAAATGCAACGAAGCCGTAAATATTTACCTTTATATCTTACATCAGTGTGAAATTTATATATAAATTCTAAACCTTCGATAAAGAAGGTAAAGCAACATTTTTACGAGCCTTTTTTTCAACATTAAGTCAAATAAAATTGCAAATTAAAATAAATAAATACATAAAAAGAAAAATTTTTTGTAAAGAAAAAAATTAAATTCATGCATTAGAAACATGTAATCATACTTACTTAACCCCTTTTGTAAAATCAGATTCAAATTTACTAAAATAGGGATATAAACAAATTCCAAAAAGGTTTTGAGTCACTATCCCATTGTAAGTAAGGGGTAAAACTATCTTTTGCTGGTTTTGTTAATGTCATCTTCCTTTAAATTGCAATTTGACAACTTTCTGGATAACACCATTCAATTATGATCCACACTTTATGGTTCCCAAAATAAATATTTTTCTTCGTTTGTTTGATTAATTTTTTTTAAATATAATACATAATATAGTATACATAAACAAATATGCACAATAGAATCTATATCATCATCATCAACAACCGTTTTCAATCCACTGCTGGATGTAGGTCTCCCCCAGATTTTTCCAATGTTTCCTGTCTAGTGCTTTAGTCATCCAATTTACACCGGCTACTTTTCTGATTTCATCACTCCATCTTACTTGAGGTCGTCTTCAAGAGGGCAGATGGAACAATCACCAAAATCAATAAAGAAATAGTACACATTGTCGAAAAATTCTATAACGATTTATATAAATCTGAAGATCAAAGGGAAATCAACCTATAAGATCCACGAGAAAACTTAACAGAAACCGAAGCCATAATCCCAGTGATGACAGACGAAGTTTTACAAGCCATTAAATTTATGAAAAAGGGTAAATGCCCCGGAGAAGATGGAATTACAATCGACCTTATCAAAGAAGCAGGAGAAGAATTTGCAAAAATGCTATCCTTACTGTTTTCCAAATGTCTCAAGAAGTCAGATGTACCAGAAGATTGGAATAATGCTGTGATGGTGGTACTTTACAAGAAAGGAGAGAAGAAAAACATTAAAAACTACCGTCCGATCAGCTTACTATCAGTGATTTATAAAATTTTCACCAAAGTTTTAACGACAAGACTTGAATCAGCTCTGGACTCAGCTCAACCTAGAGAACAAGCAGGATTCCGAAGTGGATTCAGCACAATGGATCATATCCAAACGGTAAGAGAACTCATTGAAAAACATAAGGAATATAATTTACCTCTTTGCCTTGCCTTTATTGATTATGAAAAAGCATTTGATTCAGTCTATACATCAGCAGTAGTAGAATCTCTGGAGGACATCGGCATAGACAAACCTTACATCAATATTATAAAGAAGATTTACAAGAAAGCAACAGCAACCATCCGCTTGGACAAAGGAAAAGCAAAGATCAAGCTTGGTAGAGGGGTAAGACAAGGAGACACCATTTCGCCTAAGCTTTTTACGGCTGTCTTAGAAAATATTTTCAAGAAGCTGGATTGGGAAAACAAAGGGATTAGAATAAATGGGGAATATTTAAGTCATCTCCGATTCGCTGACGACATTTTAATTTTTAGTAACAGTCCTGAAGAATTGGAAAATATGCTAAAAGATTTGTCAGAAGCTAGCATTAATGTGGGATTAAAAATAAACTTGGAAAAGACTAAGGTGATGTTCAATTCATTTGCATCAAAAAAGAAACTTGTCTACAACAACACTGAAATTAAAGAAGTGAAAAGTTATGTGTACCTTGGGCAGGAAATATCATCGGATAATAGTATTATGAATGAAATCTATAGACGAATAAGAAATGGATGGAGTGCTTTTGGGAATAACAATATTATTCTGAAGAGTAGCATGCCCCTTTGTTTGAAAAGAAAGGTATTTAACCAATGTGTTTTGCCTGTACTAACTTATGGAGCAGAAACATGGACGCTAACAAAACGGATGGTACAAAGATTACAAACAACACAGAGAAGTATGGAAAGGTGTATGCTAGGTATAACTAGAACAGACAGAAAAAGAATAACCTGGATAAGAAGTCAGACGAAAGTTTTTGGCATCATTGAAAGAATTAAACGGTTAAAATGGAAATGGGCTGGGCACATTGCAAAAAGACAAGACAATAGATAGAATCTATATATGTGTATATATAACATATTTTAATGTTCTATAGTTTTCCTATTTAATTTACATATTTTCATCTCAAAATACTTTTTCCTTACTTTTCCTACCTCCAATTTAAATCTTTCTACGCCTATTAACTTTATTTTTCCGTATCAAAATTCATTCCATTTTAAAGTAGTCTGTTTACACTGTAAAGCTATTTTTAATTCTGAAAGGAACCCATTTGATGTTTATTCGCTCCAAAAGCACAGCCGTATTGCAGCAATTTTTTTCCCCATACGCAAGTAACGAATTTCGGCTGGAACGGTCGAGATGTATTTCGGCAATGCTTTTTTCGTACACGCCAGTCTTGTGCTCCTACACTATGGTCATTATAAGCTTATTTACATTCTCAGAGGACACTTTTTTCTTGTTTATCTTTGTCACCTGAAACCGCGCGACATCAGCAAATATTAGAAAGATGTATTGTACAGAACTTTTATTTGCTTATGGAGTTTTTTTTTTTTATCTATATAAAAATACACAAATGATTCACTACCTAAAAGATCATTAATACAGTTCAATGATGTTAAAAAATCAACTACTTTCTGCTAAGAACCTAGCCAACACCAGAATTTCTGAAATCATGATGATGGCAAGGTACAGTCATGGGGAAAAAAAGCAAACACCCCCTACTAACTCCTCAACAAATTATTGTACGAGAAAGTTACTGATACAGAACGATTGGAAATAAAGTCTACTTTTAAATTATGTATCTAAAATCTGCTTAAGGGGCCATCTACATATTAAAACGAACCCAAACTTAATTTTTTTCAAAGACAATACCCAATTAAATAAATATAGAAAAACTATATTTTCAAAGAACGACAGATTCACCTTAATAATATAAATGAAAAATATGAATATCAAATTCACAATATATCTTTACTTAATAGGTGCTAAAAATACAAATGTTAAAAACATTTTAAAAACAATGCAGATGTTGAGAACATTGAGTCACATGATGTTTAAAATCCGAGCGCTTTCGACTGAACTATCAGTCGTCATCAGGGAAAAGAGCACTGCCGAATGAAAGACAAACAGCTGGTTAAATATCAAAGGGCGAAACCAAACGAACCACAAAATAGGAGGGTGGGAAGGATGG
Organism: Maratus speciosus; assembly: GCA_963932465.1. NCBI lineage: Eukaryota > Metazoa > Arthropoda > Arachnida > Araneae > Salticidae > Maratus > Maratus speciosus. Next base: position 566,974,614 of record OZ010792.1, read on the forward strand.
AAAAACAGAGAGGAGCAGCCAATCAGAAAAAGAGAGAGGGGGGGGGGAGGGAAAATGGTTAATCAAAACCAAATTCCCCTGTAACCCCTAGAATTTTAAACCAGATTCTTGGTATGTTGTAGGATAGAACATCATTACAGGTACTCTTGCCTTTTGCTAAAATTTCCAACGACTCTCTAATTATACAAATATTATAAAATGAAGCGTGTGCGATGATTTTAACTTCTTTGAATAAGATATCAATGTCTTTAACTTGACTTAGCCGGGATAGAGCTGTGGATGGTCTACCCTTTTTTAAATCTGTCATATGCTCCTTAATCCGTTCCAATAATTTCCGAGTGGTCATTCCTATATAAGTATACTTTTTTGAACTGCCTCCAATCCTAAAAGGGATAATATAAACTCCGGATTTATCAAAATTGTCGATAGGATCGACCTTTCTGTATACCAGTTGCTCTAATTTTGTCGGTGGTTTAGCGATAAGTTTAACATTATATTTCTTTAATGCATACTTAATTCTTTCAAAAAGATGTGGAATATATTTCATACTGCAAAATTTAGGTTTTTCTTTATTTTTCGTAACGCTTGTAGATATTTTGTTACTATTATATTTATAAATTAATTTGTTGATAAATTTATTCGAAAATCCATTTTCACAAGCTATCTCTTTAATTTTATTTAATTCATCATTAAGGTAAACTTCCGAACAAACTTGAAAAGCCCTTTTAACATAAAAACGATATGCAGCAGTTTTGTAGTTGAATGGAACATTACTGTCATAGGATATTGTATTGTTTGACCTGCAAGGTTTTCTATAGACTTTCATATCGATGCTTTTTGTTGAAATGTTTTTAACCAGTTCTACATCTAAAAAAGGTAACGAACCATTTTCTTCTATTTCACAAGTGAACTTTATATTGTTATCTATACTGTTAGCATGATTCAAAAACTCAGTTAATGTAGAGTTTCCGTGATTCCAAATTATCAGAATGTCATCGACATACCTAATCCATAATGCGGGTTTAAGGGTGGAAGAAGAAATTATATGATTTTCCAGAGGTCGTAATTTAAGTTCGGCCAATAATCCAGAGATTGGTGAGCCCATTGGGGCCCCTTCTGTTTGCTTGTAATACTTTCCATTAAAAAGGAAGACATTATTGTTTGTAATTAAATTTAAGCTTGAAATAAGTGTATTTTTAATATCGTCGTTATATAATGGGTTACTTGAAATGAAATCTTCAATAACAATTTTAACTTCTTGAACATTAATGGAGGGATATAAAGATTTTATATTAAAACTTACTAGTATGCTGTTATCTTCTAATTTATAATCTTTTAGTATCTTAACTAGATCTGCAGTAGAGTTGATAACGTGTTCAGATGGGGGCAATATATCTTTAAGTAGAGGCACAAACACTTTTTCAATGGTGTACGTAGGTCCTAAACACTTTGAAACACTTTTTCCCCCTCCGTCCAATTGTTTCAAAGTGTTTAGGACCTACGTACACCATTGAAAAAGTGTTTGTGCCTCTACTTAAAGATATATTGCCCCCATCTGAACACGTTATCAACTCTACTGCAGATCTAGTTAAGATACTAAAAGATTATAAATTAGAAGATAACAGCATACTAGTAAGTTTTAATATAAAATCTTTATATCCCTCCATTAATGTTCAAGAAGTTAAAATTGTTATTGAAGATTTCATTTCAAGTAACCCATTATATAACGACGATATTAAAAATACACTTATTTCAAGCTTAAATTTAATTACAAACAATAATGTCTTCCTTTTTAATGGAAAGTATTACAAGCAAACAGAAGGGGCCCCAATGGGCTCACCAATCTCTGGATTATTGGCCGAACTTAAATTACGACCTCTGGAAAATCATATAATTTCTTCTTCCACCCTTAAACCCGCATTATGGATTAGGTATGTCGATGACGTTCTGATAATTTGGAATCACGGAAACTCTACATTAACTGAGTTTTTGAATCATGCTAACAGTATAGATAACAATATAAAGTTCACTTGTGAAATAGAAGAAAATGGTTCGTTACCTTTTTTAGATGTAGAACTGGTTAAAAACATTTCAACAAAAAGCATCGATATGAAAGTCTATAGAAAACCTTGCAGGTCAAACAATACAATATCCTATGACAGTAATGTTCCATTCAACTACAAAACTGCTGCATATCGTTTTTATGTTAAAAGGGCTTTTCAAGTTTGTTCGGAAGTTTACCTTAATGATGAATTAAATAAAATTAAAGAGATAGCTTGTGAAAATGGATTTTCGAATAAATTTATCAACAAATTAATTTATAAATATAATAGTAACAAAATATCTACAAGCGTTACGAAAAATAAAGAAAAACCTAAATTTTGCAGTATGAAATATATTCCACATCTTTTTGAAAGAATTAAGTATGCATTAAAGAAATATAATGTTACACTTATCGCTAAACCACCGACAAAATTAGAGCAACTGGTATACAGAAAGGTCGATCCTATCGACAATTTTGATAAATCCGGAGTTTATATTATCCCTTTTAGGATTGGAGGCAGTTCAAAAAAGTATACTTATATAGGAATGACCACTCGGAAATTATTGGAACGGATTAAGGAGCATATGACAGATTTAAAAAAGGGTAGACCATCCACAGCTCTATCCCGGCTAAGTCAAGTTAAAGACATTGATATCTTATTCAAAGAAGTTAAAATCATCGCACACGCTTCATTTTATAATATTTGTATAATTAGAGAGTCGTTGGAAATTTTAGCAAAAGGCAAGAATACCTGTAATGATGTTCTATCCTACAACATACCAAGAATCTGGTTTAAAATTCTAGGGGTTACAGGGGAATTTGGTTTTGATTAACCATTTTCCCTCCCCCCCCCCCTCTCTCTTTTTCTGATTGGCTGCTCCTCTCTGTTTCTCCATCCTTCCCACCCTCCTATTTTGTGGTTCGTTTGGTTTCGCCCTTTGATATTTAACCAGCTGTTTGTCTTTCATTCGGCAGTGCTCTTTTCCTTGATGACGACTGATGGTTCAGTCGAAAGCGCTCGGATTTTAAACATCATGTGACTCAATGTTCTCAACATCTGCATTGTTTTTAAAATGTTTTTAACATTTGTATTTTTAGCACCTATTAAGTAAAGATATATTGTGAATTTGATATTCATATTTTTCATTTACAATACCCAATTTTAACAAGATATTTCAAATGTTCGGTTCAAACTATGCCTAGACACCAAATTTCAAGTCATTTGAATGATAAGTTTTTGAATTATAAACATTCAAAATTTAGTGCTTCTAATGTTTAATTACATTTTCATATTTTTATTTATATCTCCCGAAATTATACTCCTAGTATGCTAATTTTTTGTGTAGCTATAATACTAATATACCCAAACATAAATACGTTGAATTTGCAATTTTTATAATTTTATGATATGAATTATGAATTACGAAATTAATATTCGAAAAAATTATGAATTGCAACCTACAATTTTTTTGATGGATTTAGATTTATTAAGTCCTGCTTTATGAAAATCCAAAATTTCACATTTTTCTTCCAAGTAGTTTTCAAATTATGCTTAAAAAAGTCCTTCCGGCCAGTGCCGGGGGGAAGAGGTAGCTTTCATATTCCTTATTTTTAAAAAGCCAGCTTATATTATTCAAACGCACAAAGCTCAATTTAGTGGAAACCGATTATAGGAGATTCAATACTAATTTTTATTAATACTAAATCATTATGAATGAGAATTTAGCGAAATTAGTCAGCTTTATCCAAGCTGCTTTTATTTAAAATAACTTATATTTGGTTGCCAAATTCGGCGATATATTGAAGTGTCTGCCATTTTAAGACAACAAGGTGGATGAGGCTAACCAGTGAACTTGGTCGAGACCTTAGTAATTCCTGTGCACATACTCACTCACATCGGAATCGGTTGATATATACGAGTGCTGTCGCAGGCAAAAATTCAGATTTTTAAAAATGAAACTGCTATTCAAACTGCTATATCTGAGCCATTTTTTAAGATAAATTCAAAACAAAAAATGCTCCGGAATCCTTAAATCAAGGTCAAATACTTAAAAAAGGAAACCTTTTTCAATTTCTAATTTTTTTTTTTTTTTTTTTTTTTTTTTTTTTTGCACCTTACTTTAAATATTTTTTTTATACTGGCCGCCATTTTGAAACAAGATGGCTTTAAAGCTGGCCAGCGAACTTGGCCAAGACATTGCTATATACTATCCACATGCCTTCTTACATCGAAATAGGTTAATAAATACACGTGTTATCGCGTGACAAATATCAGATCGTTTCAAAATGTCAGCCATGCTAGAAATTCAAAGTGCTATAATTCAACCATTTTTTAAGATATAGACGAAACAAAAACTGCTGCGGTATCTTTGTATCAAGGTCACACACATTAAAAAAAAATCTTTTTCATTTTCCAATTTTTTGATACTTCATTTTAAATTTTAAATTTTAAATTGTTTTTAATAGCCGTTTTCAAATAAGATGGCGAATGAAGTGGGCAACGAACTCGATCTAGACATTGGTATGTACTATGTACACACCAAGTTACATCCAAATCGGTTCATAAATACGCCTGTTATTGCGTGACAAAAATCAGGTCGTTTCAAAATGTCAGCCACAATAGAAATTCAAAATGCTATATCTCAGCCATTTTTCTAGATATAGACGAAACAAAATCTGTTCCGGAATCTTTGTATTAAGGTCAAACACATACAAAAAAACAGATCTTTTTCATTTTCCAATTTCTTGGTACCTTATTTAAAATTTAAAAAATTTTAAATTTTTTTAAATGGCCGCCATTTTGAAACAAGATGGCGGATGAAGCTGGCGAACGAACTTGGTCGAGACATTGGTATGTACTATGTATACACCGAGGTACATCCAAATCGGTTCATAAATACGCCTGTTATCGCGTGACAAAAATCAGGTCATTTCAAAATGTCCGCCACGCTAGAAATTCAAAGTGCTATAACTCAGCCATTTTTTAAGATATAAATAAAACAAAAACTGCTCCGGAATCTTTGTATCAAGGTCAAACACATAAGGAAAAAATATTTTTTAATTTTCAATTTTTTGGTACCACATTTCAAATTTTTAAAATTTTTTAAAAATTTAAATGGCCGCCATTTTTAAACAAGGTGGCGGATGAAGCTGGCCAACGAATTCGGCCGATACATTGGTATGCACTATGTATAAACCAAGTTACATCCAAATCGATTCATAAATACGCCTGTTATCGCGTGACGAAAATCAGGTCGTTTCAAAATGTCAGCCACGCTAGAAATTCAAAGTGCTATAACTCAGCCATTTTTTAAGATATAAACGAAACAAAAACTGCTCCAGAATCTTTGTATCAAGGTAAAACATATAAGAAAAAAATATTTTTTAATTTTCAATTTTTTGGTACCACATTTTAAATTTTAAATTTTTTAAAAAATTTTAAATGGCCGCCATTTTGAAACAAGATGGAGGATTAAGCTGGCCAACGAACTCGGTCGAGACATTGGTATGTACTATGTATACACGAAATTTCATCCAGATCGGTTCATAAATACGAGAGTTACAGTGTGACAAAGAGCAGATATATGTATATATATATGGATATATATATATATATATATATATAAATCAACTTTTGAACGGAGGGTGGTTTCGGGGTCTGGAGATCATGATCGATGAAAATATACCAAAATTTTTTGAAATCGCTTTCCTCCGAACGGCTGCAATAGGTAGCTTTTTGTAATGAAAGCTACCTAAAACGCCAAAATGATGGTTTAATGGGCCAACTATGATAGAAGTGACTAGATATTTTGAAATTTCTTCTGCTATCCTGTAATGTAGCCGTCTTCAATTATTGCTTGAGCGGCGCTTAAGATGCCTTGATCAAGAAGCAGGCTCTCTCGGTCAACAATCGAGTACCGAACTTCAATTGGGATACAGCCCCAAAATACGCTCGTTTTAAAATAATTAATTTCTCGGAAACATATTGTACGGATTGCATAGAAATTTGTTTTGGGCTAATTGACCCTTTGACGGTTATGAACGAGTTCAGCTCGCAATCGAATCTTGCTTCGTAATGCGCGCAAACGAGTTCCGCTCGTCGGCAAAATTTTGACCGTAATGGTTAGAAACGAGCCCTACTCGCGTAGTGAAAATTTTCCCCAACGCGCGCTGACGAGCTGACCTCGTTCACCGTTATTATTCTGCATTGATTATGTTACAAACGATTCCGACTCGCGAAATTTAGTTAGTTTTACTGCCTAAAGATGGCAGTACGGGTCCCATAAATTTCTTTTCATAATGAAGGGGGATGTTTTTTTTTTTTACCTTTTACTTATGCGTATTTTGGCGCGTGTTTTAGGGTGTTTGTAAAGTAAAATGGCTCAAAAGCGAAAGTTACATAATTATGATGATGATTATGATTGTGATACAGAAAGCTTATCAAGTTTCGAGTCTGATGAAGACTTTGTTCACAGTATATCAAGCTCAGAAGACGATTCAAGCGATGAGGAAGATTTTTCGTGTGTTCGACAGTGGTGTAAAATTAATTCAAGTTCTCCCGCTCCTAGCCGATTTAGTTTTACTGCGATGTGGGCATGAAAGCTTCCGTGACAAATATTTCTGACCCACTATAGTACTTCGAGCTGTTTTTTACTGATGAGATTGTAAATCATATTGTTACTGAAACCAACATTTTTGCTGATGAAAATTTAAATAAATTTAAGAGCAAAGAACATTCCCGAAGTCATCATTGGCGTGAAACTAATGCGAATGAATTGAGAGTATTTTTTGCAACATTAATTTTGCAAGGAATAATTACGAAACCAACTGTAAGAATGTATTGGTCAAAAAGAAAGTTAATTGAAACTCCTAGTTTTTCTAACCTCATGAGTTCGAGAAGGTTTGACCTTATTATGCAATTTATTCATTTTGATAGAAATGAAAACACTGATTCTTCTCATCCTCAGCCAAAACTAAAAAAAAATATGGACAGTTTTAAATTACTTACAGAAAAAATTTTCGGAAGTTTATACACCCGAACAAGACATATGTATTGATGAAAGTCTATTGTTGTATAAAGGGAGACTTTCTTGGATCCAATACTTACCACTTAAAAGGGCCAGATTCGGTATCAAAACGTTTATGTTATGTGAATCTCATAGTGGATACGTGTGGTCTATTATAATTTATGTCGGTAAAGGCACAGATATATCTGAAGAAAATAAAGAATGTTCGTTTTCTACTCAGGTAGTTTTGGCATTGTCTAAGCCGCTATTAAACAAAGGATACTGCCTTACTATGGATAATTACTACAATTCTCCCGAGTTAGGGGAAATTTTATTGAAATCTAAAACTGATTTTTTTGGAACATTAAGACCTAACAGAAAAGATCTACCGAAGGAACTGAAAACAGAAAAGCTTAAAAAGGGAGACTTACTTGCCTATCAAAGAGGTAAGATGATGATAATGCGATGGAGAGATAAAAAATATGTTCATTTTATAAGCTCAATTCATAATCCTGAAATCGTAAAAGTCCCAAATAAATTGAAAAACGTGGAAATAGAGAAGCCTAAGATTGCTTTAGATTACGATAACACGATGGGCGGTGTAGATCGCATGGATCAGCAAATTGGATACTATGACGTAACTCGATCTTGTCAAAGGAAATATTACAAGAAAATATTTCGTTATTTATTGGACATAACAATTTTTAATGCTTTTCAGCTGTGGAAAAAAAAAAGGGAACAAAAAATCAAATTTGGAATTCAGAATTGAGCTAGCCGAAAGAATTGTTGAAAAATATCACACTCACAGACATTTGAAATCAAAACCTGCTGAAACAGTTTCGAACACTTTAAGATTGTCAGCACGCCACTTTCCTGATTATATTCCACCTACAGAAAAAAAGAAAGAACCTACTAGACGATGTGTGATATGTTGCAACAAAAATGATGACAATGGTAAAAGAATTCGCCGTGAAACACGTACTTATTGCAAAGACTGTAATGCCCCATTATGTGCAATTCCATGTTTTAAAGTATATCACACACAAAAAAGATTTTTAGGTTATTGAACTTAAATGCTTCATAAAGTTTTACATTAGTTGTATTTATTTAGTCCTTTCAATTTAATATTTGTCTAATATTTATAATTAACTATTATTATTTATATAATTGATTATAATTATGATCATTTATAAATTACTAATTAATAATAATCATTTATTAATTATTTTAAAGTGCGTAAAAACTGTTATTTATGTACTACAAATACTTTAAGTAATTTTTAAAACGCGTGAGGCGAGCTATCTACGGCATCGCCAGAGAAGGGTGACATTTTCGGAAGAACGGCTGGGGAAAACAGCTGCCACTTTCGACTACTGTTTACTTGTAATGCTGCGCGAATTAAGTAAACGAAAACTTCTCGTTTCCCTAACCGTCAAAGGGTTGAAGGGTGTAGCGTTCATTTATGCTGTCAGAATTGTGCACTGCTATTGAAAAAAAAACTAAGTTATGGTTCATTTTAATATGTCGAGGGCCCCCTAAGCAAATTTTAAATACATCACTTAAAAGTAGACTTTATTTCCAATCGTTCGGTACCAGTAACTTTCTTCTATGATAATTTGTTGAGGAGTTAGTAGGAGGTGTGTACCTTTTTTTCCCACGACTGTACATATCTGAAAGTACTTGTTTATTTAACATCATTAGGCAGTATTAATGGTCTTTTAGGTAGTGTCATTTGTGTATTTTTATATTGTAATATTAAGATGAATTTTAGTATTCTGAACTATTTTATTTTAAGTTTCTTATCGACTTTTTTATTTTCTATTTTATGATCTTGTTTGCTTAACTATTGTTATAGAAGTTCTATATGAAGCTGTGGAGTTGGGTTACTGCAAACTAACATTGAATGGTGGGGTGAGTCTTCTATCTAGATGGTGAACGTGACTTTTCGCTAATAAAATATTGTGCCTAAATCTGGTGACTATTTTATCAGTGTGGAAATGCACTTTTGATTTTTATTCATGCCATACCCTAAACCCTCTCTAGTGCGACTTCACGACTGCATTTTCTCCAACATAACTAACACTGTGGATTATCAAGGATGTTATTCAAATAGATCAATTGCTTTCTCACACCATGGTTGCCACATCGCCAGTTCACACCTTTCAACCTATATCTTACTTCACACGCACATATATTTATGTTAAAAAATTGATAAGATGCTCTATAACCTTTTCCAATTAGTATACATCCTCCTTAGTTGCTAACTCAATTTCTAGATCTGCCCCAAGTAGCACTTCAAATCGTTAGAACCCCATAAGCGATTTTATCATGTATAGCCTATTTTCGATAATCATCAGTGCAGGCATATGTTCGATGTCTTGCCACTTCTCACATAGCATAATTTCTCAGATACTTCAAGTCCCAATTAAATTCAGAAGTAAATCGCAACACATAGCTACATTATCAAGTATTTATAACTTTTAAGCCTAGGAGAGCATGAACAAGTAACCTATAATAAAGTGAAAGCCAATTATCCAAAATTACTCATGAGCATCTAATATAAAACCGTCTAAGGCAATAAATTCTAATAAAGTAGTTTCTTCAAGTGGTGATCTTATCTTAGAACTTTATAGACGCAGATTTCTACGAGCAGCCCTTGTGAACAGACACGGGATTGGGGCTGCTAGGATTAATCCCGGCGGTTACCGCCTTGGATGACCGTGATCTCCGTCTAATATGTCCTCTACGCTCAATAGAGCAATGTATGAACGAACTGTGTGTGTGTTTTTTAACCCATATTGGACCGCTATCGTATAAGTAGGACAGCTAATAAAACATTTTTTTAAATAAAATTGGTAAGGATTTTCTGGATGCATTTTGTTATGGCGTCTTTAAAATACATAAAAGTATAACATATAAACAAAAAAAAAGTAACCAATTAAAATTTAATTGAAAAAAATCTATTTAAAAAATCCTTTAAAAATTGTGATCTTATAATCTAGAATTTTACCGTTATTATTATCTTTTTATTGGAGAAATCATAGAGTATTTTTGTACAACATAAACAGTATTTTTAAAGTAAAATAGAATATTTGCTCATAAAATTAGTTTATGTATGCATTTTATATGTCCTTACTATGTGTCCTACTAATATGTCCTGTTTATAGGACGGACAGCTAGTTACTTAAAAAATTAAAAACTTTTTTTCAAAATTTTGCTCGTATGTACTTAATTACACCATATTAATTATATAATCGAAGTTTTAAAAAATTTCAAAAATATTTAATCGGTGTGGTCCAATATGGGTTAATTAAGAATGTCGCTAGCTACGACTCCAAAACCTAGTTACATATATGTATCAACATATATGTAACTAGGTTACGTATATGTATAACATATATGTATCTATATATTTCGTTGGTTATGGAATATAAAGCACCAATTTTATGAGCTTTTTTCATCCTTAAGTGAAATTAAATTGTAGATTGAAAAAGGAATTTGTAAACTTGCTAGATTGAAAAATTTTTAAATCATATGTTAGAAACCTTTAATCATACTTATACTCATCGCACGTATAAAATATAGGTTAAAATCTTCTAAGGTATGAATATAAACAAAATGCAAAAAGATTTAAAGAACCTATCTCATTTTAAATGAAGGACAAACCTACTTTTAAATTTATGGGGATTTTAATTTCAACTTCACTTAAATTGCAAATTGGTAACTTTCTGCATAACTCTATCCAATTGTATTACTTGCTTCGCGTTTCCCAGAATAAACATTTTGCTTCTCTAATTTTCTCTTTAAATTTAAACGCAAATTTATGAGTGCGAGTGAAAAATGAGCGAACATCCTCGGAAATGGTGGTGTAATGTGATAATTACACTTTGTGAATTAAAGGCGCGGCCGACTCATGAATCTGTAATGTCCTTTTCAGGTATGCTTCGTGATTAATTAAAGGAAGGTTGACTGCTCGGGTATCACTTGTTAATTTGCTTGCGTGTTACATAACACCTTATACATAAAATTGAAGAATATCACTATATTATAAGAAAACAGCTTATAGTATTGCTAATTTTATAACGGATATTATTATTATGATTGATATTTTATTATATCCTTGTTTTCTTTTGTTTTTAACATTCTTCAATCTATCTTAAAATTTCTAACGAAATAGTTTTATATACAAAAAACCCATAAACAAAAATCGCATTTCATTTTCTTTTTCAAACAAATATAGGGGAGAGTAGCCATATTTGGACCACCGCTTTAATTGGACCGTTGCCATTCTGCCGTTAATTATAGGAAGAGACTCCATCTACCGCTGAAATCCTACTCATCAGAATGACGTCACTCATGATTAGAAGAATCAACTGCCTACCACGTGCTGTTTTCAGACAATTTAAAAAACCTAAAGTTAGCTGTTTTGATCTTATTTTGTCCTACTAAACGTAAGTGAATACTTTAAAACTAAGGTAGGTTGTTATGTTTTCATATATATATATGAATTCATCTGTTTATTGCGCATATTTTTCAGGCGGATTTAATTGATTTCGGTTTTGTCCTTAGTCTTGAGATTATTTGTTTAAAAAAATGGCGCAGTTGTCATAATTGGGCCAATTTAAGTTGCTTAAATTGGACCAGATATGCGATCATAAATTTGAAAAAAAAGTAATGAATTTTGAGGACAGTACGCTTGGTACGCTATTTTTTTTTAATTTTTTTAATAATTTATAATAAATTACTATATCCATGCAAGTTTTTTTTTTTTTTAATTCAGCTTAGGCCTATATAAACATAAATATTTTTACATGTTTATGCAATAAATTTTGTTTTCAATTTTTTTTATCTTGTATGAATTTGTATTTATTTTCTTTGAATAATTCCTACGGTGTATTTGGTTTACAGAGTTGAATTCAAACATTTTTCTCCTCGAGGGTATTTGCGATGGCAGACTTTTTACAGTTCTGGAGGGTGAAATTAAACTTTTTTGCCATTAAAACACATAAAACGCATAAATAAACCTTCCGGGGGGAGTGGTTATTTCAAGCCTCCGGGGGAGGGGCCTGAATTCAACACTATTTGAATATATCATGTTTGCATTTGATTAATCGTAGCGTATTTTTCAATAGAGGATATTTTTTAAACACTTTTTTAATATAATGTTGAAAATGTTGAAAAAGACACAGACAAACTGCCTGGAATAAAAACACCCGTGACAGCAAAAGCTGCTAAAGATATACGGAACAAAAAGGAGAGAGTAAGTTGTGAACAAATTGACCTGAAAGAAGGCTGCAGCTACAAATTCTTCTCAGAAGCCAAAAAATCCTTAGAAATGTTATCCTTCTTGCTAATTCCGTTAAATCAAAGTACAGTGGGAGCCAAAAAACAGTTGTGTTAACATCTTCGCCATATAAAATAAACCTTGAAATGAAAAAAACAAAAAAAGAACGACAAAAAGGTAGCTATCGCAGCACAAAAGCAATTGGAACATCAAATTTAAAAAACTAAGCGTAATGCAATTAGCAAGAAAATGATGTAAGGGAAGAACTACAAACATAATGTAAAGAAAACTTGTGTTGCAAAGAAAAAAGTCTAATAATTCAGAATCTAAAAAGGAAAATCTAGATAGTGATGATTGGTTTTGCCTAATTCGTAAGAAAAATAAAATAGCAAAGATTCAGTGTTCAGGGATTGCCAAATACGGTTCCATGTTGTGTGCGCTAAAAACAAAATCAATAAACGAAATTCCGGTGTAAGCTTTGCATCACTCCTTACATGATATTTAAGTAACTGACAATTAGTCCCATAATTTCTATTCTTAATTTCTGATAACTTTGATTTATATTTTGAATACATTTTGATTTAAAACAATTACTCTTATTTTCAGATATTTGATTTCATTATATTTCATTGCTGTTATTTTGTTTGATTGTTTCATTAATCGCAAACTTTGATTTTAATAAAATTAGTTATATTGCCTAGTCATTAAAACAGCCTGATATTATTTGGTCCAATTTAGGAGACTGGGGGTCCAACTTAGGCGACCAGTTGCTGAATTTGGGCCACTTTTGACAAATTTTTCAAATTAAAATAAAATTTAAGATTTTCAAAAAGAAATTGATCTAAAGATTTATTTAGTTAGCAGATGAATAGATTGACCCCGTGTAGTGATGTTTTGCAGATATTCCAAAAATTAGGGGAGTTACACCTGAAAATAAGTGAAGTGGTCCAAATTCGGCTACTCTCCCCTATATTAAATATAGCCAACTTTGCGATTTTTCTTATGAATATTTTGTTTGTAAAGTTTTTTACCGCCAAATTATTTGTTTGACTTGTTGCTAGCTAAAACGAATAGGAAATACCTTTCAAACATGCAAAATAATAAAGATATAATTGAAGGACATAATGAGAGCTATATACAGACAGATAGATAAATTTTTGTATATAGAATGAAAAATCTCTTAACATATCTGTATTTAGTATTATTACTGGTATGATGTTTAATTATTGTCCATATTATGAATAATAATATACTTAATAATAAATAAATATAAAGTAAAGAGATTAAATCTAAATATAAGTATAAGAAATTAAATATAAATATAAGGTAAACATAATAAATGTAAACATTAGCTAACAATATTCTGCATCTATAGGGTATAAAAAAATCATGATTAAAAAAAATAATAAATAAAATCGGATTTTTTTTTACTTAAATCGGATTTTTACGATTTTTCCCCCTGCGTTAAAATACGAAATAGCTATCAATAGTTTTCGGATTCCAAAACAATTAAACCCCTAATTGCTATCATAACCTACATTTTCAAGCTTTAATTAATTACAATTATTAGTTAGTAGTAACAGTATAATTATAATAACTGCATTCATTTGTATTAGTAAGTAGCATACAATAATGCTATATACATTGATATTTTGTAATACCTATGTAAAACCATATTAAATACTACTGATAATTGTACTTTGTAAAATTATTAACAACTGCATTTAACATTAAATTGTTAACACTGCTTAAAATCAATAATTATTAAACAATCAACTCTTTAATTAGGAAAATAATATACATTTTTATACTTTAATTATTAAAATGATAATTAATAATCTACACAGTAAGTAATTACAGAATTAATAAAAACTGCAAATAAGTATAATTTCATTAGATAGTAGCACAAATAACAAAACAAATAAATATCATTTTCAGCTCGTTTTGATTTACTGTTAATCATCTAAGCTCTAAACTTGCGCACATGTATGTATATGATAAATATATATATATATATATATATATATTAAAATGAGTTACACCCATTCATACACCCATGCAGAGAAAATATAAAAATAGCCAGTTATATCTGAAATCTTGCAAATATTAAATGGCAGTATTATTAACACTCAGTAGGGATTATTTTAAACAAGTAAAAATTAAATTAAAAAAATCAAAAAACCCGACTGCGTAAAAAGCGATCTAATTATTTCTCATCTATATGAAACTATTTTTTATTTATATTACTTACCTATTTTTTATATTTACTTGTATTGACTGCTTTTAAGTTGTGTTTAATTGTTAGTTCCTCTCTATAAACACTGTTTTGATGAGGCCTATAGATGTCTATGAAGGTTAGAGCTGCAGTAAAGCGATCGTACCTACACAACTTCCAGGTTGTGTAATATGTAAACGGAGCTTCTGACTGTAAAATAGTCAATGAAACATCGTCTTCATTTTGAAAGACCGATCCAATGATATGCCACTCAATACGGCGCGTAAAAAAAAAATTTCGTCTCTACCACCCTTTTGTATTTTACAACCGCCATTTTGAATTTATAAAAACAAAACCCATCCTATAACCATCGGACGGTTAAGACAAATCGATAGAGACCATTTTCATTAAAATCCATCCAGCCGTTGGGATGTTTCGAGAGTATAAATAAATCCACATACCCAGATTCAATCCCTAATTTCTTTATTTACTGTATAGGAGTTCACAAGTAAAAAAAAAAAAATAATAATAATAAAATCATTTATTGAACCTCTACCAAAGGAAGCTCTTTCTTTTCTAACATTTTTATACCGATCACTTCTTTTTGTTTTAACTTTGTTTTATAATAGTTGTTGAACAGTTGTCATCCTATCATTTTTCTTTAACTCCATTTTCTATAAAGTATATTATTGCAAAAGTAGAATGAGAAAATAACATACTTTCTACTTATTCTTTTACTTGCAGACATTTAATGTACTTGCTATGCTGATTTTATAAGGAAATTATGACATTGCAAATTAGATTTAATTTTTAAATAATTAAATATATTAATAATTATTTAATTAAATAATTAAATAATTAAATATAATTTTTAAATAAAAAACTTCTATGCCAGATAAAAATTTGCTTTTCACAAACTTACCTACTGAATTTTTTACAAGTCTAAGCTTAAAAAAGTTATATAAAGCCTTTTTTGTTGTTGTTGTTTATTCATAAGACAAAATACCAATAAAACTTTCCAAATTGTGCTCATCTTAGATTTTAATACTTTTTTATGTAATTTTAAACATTTAGAAAATTTTTGAGTTTAATCAATAATTTTAAAAAAAAATCATTTGATTAAAATCACGATTTAATCACTGATTTAAATCATTTGATGAAAATCGTTGACATCCTATGCATTTATCTGGAAAAAAAAATTATTTCATTAAGTCCAGCCTTCCAAGGGTCCAATTAGTATTCATCCAAATTTTGGCCTGTAAAAAATTTGCAATATAGCTAAAGTAATTTGCTACGGCGCAAAGAACTCATGTGAATAGAAGTTGGAGAAAATATATTAAATTAAAACAAGAAGTAACAATCACTATAAAACATAGATTATAAAACTCTTTCCAACATTTCCAGAATATTGTAGCGGAACTCCATCAATAAAGGTGAAAGAATATAAACAATTTAGATTACTCAAAACACATTTGAAAATTATATTTCCATAGTTAGTGTCCATAGCCTGAACTGTACTCGAACTCTTTTGTGAAACTCTGTTCATGATCTATAAATTTGTATGTGTACACTGCATAGCATGTTAAAATTTAGCTTCGTTGGAAGGCACGTTAAGTAACACAGTCTAAAATTCACCTTCAGCAATTTCCATCAATAGACCGAAAGGTACTCGAATAATTTTATACATCACTGTTTATTATCTATAGACAGACTAGTATATAACCCCCATCAAAAATGACGAAATGTTGATCTGCAATTCATTTTCATAAGATTGCATACAAACAAACAGAATGAAAGTTTTATTATTAAAGGGTTTGTATTGTAGAAAATAATTAAATCAAAATTATTATTATTATTTCTTTCGATGTTTAAGGGTTTAGCTTATATCCATTTGAAATTTGCTTGCATTGAAAATAAAATTTATATTTCTTATCAAATGTAATTAATATGTAAAGAATATACAATGGCATGTACTACATATCTTAATTACATCAATGGAAATAAAATTTTGATTTTTAACATTGTAAAATTTGAACATAACCTTGGAGTGAAAACAAAATTGTAATTTAATAAGAGAATGTGAAAAAATTATTTTCTCATACTACTGCAATCATGATAACGTCTTATATTTCATAACACCTGAAAAAAAGAACTCATTTTATTTAAAATGCAAACAAAATTCTTAAAAAAGTTGATAAATGTTAACCTCTTAAAAAATTAATAAAACAAAATTTAAATTCTATCAAAGGTATCATAACAAACAAACAAAAAAAAAATTATTTTATTTATATTCAACGAAATTTTAAAATTACATAACGAAAACATTTAAAAAAATGATCTCGAATTACATCATAACGTCCTGTATGTATATATTTTAAATAAAAACTATAATTTCAGTCAAACGTTCCATCATTTATATTGATTGCCAAGAGATGGCGCCAAAACAACGTTGAAATAAATCGCAGTTCATGCATGGAGATGCTGTCTTGTTTATATAAAATAATTAACTCCGTTTTTTCACAAAACATAAGCCGGTATGTAAAAGTGATAAACGCATTTCAAAATATTTAAAGGCTTTAATATACTTTTACAAATATTTTAAGAGCAGAATCGGATGTTAAACGGTATTTTTTAATGAAACGATCAATGAGTCGTTCATTTGTTTCTAGATTTGGAATTTATGCTTATGAATGGCAACGGTATTCGTTTGTTTAGTTGGTAACTGGGTATTTTTAAATTAGAACATAAATCATTATAATTGTATAGTTTTTGAAGCTTTTAGAGAAAATGAAGAAGAATAGATGTGATACAACGTGGATTACTATAAGTCGAACAATTGTCTTATTCACGGAATCGGAATGCTTAAGCCTAACATGGACGCGATATTTATTTTTTCCGAGTATGAGCGCGATTATCGGTGTCCGGATGAGTTTACTCCGGAACTGTTACTCCGGCGCTATTATATATATAATTTTTATACTTGCGCGTATTAAAGTAAAATCTAATTCAGGAAAAAAATACATACCACAATTGAAAATGCACTTACAACATTTATCGTTCACAGACTGTAACTGAAATCTTTTGTGTGTCCCTGCAAAAGAACATAACTGTCATTTGCCTCATAAGCACCTTGTAATGCACCTGAATAATGTATATAAATTTTATTTTGTTTGAAATAGTGTAGCATTATTAAAATGCGCTGCAAACATTTTTTTCTCCTAGACCACATTATGTAAACGAATTGTTTCGTATGACCCTGTAAATTAATTACGAATGCTTTTAACGCCAATTTCTACAGAAAGCATGTTTTACCGAATCTCAGAAATACATATCAATTTCATTATTTTTGAAATAATGTAACATATTTAAAATTCACTGCTAGCAATTTTTCTCCACAGACAGGATGTAACGGGATTTTTTTTTAGTGTTCCTGTAAACCAAGTTTAAGTGCTCACACTTCGTTTTCAATACCAAAAATGCCAGGATAAACTTCAATAATATAGATCAAATACAGGGTAATCCAAGTACAGGGTGTCCATAATTAAACGACCCTACTTTAAATTTCTCTACAGACAAAACTATTGGTCAGAAAGTTGTGAAATTTTGTGACGGACATAATAAAGAAATGGGAATTGTTTGAGCGAAAAAAAAATTTGTTCAAAATTTCGCCACCAGAGTACGTTTTATAAGAAAATACACATTTAGCCACTGCCCAATGAATACTAGGCCTGAGCTCTATTCGAACACCAATAATTTTTAAAAGTTTTTACGCCTTATTTTTTTCAGGGGGTGCTCTGTATATTTGTCTTATTTAATATGACAAGGAGAGGGCCAACCTTGTTAATCACAGATTTTGATTATTTTAATATATGTTGTAGGGTAGAGACCCCTTAGTGTCAGGTTCAACGGATTTTATCCAACGCTCCTCGGTTCTTGAGAAACCGGGGGGTCTAATAGTAGTACACAACTTAAATAATAAGTACAGAACTTGTGTGAAAATATAAATTATTTGAAAACAACGTTCAAACACAATAAAACAAGCAAATTTGATCATACGTATACGTTTCGTGAGTACTAGGACTCACATCCTCAGTGTAAAAACTTTAAAAACAATATCCCCCCAACTGCATGCACGGTGAAAAAAACCCAAAATAATTTTGGGTTTACCTTGATTTAATTTTGAGTCCTAGTACTCACGAAACGTATACGTATGATCAAATGTGCTTGTTTTATTGTGTGTTTGAACGTTGTTTTCAAATAATTTACAACTTAAATACTTACTTTGCAGCCGCAATAATAGGTTGGTCGTAGCTGAGTTGGTACGGCGTTTGCCGGCAGATCCGCGGGCCCGGGTTCGATGCCTGTATTCGCTACATTTGTTTTTCTCATTTTTTGTTTTATAAATATACTTGTAAGTGTAATTAATAATCTCATTGTCAATTAAAATTTATAACATTGTATATTAATTACAATTTTAACCTATTTAATTTTTTACATTTAACTAAATAGTTGTAGAAAACATCATAAAACTGTTAATTTTTTAAAAATCACTTTTAAAATGTATTTCATATATTCTTTATCGATGCAATGATATTGAGCAATTGTGTCAATTTGTGATTTTAAAGAAACATCCTTTACGCATTGCTTTAACAAAGGAAGTCAATGTGATAATACTATTATTCTGTTTTTAAAGTAACAAGCATAATTATTAAAAATTAGCATCAGAATTAAATTACAACCGATTTTTTGCATATTAAAGATTTTTAAATTTGTAATACGTATGCTTGCGCATTCAATTATTTTGCTTTCACCTTTACCTTCTTTCTGCTTTTATTTTTATTTTATTTGAATATTCATTTATTTTATCATCTAGATGGCACCACAACAGATTTTGTCACGATTTTGGAATTTTTATCATTCAATAAGATCTAATTTCTTTTTAAACCTCTTTAAAAGATGAGAAATAATAGTTTAAAAATGAAAAATGATAAATTTAAGTTTGTTAACATTATAATTAATGTATGATATTAAAATTTGTAAATGAAATTATTAAATTATAATTACAAGCATATTTATAAAACAAAAAATGAGAAAGACAAAAAATGTAGCGCGTTCGGGTACCGAACCTGGGCCCGCAGATCAGCCAGCGAACGCCGTACCAACTGAGCTACGACCAACCTATCGTTGCAGTTGCAATGTAAGTATTTAAATTGTGTACTATTATTACACCCCCCGGTTTCTCAAGAACTAAGGAGCGTTGGATAAAATCCGTTGAACCTGACACTAAGGGGTCTCTACCTTACAACATATATTAAAATAATCAAAATCTGTGATTAACAAGGTTGGCCCTCTCCTTGTGAGGAAAATAAAGGGTAAAAATTTCTGAAAAAATGCGTAATTCATTAATAAACGCCCTCTGGTGGCGAAATTTTGAACTACTTTTTTTTCGCTCAAACAAATTCCCATTCCTTCATTACGTCCGTCACAAAATTTCATAACTTTCTGATCAATAGTTTCGTCTTTAGACAACATTAAAGTAGGGTCGTTTAATTATGGACACCCTGTATATTTACGAGAGCATGGACAGACGACACACAAAGACTGCAGAGAGACAAACCGAAGTCATAATATACTAGTATGTTGTGGCCATCACAAAACTTTCTTCTATATAAACCACGTCAATTAAATCCTTTAAATAGTACAAGAAATAACAACGATTTAGCACCAATTCATATCAAAGTATATCTGAATTTGAAGTTGGATGAAAATTCGTGCATTAGTTCTTGAGACAGAGCTATAGCGGAAATTCTGAAAAAATGTAGCATAGCAGCGCCACCTGTTGAGCGATTTACACTAAAAGTAAACAGCACTAAACTATACTAAGGTATACCTGAATCTGAAGTTTGTTGAAAATCCAAGCATTAGTTCTTGAGAAAAAGCTATTGCGGAAATCGCAAAAAATACAGCATAGCAGCGCCACCTGTGGAGCGATTTACACCAAAAATTAAACAGCACTAATTTATACGTCAATTCATGTCAAGGACTAACTAAATCTGAAGTTTGATGAAAATCCGTGCAATAGTTCTTGAGATACAGCTCTTGTGGAATTCGTGAAAAATGCAGCACAGCAGCGCCACCTATTGGGCGATTTACACCAAAAATTAAACAGCACTAATTTATATCAGGGAATAACTGAATCTGAAGTTTGAAGAAAATTCGTGCATTTTTTCTTGAGTTAGAGCTATTGCGATAATCATGAACAATGCAGCATACCAGCGCCACCTGTTGGGCGATTTTCACAAAAAAGTAATCAGCACCAAACTATATCTTGGACTAACTGAATCTGAAGTTTTATCAAAATCCGTGCAGTAGTTCTTGAGATATAGCTATTGCAGAAATCGTGAAAAATGCCGCATAGCAGCACCACCTGTTGGGCGATTTTCACCAAAAGCTAATCAGGTCCAGTTTAAATCAAGGTCTAACTAAATATGAAGTTTTGTGAAATTCCGTGCATTATTTCTTGAGATAGAGCGCCCACAAAATTTTTGTCACATACAGACTCACAGACAGAGTGACAGAGTGACAGAGTGACAGACAGACTCACAGACAGGCATTTTCTAAAAACCATCAAATCGTGTTCTGGGCATTCTAAAACGTATAAATCCGTCGAAAACCGGAAGTCGAAATTTTTCACGAATCCAATACTTTCTTCTTGTAAAGATAGAAGAAAGTAATAACGTAGTTATATATTAATGTTTAAATATTTTATTTTTCATTCCTTTCCCAAATTTAATATTGTATTTTGTACAGAAAAAACCGTTTCAAATGCAGGTTAATTTTTTCTTTTCTCTCAATAAATTTATTGCGCTGGTTAATTTATCTGTCAGATTCAACCACGGGAATAAATCAATAAAATATATAAAAGAAGATAAAGTCGTTATGCATTTAAAAATCATTTTCAGATATACTTCCTTTCTTTTGTTTATTCGCAGAGCTTCTGTGCAGAATTTAAGTTAATGATTGATTTATGTTTTTATGATCAAACGCGGGATGCTATTTCTAACACTTAAATTACTTTCATAAGTGCAATAACAGATCCATTTTCGTGGATAAAATAAACATAGTTTGATTATTGCGTCTGTTTGGAGTCAGCAAGGATAGGGTTTATAATTATTTAGATACAGATTAAGTTGGCGAGATTGCGCCCCCCCACTTCGATGTATGTATGTTTAAATTTTCTCATTGAGTTTTCACATAACGGATTTTATTGCCTTGTTTTATTTGGCATTTTTATGTACTCGCCATGGCGACGATATTAGATTCTCTTATAAGTTTTCTTCTGTTTTTCGATGCTTTTGGCTGGAGACTTTTCCTGTAGACTTTTGTTTTAAAAGATGTAAAATTAAGGGGCCATCCCACCCTTTGCTGGAGCAATGGTTCACTCCCTGTATAACACCATTTCATCTTAATTAAAAGTTTTATGCAAAGAATTTCAGTTTCAATGGTTTATCATTGACTAATAACTATCAGTTTAGTTTTATTACAGGATCACGGATTTCTTCGGTATTGTGGAGCAACTTATGTTAGCAATGTACTTCGCGGAAACTTTAGATCACGTTGCCATATGTCCTCTTTCTCATAAAATGGATACCAATTTACCACTACACCAATAGTAGCAAAATAAACTTCATCATAATAACACTTTTCAACTATATTGGAAAATGTTAAAAAGGATCTTATAATTTTTTTGTATTCTAATTGTTCTAAATTAGATATCAAAACATTTATTTTTGGGAATAATTTTCAATTATTTAACTATTCAGTAAATTACATAGCTGAAAATGGATTTGTACCAAATCTTTTGTTAATGTACCAGCTGCGTGATATAAGAAGTTTTCCTTTACGCAAAATCCAGACAGCTCTGTTTAGTACTTCTGTGAGAAAATTAATGTATCACTCACTGATAGTTGCATTATAGGTAAGGTAAGCTGGGGTAACTGGACCCACGAGGTAACTGGGCCGTAGGCTATTGTATAAAAAACTGTCGATGTCTTTTAAGTTTTAGCTTTTGTCAACATTTCACCCTTGATCTTTACTTCTTAAAATAACGCGTGTCGACTCTATCATAACTTTGTCTTTGCCGTGATAGGGTGCGGAAAAAATTTAGGTTTCTGTTTTTACAAACAACGTCAATTTGGTTGAACTTCCTTAGCTTTTTATTAAAATACGGTAAGTACTTTTATTAGACAATCTTTTTTTTTAAGATTAGGTACATAAATACATTAATAGTATTAGGTATCTATACATACCGGGTGTCCCAAAAAGGACTGACTGATTTTAAAATTCAATGACTTCCAAACGGTGACAGATATTAAAAAAATTCTTGCAGGAGGGTTATGAATAAAGTCAAAAGTTTTTTTACAGTGATTTTCGATTTTAGTTCGAATTACAAACAATAGATGGCGCTGCGATCAATAGAGGCTAAATTCAGGCTCGATTTTTGGTACTTCGTGGCCCAGATAATACATTTCCATCTCCTTTTTCTGCATGGAACAACAGAAAGGACAAAAAATCGAGCCTGTATTTAGCGACTATTGCTTACAGCGCCATCTATTGTTTGTAATTCGAACTAAAATCGAAAATCACTGTAATAACACTTTTGACTTTATGCATAACCCTCCTGCAAGAATTTTTTTAATATCTGTCACCGTTTGGAAGTTATTGAATTTTAAAATCAGTCAGTCCTTTTTGGGACACCCGGTATTTACTCCAAGCTTCAAATGTAAGACCGGTGTTCCAGTTACACCATAATTTTTTCAAGAATGGGCTAACTAGGATATGTATTAGGGGTAACTGGACCATATGGGATCCAGTTACCCTAACAGTTATAAATAATTTTTTGAAGTTTCTCTTACTACGGGAAAATAATTTCTCCATTGTGTGTTTTTTTTTTTCAATAAAGGAAATTATGCAATACGTTATTAAAATTACATAATAAAATTTTAAAAATCATGTTGGCGGGTATCAAACCAAATTTATTAAGTGAGAAAGCCAAACCTCGAAATTTTGAGATACAGATGAAGAATCGTAGATAAGACAAAGTAACATCATTAGAATATTATCGAAACCAAATAAAAAATAGTTATGTTCTATATAAAAAATAGGGTTACATTCTCCACAGATTTATTGGACATATCGAACTTTCATTGGGCAAATAAAAAAGAGAATGAGATACTTAAGTATTTACGTACACGTTTGTTCATAGTTATTGTTATTTTTGTTATTCTTTATTCTTGTTATTTTTTCTTAAGATGCTCATGTAACTTTTATACTTATTACCTGTACTAAAGTACATAAGTACTTACTTAATTTATATATATATATATTTGTATAAATAAATCTAATAATTTCACATTTGGTGCTTTTTTTAGACGCTTTGACAGCAAAGGTTTCCCTTACAACGGTATTTAGTTGATACATGATCTGCCTGCTTTAAATATTTTTTGTTATTTACACCTTTTTCAAACAGGACCTGATACCTTATATTAAAGTGGAAAAAAAACGCATGAGGAACAAAGACCTATCTGGTCCAGTTGCCCGATTTTTATGGGGGTAACTGGGCCCATGAAGAAATATATATTTAGATATTAAAATGTAATTTTGAAAATTTCTGTCTCATACAGTGAATCTAACTGAACACGAACACATTTACAAAGGTTCAGACTTTAATTCAAATGAACATTAGCTTTTTGAAGCTGAATTGACAGAATCTCCAGAGTCACATTGTAAAATCAGGCCCGGTTGCCCTACGTAACCTTGTCTTACTACTATTGAAAATTTTGCATACTTTAAGATAGGGATGCACAACCTGTGGCCCGCGATGGGTTAACAAAAGGCCCGCGAATTTCGAAATTTATAATTGGCAAAAATTGCTATTTTTCACCATAGGTTGCAGGGAAAAAAACGTGAATTTCGTCAATTTGCCGCGGAAAACAATTGCAAATTTCGTCAGTCAGTTAAAAATCGCGAATTTCATTAATCGCCCAGCCATACCATTTGTATCGTTATAGGAAATTCCCGAATTGCTAATTTCGTCAGTCACTAGTCGAAAAATACCTCAAATTTCATCGGTCAGACGCGGAAAAATTGCGTGTTTCGTCGATCGTGCGCGAAAAAAACGTGAAATTTTGTTTATCGAGCAGGGAAAATCGTGAGTTTCGTCAGTTTATCGCGAGAAAAAATCATGAATTTTGCCAATCTGCCGCGGGAAAATTGCAAAGTTCGACAGTCAATAAAGAATTGTGAATTTTATTGACTGAGTGAGGAAAAATCGAGTTTCGTGTATCGGGCTCGAAAAAAATCACAATTTTCGTCGATCAGGTACGGAAAATTGCGAGTTTCGTCGATCGGGAGTGGAAAAATTGCGAATTTCGTTTATCAGGAACGAAGAAATCACGAAATTTCTTGATTGACTGCGGAAAAATCATGAATTTCGTCAGTTTATCGCGAGAAAAAGTCGCAAATTTCGCGAATTTGCCAAGGGTTTCAGTCAGTTAAGAAGTGCAAATTTTGTTGACTAGTCGCGGAAAATCGCGATTTTCGTCCGCCGGGCATGAAAAAAATTGTGAGTTCTGTTGATCGGGCGCGGAAAAATCGCGAATTCTGTCGATCGGACGTGCAAAAATCATGAATTTTGTCTATCGAGAGCGGAAAAATTGCGAAATTTGTCCATCGGGCGCAAAAAAAATCCCAAATTTCGTTGATCGGGCAGAGAAAAAATCTTAAATTTTGTCGATTAAGCGCGAAAAAATTGCTAATTTTGTCGATCTCCTATGGTAAAATCGGGAGTTTCGGCAGTTTATCGCTCGAAAAACTTGTGAATTTTGTCAATTCGCCACGGAAAAAAATTGAAAATTTCGTTAGTCAGTCAACAATCGCGAATTTCGTTGACTAGGCGCGGAAAAATTGCGAATTCCGGTGATAAGGTGTGGAAAATCGCGAATTTTGTAGTTCAGGCACGGGAAAATTTAAAATTTTGCTGATCGGCTGCAGAAAAATTGAGAGTTTCGTCAATTTAACTTCGTTCATAAAGGCACTAGCCACTTTCATGCATATGCTTGTTTTTTAGCACTTTTAATAAAGCAAAATTTAATCCCCCCCCCCCCCCTCAAATAAAGTCAAGGAATATTTTTGCTCCTTGAAAATAATCTTTGCTATATCTATGTTATATATACAAACATAAACTGTTGATATATCCTTGCCAACTGAATCGGGTATGGTATGTTGACTAGGTAGAGGAATATGAAGGGGTAAAACTGCTACTCCTCTGAAACCATGTTTTTTATAGGCCATAGATCTCCCCACCTCCACAAAATAGAATTATTTCTACGTTACGGATGTGGCCCTCGACAACCCAAGCATTTTTGTAAGTGGCCCTTCTCTTAAAAAGGTTGTGCATCCGTACTTTAAGAGATACATTTATTGTAATAGATAATAGTCTAGTTTTTGGATAATAAGTCTAAATAATCTAAGGTGGGATAACATATTTATATTTTGTATCAGTAACGTCAATTACACTACTAGATGAAAATGCAAATCCTAATCTATAGCGAGTATTATACATGTCAAGCATATAGATATTATTATTTTATGACAACTTTGAAAAAAAAATATAGATTTAAAACAATATTTTATTATAAACTATATTTTTTATTATGTATCTAATTTAAAGCAATGTTAGAATTGTGTGAAAGAAAGATCGTAAATTGATTTTTCATAAATGATATCAATTTTTTGCATGCATTGAAATCTATACATAAATTTTAATAAATGATAGATTTGTATTGAAAATAACTTATCCTATGATTATTCTTATCACGAAAAATAAGGCCAATAATATAACAATAATGATAAATTATCCGTAATATAAGGGTCGGAGCATATAGGACAAACTTTATGATTCTTATGGTAAGAAAAATAAAATTTGTCCTATATGCCCCGACCCCTGATAATAGCATAGCCAATAATAATGAATAGATATGGTAAAAAATTTAAATTATACTCTTATCTTTAAAAGATTCACCCATTATCTTCAAAAGATCTAAATTATGAAGGGTTCAATTCATGGGAGAAGGGTTCATTGTGCTATACCACATGTTCCGCTGTACCAAAATATTTGTATTGTAGATGAAGAAATTTGGAAACAGCACAAATTAATCGCGTGATCTGGAGAAAATATTTGAAATTAAAAAGCAACATTAATTAACATAACAAAATTTTTTATTTTTAATTCTAAATGTTCTAAATTAGATATCGCTATTCTTTATTTTTATGAATAACTTATATTTATTCAACTATTCAAAAAATAATACATTTAAAAATAGATTTTTACCTGAAACTGAAACGTTTGCATATATAAAGATACATCTGTGGCAGATAAAATGTCTAAATAAACTACAGGGTGTCCGAAAATTTTTGCACATATTTTGAGAATCAATTTAAAATCAAGTAATTGTCGTACAGGTGTGCGGTTTGGACTAAAATGCGTCTCAGGATGAAAAGTTTTCTTCAAGTGAAAGAAAATAATTAGTTCTAAATTTCGACCATAGATGGTACCACTAGTCGGTATGCTTGCTTTCAAACATGCGTTTTGTGTGCTTTCCAGATAAATTTTGACGCTGTGACACAGAAATGACGACTTCCAGCGCTGGGAGTCGTCGTCATTTCTGCATCACAGCGTAAAAAGTATTCTGAAAATAAGAAAAAAAAAAACGCATGTTTGAAAGCAAATATACTGACAAGTGGTGCCATCTATCATCGAAATTAGGAACTAATTATTTTCATTCGCTTGAAGAAAACTTTTCATCCTGAAGTCCATTTTAGTCCAAACCGCTCTCCTTTACGACAATTACTTGATTTTATATAGAAACTGGATTTTGCTGGGATAAATCCTTTACTTTTGTATATGTAAGGTTAATTACATTACTAGATAAAAATACAATCCCTAATCGGTAAACAGGTTAATTGTGTCAAAATTATATTTCATGACTGGAAAATTTATTTGTTTATAACTGTATTTATTTGGATGTATATCTAATTAAGCTAATTTTATAATTAGAATTACACGAGTAAAATAAAGGTAACCAAATTATTTTACACTTCCACCGTATTATGTTAAATTTTCAACATAATAGAATAGCTTTTATATATATATATATATTTTTTTTTTACTAAATCAGCATTTAAACATTAAAAACAACATTTAAACATAAAAAGCATTATTTAAAAATAGCATTTTATCGTTTATTTTTAAACATATAAATATTAAATGCAGATAAATAATAAGATTTTTATTGAAGCCAAAATATTTTAACCCCGAATTATTTGCTTCAGTTGTCACTAACTCATAAAAACATGAAACATCTTTGTAATATTTTAAAGCATACAACAAAGAAAATGTAGAAAAAAAAAACATAGTAAAAATACAAAATAATAACAATAGAATTGAAACAGCTTACTTTTACAGATATACAGATATTTTTATGTGTTTTTTGAGCTATATTTTCGCGGAACAGATGCTGCAACATATTCTAAGTAAATCTCATAACAAAATCTATACTTGACACATAAATCATTGTTGATCTTTTTAACACTCCAGTCCATTAAAGAAAAATGCATTTTTTTTCCTGATAATACATTTTTTATTTTATTCCACGTCATTCTATCCATTTTTTCTATATTTATTCAATCAATCACTGTCATGATAAAGAAAAATTCAGGGTTCTTTTATATTCAGTTTTAAATTTTGGTTTCATAGATTTGTAAATGTAATTTTATTTTAAACTAACAGTAATATTAATTTATAAAGCAGTAAAGTACTCGCCAAAGTAATCCTTTTAAAAATTGTAACTAATGCGGATGAAAAAAATATTTTTTTCAAACAAAAGTTAAAATACCTATACTTGCATTAACATTTTCAGCTAGCATAGATGATAGTACAGATATGGATTCAGTTTTGTATTATTTCTTCTTTTATAAACTGGCTGATTTTCGTAAACTATATATAGGATTTCGAGCTGCCGTGCTACAGGTCCAGAGTTCGACTCTGGACTTGGGCAAGATGCTCTCAGCCTTTCTTCCGTTCAGGGTCTATAAAATAAGTATCAAGCTTGCTTGGGAACAAAACACTGAGAGTTTCGCGTTGGGTTGACCTTCCGACCGGAATGTATAGAGGGAGAACGGTTTGATTCCGCCCCCCCCCCCCTCCCTCTGTATAGTGCACCCGCTACGCAAGAACTGGGCAAGACAGTCATTATAGATGATGGTAGTATTGTCTGCGACTTTGAAGCAGAAGGCTATATTTTTCTGGTTCTGAACTCATTTTATTGTTTTTCGCTTTTATAATTGTAGGCAAATGGTACAATTTCTTGATTATAGCTAAATAATGTGTAGTTTTATAATTATTTGCTCTTACGCTGTTTGAACAGTGTGAAGTAACCCTCTAAATGATGTGTGTTTGAAAACGTTAAGTAATGTAGATTAGATGCTAGGCCACAGATTTTGTATGGGGAAAATTATATCAGTAGTACCAGATACTGGAAACCGCAAGAAAATAATAATAATAATATAACATCATTTAAAAAATTTATTATACAATAGCCGAAAAAATTACTTCGAGTTTCACAATTTCTGTTGCTTTAATTATACATTTTAACGTATCTAATTTTTATTTTTATGTATATCATGTAAATGCATATACACAAACTAAAAAAAAAAAAGAAAAGAAAAGAAAAGAAACTGCAATTTTAACTGCAAAATGTAATTATGTGAATATTACAAAATTCTACAAAAAATGATCCAAAAACCAATATTAAATTTCGTTCCCTATTTCTCAGGTTTTGCGAAACCTGTAAACCTAAAATTTTAAACAATAAACCAAAAGTAAATAAGCATTTATTTATTTTACGTGCGAAATCCAATTATAACGGTAAAAATATATATATCTAATAAAATTAACTATTAAAAAAATGAATACTGGATATATAAATAATAATCACAAACTCACAAAGATTTGTTTCTTTTAACTGCCATTTTTATAGTTTAAAGGAACAAATATGATGTACAATGCAATCTATTATTTAGAGTTTACGTAACTAATGATTGCTGCATAAAACGACTTAATCAGAATACTTTGGGGACTAAACCCAGCAACACAGAGAATGATTTTAATTCTCTGATGAATAATTATAAAATTCGAGCATCATTTCTTGAGATACAAAGTTATGCAAATTCGTATTCCACGAACACAAAACACCATTTTATTTTTAACCACTCTAATTCACGTAACTGTAATATAGACTGTGTCCTACTTTTTAAAATTCGCAATAATTATACCGCTCGTAAGAAGTTGTCACCATTTACGATGTCACAAAAATCTTCCTAATAACTCTCTTTCCTTATTTTCATCTCAAATTAATTAATCAGAATAAAATAATGATTTTAGTAGCCATGAAACTGCTCGTTTAGACGTATAAAAAAGATTATTCATAATAATAGCAATCAATTATCTATTAAGGCTGTTCTTAACTGCTCTGCTCAACAAGCGCAAAACGTTTTGACACATTTACAAATTAATTTTTTAGCGGAAAGA
The DNA here is from genome assembly GCA_963932465.1 of Maratus speciosus. Taxonomy (NCBI): domain Eukaryota; kingdom Metazoa; phylum Arthropoda; class Arachnida; order Araneae; family Salticidae; genus Maratus; species Maratus speciosus. The sequence goes on from OZ010792.1 coordinate 567,004,812, forward strand.
TATAGAATTGGAATGTCTAGCCATGGAAGCGATTTGGAATTGAACAGTGTTTTCCATTTTTTTTGATCAATCAATTACCTATTGAGTTATAAGCGATTTTGATCACGTGAAAAACATGTTTTTTGCAGTTTCCTAAGTGATTATTCTACTTTCGCGCAGAAATTTGGTTCGAAACGCCTATTTTGACACTATTTTCTGAAAGATCTATTGTGTTTACAAAAAAAAAAAAAAAAAAAAAAAAAACAGCTCGATTATATAATTAAAACTTATGTCATAAAGTTGCCCTTTTGGATTTGAGAACACCCTTAAGGATTACTTCTAAGACGTTAATTTTATTTTCATATAAAATTCGTAATATTCATGAAAGGAATATAATGTTTTACATAGAAAAGAGTTGTTCTGAGTTCATTCAATATGTTATTATTAATAATATCTTGGAGAATAACTATGCTCCAACTGCGCCTTAGTTGCAATTTCGAAACCCTTTACTTTATTTGAAAGCTTTCGGTTTTTGAACTATATCACATAAAGTTTACTTATAGGATGACATATCTGACCATACGTTTTCGGTGTCGAAAAATTGGCATAATTGGGAAACTGTTTTTAGGAAGGGAGTAAAATTAATTGAAAAACTAATAATTGCACATTGTGTTTTATTGCTTCAAGTATTTAAAAATATTTTTTGTTGTTAAATTTGGTCCCATATTACGTTGGAAACCGGCAGCCGTTTTGACCTGTACCAAAATATCGATGGGCTCGATGGGCAGCTTCCTAACTTCCTGCACGCTGTAAAAAAATCTACAAAGTTACTAAGAAATTTCTAGGAAACTGGGATGCCTAGAACTTTTTATTTAACGGCAACAACAAACATTCATGCAACAGGTACACGTTTGCACTGTAAATCCAAAAATTTGTAAGGTTACTAAGAATTTTTTAGGAAACTGGGATGCGTAGAACTTTTTATGTAACTGCAAAGCTACAGAAATCTGTAGCTTTACAAAAAATTGTTTTGTAGATTTATATCTTTTTTTATACAGTATACGGATAAAATTTTAATAAGCATACAGATTTCTGTAACTTTTACATCTGTAGAATTACATCTTTTTTTTTTTTTTTTTTTTTTTTTTTTTTACCGTATAGAAACAAAAAATTCTTAAAATCTCAGTTTCTTCTTGTAAAATAAGGTTGTAGCTAAGGGCCATCGGCTCAATTATTTAAATTTTTGAAAAATAAGAAAATTGCGTTGTTTAAATAAAATTTCATTTTTCGTTTAAAATTTTGACCTTTAAACTTTTTAGAAATATATAAAAAAAATTAAATTTCAAAAAATGGCTCAATGACCCTTAGACAATTTAATTATGCGTACATGAGCGCAAATTTTATCCAAAAATGTTAAAAATTGTTTAAATTATCATGCTGTCCATGTTAAAAAATGTAGTTTCCAGGGTTGGGTTGATTTTTGACGGCCAATTATCTACACGAGGGATATAGGCTCGGGGGGAGTGCCCTCCGTGGGGGTCTTTCTAAGGGAACATAATCCGTATTAACGCATGGAAAATCCACGGCTCGAAGAAAACCACGAAAACTCCGAACGATTAGGCCGACGGGCGCGATTGGGATCGAACCCAGCACCTCCCGTCTACCAGCTTCGAGAGCAGAACCTCTCGGCCACTGGTGGGGCATGTAGTTTCCAGAAAATCGCGTTTAAAGTTTTAGGATTCAATGTATTTTGATTGTGCGCACGCTCACATTTTTGCTCATACCTTTCTTAAAAAACTGAATATCACTTTAAATCTTTTTTCCCATAATTATACACACTATGAGGATTTAATTTCCGTTAAAATCAAAAAATCGATTTTTTGAAAGTTGAGAACGTATGTAACCCCTTAAATAGAAGGAAAGTAGAATAAGAAACAGTAACTGTAATGTTGGCTTAGTATTAGCTTATCCTACGGAGACTTGGGTATTCACTTCAGATTGATCACCTCTCACTACGTAGACAAGATAATTTACCAATCAGAATAATTGTGTTAAAATTAATCTATAGGTCAATTCCATCGTAACTGACGTAACACTTCATGACCGATTATTGCTTTTTTAAACTGTGTAGAAAATTTACTAATAAAGCTAAAACAAATTTTTATAATTTAAAATGTTTTTTTGTTAAGGGCTTAATACCCAAGTACCTGCAGATTAATTTAATCTATATTTTAATCCCAAAAATTTCATTTTAAAATTCTGTAACTGATGTAACATAAAATAGACAAACATATTTTCTGCCTTCGTTGAAGTTTGAAAATTATCAAAACGATAAAGTTTTTTTTTTTTTTTTTAAGTGATTTTATGTTCTTAACAACAATAAGTAATGACAAATAAAAAAAAATAATTTTATGAGTAATTTCAGAGCAATAAAAAAGAAAAAAAAATGGCATACATATGTAACTAATGTAACTTTTATTGTGTAACTGACGTAACATTATCACTTTACAAAGACAATAATGATACTTAACTTTGTTTGTACTGTTCACAAACAAATACATTACAATACCTTCTTATTAGGATTTTTGTACAGAACATAAAAATATCAAGCTTTCCAATCATACCCTTAAATTAAATATATTATTAATTTCATTTCCACTCTCAAAATGAGACTTTTCTGTGGAATTGCCCTATACTGTAAGACAATTTCATCTTAGAATTTAGGAAGACTAGCTTTTGCAAGTCGGTAAATCTATTATATAACCTCACTAGTCGGCACTTGCTTCAAGAAACAGTGACTTTAGTTAAATTCAAAGTTCAATACCCAGTGGATGGACCTACTTAAGGGTGAATATTTAATTTTAATTATTGGAAATATATAACGATTTGCTCAAAGTGGTTGAAAAACTGGATGCAAACTTTCCTGAAAGTCCTTATTTATTTATTTACTAGTGTAAATGCCCGTCCTAGGACGGTGGGTAAAAAAAGTATTTTTCACTTAAAATTTGAAAAACTGATAAAAAATAATTGACAATATAGAAGCGTTTAGATGAGCAAAGTTCGTCTAGTTTATGTTCTAATAAACACACAATTAACATTTACAATATTTCTGGGTAAACCAGGTTTTCCGGCTAATATACTATAACAAAATTAAGATTTCTTAATAAAACAAAAATTTAACTAATATGCAATAAAACTGCGTAATTAAAATAGTCTGCTGCAACTATTGAAATAATGCTATTTTTTAATAACACTTTGAAATTGTATTTTTATCGTTTACACCCCCCTTTCTCCCCCCTCCAATTTTTTTTATATGTATATTGATTAATAAATAGGTATCTCGGGTTGAGTCCCATCCTAAAGAACGAAGGGGAAGCATGTTGTTAAAGTGTTCTTCATGCCTATTGCTGTTTTTCTTCTGTTTACCCGCGGCTGACGTCACGCGGCAGGGGTGAGACAGCTTCAAATGATATCATTTATGTCGTCTCCTTTAATCTTCATAGCTCCATGGTTTATTTTTTTTTTCAATGAATTACAAAAGGAATGACTCTCTACCACAGCTTCTTATTTACGTTTTACGCACGAAGTGCGCTACGTTTGTTTTCTGGAATGGCTGCGTAAATCATTGAAATTTTGTTAGTTTTGAATTTTTTATAGAAAATTGTGTTGAACAGAAGGAATTTCAGGTAGAAAAGATTTGTATTTACGCAGATAAGTTTTCTCATATACATCTGAAATCAAAATTAAGCCTAACGTGGCCTCATCTTATCGGAAACTAGTAAGATTGATGGGTTCGCCCTGGATGCGTTACACTGCCTTTTAATATATAGAGATTTTTCAAAACGTTAAAAATAAGTCTAACGTTTGTAAGAGCAGGACTTTATGCATTACACCCGGCGTAACCCATTTATGGCATTCCATGAACACACACGTACATATACTATACAATATACACTTATCTATGCGTATATGTGCGATTAAATATGTACATTAATAAATGAACATACAAACGAAGATGCGTATAGACGGATGTTATTTTAATTTTACACGGATGCAGCAAAATAAAAAAATAAATTCCTTATTCTACTAAACGAATATTTATTCTACTAAAATCTCGGTCCATAAAAATTTCTTAGCTTTTTGATAACTGATATTTATCCATGGTCAATTTATTTCGAAAGACATTACATCCCCTTTAAAATATTTTTTTACAATATCTTTCGAGTTCTTTTGACATCTTTGGTAGCGAAACACAAAATATCGATAAGGCATTTCGCCAAATATTTTTATTAAACTGACGTCTTCAGATAGAGATAGACTATTTTTGACCAGCAAAACAAAAGTGAACAACACTGCCACTAAAAATTAAAAAAAAAAATGACTGGAGGATCGTTATTAGAACACATGTACGAAGCTTTCTAATTTGTTTGCCTATTATTCATATTCGGGGTGACTTTCTAATGTATTCTAAGATATTTATCTGAAGAAACAAGCAAAAGCATTTGAATATTCAGAAAGAAAATGAAAAATGTAGAATCTCGGGAATTTTTTTATGCTGTTTTAATAACTTTTATTTTTTAATCAGATACCCATGTTGTAAACCTAGGGGAATCAAAATTATTTCTTATATTTTGAAGACAAATTTATCCTACTAAAAGAATGCAAAAATTATCTTACTTTCTAACGCTTTTGACAGCTGAAATTCACATTTAGCATAGGCGTAACCAGGGGGTGTGCCCTGGGTGCCCGGGCACCCCCCACCCCCCCGCCGCCGCTTGCGCAGACTCAAGCACAGTTATTTTAAAAAAATCGAAATCTCTAACAGAAAAAAGAAGTGAAAGCAGAGTTCAATTAGTTTAGCAAATTAGTTTAGTTCAGAAAACAAACAGCCTAAGTTTTGAACTGTGATTAAAAAAAAAAAAAAGAGTTCCACGTTCTTTTTTTAAATTACAGTACAGCGCCTATTATCGGAACTCCAATTAACCAAACTTCCAATTATCCGAACAGCTTATTTCTCTCAAAAAAAATTTTTTAACCGAGCTTCCAATCATCCGGACAACCAATTTCTTTCAAAAAAAAAAAAAAAAAAAACTGAACTTCCAATTATCCAAACACCCTGTTTCTCTCATTTCTCCCCTTCAGATTTAGCATGCGAAATCGAATCCCCGTTTACTGTATCGTTTGGAGCAGTAACAACGAAAAAGAAATTGAAGAAAATGAAAAAGAATGCTTTGAAAATGACACAGGTCGATCATATAGCAAAGCCTTTGATTATGTGGAAACAGATATGAAACGGCTCGAACGGTAGAAGAATGCTGATCTTATTCAACTAACATATTTAAGAATAATTCGAGATATGGCAGCATTGAAAAGAATGTCTCCTATGAAGAAAGCAACAATCGATAGGTTTTTTGCTTAATTGTCTAACTCTAATTATAATCTCTGGAGTTCACAAAATGATAAAAAAAGAAAAAGAAAATTTGTATCTGACTACGTTGAAAATGCAATTTTCGACCAAAATTGTCAAATTTATTTTATTTTATTTTATTAAAGACCAACTTTTTACCTTTCCAAAACTGTATTTGTTTTTATTGTACGATAAATAGATCCGGAGTTATAGCGGTTTTAAAACTACTCAACAGCTGTCACTCAAACCGGAAGTGCTGTTTAAAGGGCTTTAAAATTAAAAATTTTTACATTTTTAAATTGCTTTTAAAGGGTCGTATGTTTGGAGAAATTTCGCGATTTTGGATGCATTTGTTTAATAATAAGAAATGTAAATAATATGCTCCATGAAATTTAGATGTATATTACTGTAAATTCTTGTAGTAAAACATAAATCAAAACTTTAAATGCATTTTTTGGAAAATGTAATTTTAAGTGAAAATTCCATACGCAAAACATGATTTCTCAAAAAGTTATTGGAATATCACTATGAAATTTAAAATATATGTTATTTACACTATTGTGAAGGCAATGAACTAAAGATTTAAATTTAGAATAAATATTTTTTGTTTTATGGATGTTTTTGTGGAATGACATCTATGAATTTTATGAAAATTAACATGTAAAAAGGTGCGATATGCTATAAGTCTTGAAATACTTAAAGAACCTCTTAGATTTTAGTTCATTGTCTTCACCAATGTCATAAATATGAAATGTAAAAAGGAAATTAAGATACATACAGTAGAATTTCCTTTAGAGCGTTTTGCGTTTCGGGCCAAATTTCACTAAATTTTACTATAAATTCCTCCATTTACCAAAATTTTATCAATGAATAAAATATTTTATACTTTTTTTCACATTTTCTAGTCCTAATCTTAGTAAAAATAAGTTTAAAAAATAATTAAATAGCTTTTTTGGAAAAAATTGCTCCGTACGTAGGCAGGCACCTTAAATGAAAAAAAAAGTAAACAAAATTAAAAAGACAAAAAAAAAAAAAGACACAAAAAATAAACACTTCAGCACTAGCTGGTGCTGGCAGTCCTAAGCCTCGATTAAGTGTTTTAGTATGGTCAGGAACATCCCTTAAATTGTGTATCCATTTATCCGAACTAGGGTCGGTCTCGACTTGTTCGGATAATCGGCGCTCTACTCTATGTTATTTATCTTTTTTAAAACTAGAATCTTTACAAGAATCTGTATTAGTCGTAGTAAGTCTAAAAGGAAGTTTTATAATACCACTTTGGCGTCTTTTTTTTTTTTTTTTTTTTTTTTTTTTTTTTTGTGGGAGATTTTTTGTAACACCGTTTTTTCTATTGCATGTTTCTGCAATTTCATGAGAAATTAACGTAAGTTCTTGACGAGGATAGAAACAGAAATTATTCGTCTCTTTGATTTCGCAGTCTAAAGTCTAGAAAGAAGCAAAAAAAATTTGAAAAGGAATGCATATGTGAAATAGTAATTGCAAACTGCGATTAGCCGGGAAAAAGGTGGTGTGCACAGACCCTGCCTCCTTTGAAAATGAGAAATAATAGCACAGAAAATTAAAATTAATCTGGAGTTGGTTGAATTTCGTGTTTCGCGACCATATTTTGACATTCGTAAAAGGAATATGGTTGCAGTCTTTGAAGTCAATATAGTAATTTTTTTCCTCTGAAAATTTTTATGCGATTTCTGGCGTTTCTTCTTGCTTCGCGGAGTTCTTTTGAAACTAGGAAAAGGACCCAGTTTCAATCTTTTAGCCCAGTGCAGTAAATTTTGACGAAATTCGCGATTTTATTCTGCGATCATTTCATGATATTTACAATTTTGCCCAAAATCATTTGACGAAATTCACGTCTTTCTACGCGATTTTCTGTTGAAATCCGCACTTTTACCACTAACCTTTGACAAACTCGTGTTTTTCACCGCGGTTCTTTAACGAAATTCGGATTTTTTACCGCGGTATTTTGACAAATTGGGATTTCTTTAGCACGATCCTTCGATGAAATTCGTGTTTTTTTTACTCGATCTTTTGACGAAATTCGCTTTTTCTTTCCGCGATGTTTTGCCGAAATTCGCATTTTCTTTCTGCGATCCTTTGAAGAATTTCTTGTTTTCACCGGGATCCTTTGACGATTTTTTTTGGCCACTTATTCACGAAACTGATTTTCTTATAATGGTCATTTGTCGAAATTCGAGATAGTTTTGCGCGGCGATCGGGGAAATTCTCGATATCTTTCCGTACCAATTATCAAAATCCTCTACTCTTTTCCGCGACTTTTTGACGAAATTTGCAACATTTTCTCGTCAATCATTTATCGAAATTCGTGATTTTTTGCGCAATCTTTGACGAAATTCGCGATTTCTTTCAGTACTTTTTTATCGAAGTTCACGATATTTTTCACGATCGTTTGAAGAAATTCTCAAAATTTTCCGGGACCGAGTCACGAATTGATTTTGAGAAGTTTCACAAAAGAAATAAATTTCGTGGACTTAAAAAAAAATTTAAAATACTCACTGAAGAATCACAGATCTGTGAAAGAATTTTGAGGGTGGAAATACTGCACAGCATTTCCTAATTATGCGGGAATTTCCTTTTCTGTGCACAAATCGCGCGATCCCGCTCGTTATTTCAAACCCTGCCCCTGAAAGAAAACTTCATTACTAGTGGAGTTTCGCTAGTTGCTTTTTTTTTAAACGAACATAGAATTAAAGAAATCTAGGGTATGGGGGAGGGGGGAGGGAATGCCTTCGGCAACGTACCCCCGACCAACCTACGACTACTTCCGTCTTGAAATAAACAAACCCTGAATTATCGCGATTTTTTTTATTTCGAGACAAATTAAATTTTCAGCTTTCTTATAAGAACTGATTTGACATTCTTCCAATTCGAATTTAATCACGGCAGTTGCAAAAATTACGGGAGAGTTTTTTCTGTTAAAAAAAAGTCAAAAAATCGCCCCAAAGTGCAAAAAACCCGCTAAAAGTCGCAATAAAAAATTCGGAAAAGATTAAAAAATAGCAGGGAACGGAATTAACTAATTCAGTAAAATATTTAAACCGGATTCCTTTAAGGAACGCGAAGAAAAACCCTCTAAAAATAACATTAAAAAATTGTTACGAATTGAAAAATCGCATTATGAATCTCTTTATTGAAAAGAAAACAAAGTCTACTGGATAAAATATATAAATCGGATTCTTTTTCACTAATTTGAAAAAAAATCGCATAAAAAATTAATTGAAAAATTCCAGAAATTGTCTTCGATAAGCATGACTTCAGGCAAGCCGGTACTTTCCTGTCAAATCTTGCGGCTGTGAGGACTGCATTGTTTTTTCAGAGTTCTACGCGCGCGCGTACACACACGCATCCAGAGACAGACAAGCACCTATCTTTATTATAACAGTCGTATCATGATAATATAATTTTTATCATCTTGACAAAATTTAGTGTATACAGTACACTCTCGATTTTGCGAACTTCTTTTTTACGTATTCTTTGTTTTTACGAACTGATGTACTTATCCTGACTAGCATCCCATTGAACTAACGTTATTCACATTTACGAACTTTCGATTTTACGAACACATTATATGAGCCCACTCGAGTGCGTAAAATCGAGCGTCTACTGTATTAGCATGACCTTCTTTACCTAATACACTGGACACATTCTGAGGTAAAAACATGAATTTTTAATTAATATTGTAATTATTTACAATATTATAATAATTACTTATATGCACTTTCCACCAAAATTTCTTGGGTCCCTCCCCGGTGATCCCAAAGAAGTCATGGAGTCTCATTCTGAAAAACTTTCGTGAGTACGTACTGGTGTACAGCATGTATTATCTGAGATTTATCATCCGGCAAAATTTCATCTACTAGACTTTGACATAGATAATGTTAGCTCATGCAATTCCCCTGTTCCTATAGAAGTTTCCAGCACGATTAAAGGCCTTTTTTAACGTTTATAAGAAGTTAGGGTGCCGAAAGGTTTTACATTTGTGCCCACACATAGTCACTGTCTTATTTCACTGCTGCAAGGAGATTTACAAATCTTTTTTTTACCATTAGATTTAGTTTGATGTTTTGAAGCCCTTCTCACGCCCTCTCACGCAAACAAAAATCGCGTTTGAGCCCTTTTAAAAAGAAATACTTATTACAATACTTAATACAATTATGAATTCTAAGAGGAAAACCTGTCTAAAACGGAAGTTCGACCGGTTTGATGGGGTTCCGTTTTAGCAGGTTTTACTATATAAGATATTGTTTGCATCCAACATATTCAGGCTAAAAAGTCTGGGCACCCCCCCCCCCGTTCAAAAGGCTGGTTATGTCTATGTTTAGTCAAAATTCTTCCGGAAAGAAAAAAGTTTAATCCTTACAGGACGATATGCTAGCTAAGAGTAAATATTTGTATTGCAACTGTTTATTTTAGTTTGTTTAAACGTAAAATAAATAAAAATTATAACAAAACTACATAACATAATGTGTAATTTTTTTTCGCAGCGGACTATAAAAGTAACACAAATTATAGTTGGGTTTATTATGTTGTCTTTTATTCAGGGCCGAAACTAGCCTTTTTTGCACCCGGGGCAAACATGGATTTTGGCGCCCTACACCCCCCCCCCCCTCCCCGCCTCTCCCGCAAAGTATATTTTCAAAGAGAATTTTACTAATTTTCTAATAGCCGACTTATTTTAAAACTTAAAACATGTAATCATAAAATATGTAATACTGAACTACATAATCTACAATGGCGGATCCAAGGGGGAGGTCACGGGGATCATGACCCCTTCTCCCCTCTGAACACCAACAAAAATATTCTAAAGATCATTTTTAAAATTAAATATACAATATAGTTCCGATTATCCGAGTCCCGCTTAACCGTGTTTTCGCTTTAACCGAATAAAAAATGGCCAAAATTAAAAAAAAAAAAAAAAAAAAAAAAAAAAAAAAAAAAAATTATGGCCATTTTTTTCCCGCATTCTGACCAAAAAATCAGAGTTCTAACTTTATACGACTGCTCTTTTATCTTCACTAACACTTCATTTATAATGGCTGTTTCATAATAATGGAAACCATCAGTCCATCAGAAGAAAATTATCCATTACAAAGGTATAATCCTTTATTTGGCGCCCCTTAGTTCTGGCGCCCGGAGCACATCCCACCCCCTTAGTTTCGTCCCTGCTTTTATTCATTGGTTTATTATAACAAAATGTTAACTAAAATAATACAACATTATGAAATAAAATTACTATACAAAAAGATGTGCTAATTATGATATTCTGCGATTCCATTTCTATTGGTTGTGAAGCATAGATAGAAATTACATATATTATGCGTTCTATTCTCTATGCTGCGTTTAGTACAATTTGCACATGTTTTGCTTAATTGTGTTCGGCATACGTTCTATTTTGACATTCTATTTAAAAAATGCAGATCGGGATATAATTAAATACGACAATCGCCAATTTTAATATGGGGGAAAATGTTTCACTTAGTCGTGAAAGGATTAAAGAAGGATGTCTTGATTCATAACATTGTGTGGCCTTAAACTCACGTCATTTGAAACAAAACGGGGAAAAATGTATTAAAACTAATGAATAAAATACAATACTCTTTTTTTCTGTATTCCCACATATTTCTACAATGTGAATAAAATATTCAGATATATATATTTATAACAAAAATAATTATAACTAAAAAATTCGCTTTTAAAAAATATAAATATTAAAATATGCATCTTGCGCGTACCTGCAGCTTATTCTGTCCAGCTGTCTACATGGAAGACCAGATGTTATTGCCAATATGGTTAGCTGAGAAAAATATATTCGCCGCACAGTGTAAGATTTTGCGAATCTAGCGGGTCAAAAGTCAATTTATGAAAATTATCGATATTAAAGTAATAAAATTTATCTCACTAGAGATAAAATGGTTCTGTATTATGAAAAAATATATCTTTACTCATTACATTGTACAATTTACGTCATTGTTATTCCATCATTATAATCATAATAAAAATATATATTGTCATTTTCATACGTTGACATTTGCGTAGTGTTATTGTAATCAGTGCAGATTTTTAAAAATGTAGTACATATTTATTTTCAACAAGAAGAGTTTTCTTGTATTAAAAAAATAGTAATCAATTTATTACATGCTGCCATAGCTACTAATGTTATAAAGTGAATCACTGTCATTTATCGTTGTTTGCTATTCTTTTATTATTTGTATATTCGGTGCCGTATAAATATTAAAACTTCAGGGTGAATTTCAACCGCTTTATAACTTTATTGAGATTTTAATGCCATGATTATTAACGCTTAAAGGTAGATATATTTATCTCGTATCCACATGTCATGTAAAGTTATATAAAATCACTCAATAAGAACATATCTACACCTGTTATGCTAGCGGCCACAGCAGCATCCTTAAAAAATATTCTTTTTCGATTACACTTCTATTTTCTTATCCTTGTTTTAGAGTTTTTAATAATAATTCTCTTTCAGATTTAAATATTTCAATTATATTTTTTTCTTTCTGCAATACTTCATTTTTCTTCAGGTTTTCGGAACTGCTATTTCTTTACATCAAATCTATAACCAATATGTAAGAGGTATTCCATAAATCTTAATTTTGCACTACAGTGCGGATAAACCCCAAGAAAACTTGTGAGTATTATTCGCATATCATCGAATCCTTTTTAAGTTATTCATCATTTTGGATTTTCTGTTACAGACATTGCATTTTTAAGTTGATTTATTTGAAGGTAGAATGCTGCCCATTGTGCTATCTACCACTGTGTCTTCAAATTTGTGCTCTATGTCATATATCTGAACATTGAATTCTACTATAGTTAGTGCAAGATCTGTAAAGATTTAATTCCTGACAATGTCAAATTCTTCTGGTATTGACTGATCATTTTCCATGAAGAACTTAAACTTTATGGGTCTAGAGCAGTGGTTCCCAACGTGGGGCGTACGCCCCACAGGGGGGCAATTTCAAATTTTTAACTCACCCATTCTCTGTCCTTTTTATTTAGAAAATTAATGATTTAGAGTAAAATTAAAAATAATACATGCAAAATTTAAAGATAAATATATATATTTTTTTAATTTGAAAAAAGTTTCAAATCAAAATGTTCAAAATGAAACCTATACCAGAATAATTACATGGACGATCTTTAGGAACATCTTACCAGCCCTTTTTTCCTTTTTTTATTTTTAAAAATATCTATAATTTTTCTAGTTACTAATTTATTTTACAATTTTTCTCGATCATTTATCGAATGAGCTATTTTTATCTATTTGCTCTGCTGTATGTAACATGGAGAAACTTTTAGATGTGAAATTACTTAAGAATATACCTAAATCTTATTGTCTTAACATATTTAACCTAAAAATTCTTTGAAATAACTAAACGTGGTACTACCAACTTTATAAAATTTATAAATCTTGAATAGCATTAGAAAAATAAATGAACAAATAATAAATATCTATGGCTGTAAAGCAGGCCTACTATACGCTAATGATTATTAAACATATACACTTTACATTTGAAAATGTGATAATACATGGCAGTTAATTAACAATAATCGGGGGGGTGGGGGGGAGATAAATGTGTTTGATGGGGAATAATGGATATTTAAAATTAATAAAGGTCAGAATATTGAAATGCTTCTTCTGTATATTGTTATCCACAGAAAGAAAATTTGGGGTCCAAAGCTTATCCTACTCTTAATAATTTACTAAAATTGATTATCAAATGAGTCAATTTTATCACTTTTAATGTTAAATGTGAGAGTCTCTTTCAAAATTATGTGAAGATAAAAATGCAGACCCAATAACACTTTTTTAAACATTGAGATAAGTTGGGAAGAAACAAAACTCATTTTGGCATAAAATAGAAGATTTATGACGTTATTGTATTTATAAAATTATGTTAAAAACGCATTTGTGGCAGTAAATTCGCCTCTATGTTAAGTTAAAGAATGTGAAATGCATGTTATTGTTAGGTGAATAGAGTTAACTTTTCAAATAATAAGAGATATATGTTACAGAATATGTGTGAGAGGGGGGGGGGGAGCGTCGCGATTTTACAGATGCTTTGGTGGGGCGTGGGCAATAAAAGGTTGGGAACCACTGGTCTAGAGTAAGAAGTAGGTGATAGGTGTGGATTTAGCAATTATAAAATTTTGATTTTCTTCATTAAGCCCTTTTTTATATGACGGGCATTGGACAATCGGACATTTTGAATGATTTTTTAAAATGTCATTGCTTTTTTTAGGGTTTTCAGATGTTTTATTTAACACATCCGTAGCATCATTTCGTCCAGACTGTCTCAGTTTTAAACACGTGGCACGTGTTAATTCCTTTGTATTCCGGGAACAGCGAATGCACCTTTTGTCTTTTCATTTCGATCAACTTAAATAAAAAAATTTCTTTGGTCGTCCTTTTTTTTGGGGGGGGGGGGGGGGTGGGGGGTAATCATTATTACTTCTGCACTGTAAATGCATTTATTGTTAATATTCGAACCTGATCATCACTTATTTTGCCTCAATAAAGTTCTTTAAGCGATGTCAGTTTCTACATCTTCGATTACTGTCAATTATAAATGAATGCATCAGCCGCTTAATCTGATCTAACATAACAAATGAGTAATGTTAAAGATGATACTTGTGTAATACATGGTTTGCCAGGATATTTTTAGAATTTACAGGGAATGATTCATGCCCAGTAACACAATTTTTCAAAATCTCATACAATTCCCTTTTCGAAATTTACACTTCCGTATCTGAAAAAAAGAAAATACTTATATTCAAGAGTTGCAAATAGTTGCAGCTGAAATTAATTTGTTTTATATCTATATGCATACATAATTAAAAAAAAATATATTAAAATGCACCAGCGTGCACAAAATTTTTGGCAGCTTTTTTTAATTTATCATGTGCTATTAAATTTTCAAATAATTTTTATATTGACTTAAAATATTAAATTTTAAATATAACATTTCTAAATAACATTCGTGACTGTTAAATACAAAGAATCTACAGTGTTGTAAAGATTCTATACTATCATAAAAATAAAAAAAATTACAAAATAAGTATGTTTTTTACCCAAAAATATCAATGGCAATTACAATACAGCAATCGCCCTTCTAAAAAGGTTAAAACAAAATTTGGTTTTTGAGCCAATTTTTGATGGTGTTGTTGTGGAGTTAGGCTGTTATCACTTTACCTTCTTTTCCTCCAATGTATTAGATGTTAGTAAATAAAAACTTGTTTGAAAATATAAATTACCAAAAACAACGTGTAAACACACAATAAAATACTTGAGGTAATGTGAACAGACGTATACGTTTCGTGAGTTCCAGGACTAGCATCATCAGTGTATAAAATCTATAAAAACAATATCCCCCCAACTACATGCACGGCGAAAACAAAATACCAAAAGACCATCAAGTTCCAACAGCCACGTTTCGTGAGTTCCAGGACTCACATCATCAGTGTATAAAATCTATAAAAACAATATCCCCCCCCCCAACTACATACACAGCGAAAACCCAAATGTCAGAAAACACAATACCAAAAGACCATCAAGTTCCAACAGCCACGTTTCGTGAGTTCCAGGACTCACATCATCAGGGTATAAAATCCATAAAAACAATATCCCCCCCCCCCCCCAACTGCATACACAGCGAAAACCCTAATGTCAGAAAACACAATACCAAAACACCATCAAGTTCCAACAGCCACGTTTCGTGAGTTCCAGGACTCACATCATGAGTGTATAAAATCCATAAAAACAATATCCCCCAACTACATGCACGGCGAAAACCCAAATGTCAGAAAACACAATACCAAAAGACCATCAAGTTCCAATAGCCACGTTTCGTGAGTTCCAGGACTCACATCATCAGTGGATATAATCGATAAAAACAATATCCCCCCCCCAACTACATGCACAGCGAAAACCCAAATGTCAGAAAACACAACACCAAAAGACCATCGAGTTCCAACAGCCAATGATTCATTGGCTGACATTCATTGGCTGACATTTATTGGCTGTTGGAACTTGATGGTCTTTTGGTATTGTGTTTTCTGACATTTGGATTTTCGCCGTGGATGTAGTTTGCGGGGAAGGGGATATTGTTTTTTTAGATTTTATACGCTGATGATGTGAGTACTGGAACCCACGAAACGTATACGTCTGCTCACATTACCTTAAGTATTTTATTGTGTGTTTAAACGCTGTTTTTGGTAATTAGATGTTATTTGAAATGCCTAAAAGTGAAATTACTGCAAGTCGATTTTTGGACTTTTTGTCCAGCTAGAGTCGCAAAATCTTACACTGTGCGCCACTTGTCTGCCCATGTAGCTCAAACGGTAGAACATTGACAATGTAAGTCAAATGTTCTGGGTTCGAGTCGAGTCCCGGCTTGGGCATTTTTTCACTCAGTTAGAAAAATTGAATTCGTATGGTAACGTTACAATCAGTGTGACTGAGTTTAAAATAAAATAAATAAAATAAAATAAAATTCCTAAAATTTCATGGAAGAAATGTAAAAATATTAAAAAATCGCTTTTTGTTTACCCACAACATATCTTTTTACTTAAAACATTTTTTTAAATATCTTTAATGTTATCTTTCGTCATTTTTGGTAACCAAACACAAAATATCGATAAAGCATTTCCCCAAATATTTGATTAAACTCATATCTTTAGATAGACTGTTTGGTCAGCAAAATCGACATGACAGCTGCCAGTAAAAATAAAGAGTCATTGATTCTAGGATTATTATTAGAAAATGTTTGCGGAGTTTTCTAATTACTTTGCTTATTTTTTATATGCGGGATCACATTTCTTATGTATTTCAAGCTATATTTATCCAAAGAAAGATTCTGGAAGAAAAAAAAAAGTGGAATCTCGTGAATGTTTAATGCAGCATTTATGGAATATTTCTTTTTAACATTTTCCAGCATAATTGAAACGTGTTTATGAATTTGATTTGGGTACTTTTCCAGTATAGGGGCTTTGGCAAAATAGTGAAAATAACCTTGGCGATAGAAGGAAATTGGTCAAAATATTTTCTGGCAACCTATTATTTATTGTTTCATATATATAGGCATTTTTTTTTCAATATTTATACGATTTATTTAATATAAAGAAGTCGTTTATGTAGTTTTATATGCCAACAGAAATAAACTGTCTATAAAAAACAACAATACTATATGCAGAAATAAAATTTTTGTATATATAAAAATACGTATAAAAACAAGCATAAAAGCTTATCAGGTTTGTTTTCATAGCTGTTTATATCAATTGGCTACAAATCTCACTTTCTGAAGCCCGAATTGCTCCAAACATTTTTTTAAAAAGCGCCAGGGCTCCTATACTGAAAACATTACCCAGGCTTGTCTGCATGGACATCCAGCCGCGCTCTAACTTTCGTAAATATACTCGGATTGCTATGTAATTGAAATATGTTATTGAAGACAACTGTGGCATGTCCGGTATTGAAAAGGAAATTCGTAACAGTTATAGTTCGCTTACAGGGTCACTCAAAAGAATCTCATTACATTATAGGGTCTATGGGGAAAAATCGCTTGCTGTGTATTTTAATAATGTTACACTATTCTAAACATATTGAAATTGATATATATCCCTCACGTGCACAAGAAGGTGATTACTCTATAATAGTGTGTGCACAGCATTTATCCTTCACTTACAGGGTCATACAGAATAATTCTGTTACATTACTGTCTATGAACGATAAATGCTGTAAGTGCGTTTTCAGTTGTGGTACGAGTTTTTTTAAATTTAACTAATTTTTATATATATATATTACTTGGCGTGTATAAAGTACATTTCCGTTTATTGATGGGAAGTGCTAAACGGGGATTTTCAACTGCGTTTCCAAACTGAACTATATTTTAGCATACTACATAGTACATATACAGAAATCTTTAGACCATATACAGGGCTTCACAAAAGAAATTGAACAGTTTTCCAATTTTAGATGCTATATAAATGCTGAAGTAGGATTTTTTCAAATGTATTATGTACTCTTTAAATTGTTTACTTAGATGTCATCTTTCACATTATTAATCGGAGATGTTTTGTTACAGTATTCTAAATGTGTTGGAAAGTCATTTCTAAGGAAGTTGGAAGTTCATAATCTATGCTTGACGAATGATTTTTCTTTCTTGTTAACCCTTATCAGACAGTGCCTTTTTATCCATAGTTTTTTTTTTAATTCTATTCGCACCACCATATTTAAAAAATAAATTTTATAGTATATTTCTCTTGCGCATGTTGTCAAAGTACAAGTAAAAGTGTGTCTTAATAAAAAAAAAAGTGGTGTAGGTCGAATAAAATTCATTTAAGGGGGTAGGATACCTTTAAACAGTCAAAATTTTCGATTTTTTTGTAAATACATATTTTGATTCCGTAATCATTTCGGAATAATATGCAAAAAAACGCATAAAAAAATTCCCATTAGTTTACCGTTTATGGCAGTTTTATTAAGACTGCATATTAAGACTACATAGGATAATTAAACTTTGAGTTGCGTTTATTCAAAACGATGATTTTTGATACTGCGCGCAGTGTTACTAAAAAAGTATGCATGGCAAACAAAAGAAATTTTCACCACATATTCTTATCTGTATTATCTACAACTTAAAAGCAGAAAAAGGTAAGATTTTATTTTTTTCTTTCTTTTTTTTTTTTTTTTTTTTTTTTTTTTTTGTACGCTGAAAATATTTTTTTTAAAGTGACAATTTTTAATTTTTTGTTAATTTTTTAATTTAGACAATATTTTTTTACAAATATTCTGGTTTTAGTATAAAGCTAACACTATTATGTTTTTATTTTCACTAAAATTTCCTCTTTATATGCATATTTTCAGATTTTATCATGCGCGCAAGATTTTTTTCTCTTATTATCATATATTTTTAAACTTATCATTTCAATATTTATTTATGAATTTACAATTTTATATATTTTTTTAATATAAATTGTAATATGAGCTTTATATTTAAATGAAGTTTGATTCTTATTTTTGACTTATTACACAAGTTTTAAAGCTTGGAACATAGTGATATTTTTTTTAATTTTCCGTTTGTTCAAAGGTATCCTACCCCCTTAAGAGATGCTGGTCCCGGTGTCACGTGGAAATTGACATAGGATCGATAAGGTTTTATACATACAATTGTTATGTATGTAGATGAAAATAAAAATACTTATTTTTTATTATGATTTATCCTACGAAAATCTTGTCCAATTAGAATGCAAAAATTATTAAGTTTTTGATAGCCGAAGTTCATGCTTGGTCAAAATTACTTTTAAAAAAATTATATTTCTTTAACCGGGGGGGGGGGGGGGGTCACGCTCAGAAGCCTTAAAATCATGTTACTTTTAACAACACGACAAAAAAAGTTTTAAAAGCAATGATAGATTTTTTTTTCTGTATTCTCATATGCTTATGGCAAAATTAATTATAACGACAAAATTGATTTTTTATAAATATAAATATTAAAATATGCCTTTTGCGCGAAAAAATAATCTGTTGCGGATACAAATTTGGCACTTCATGTGTTTTCACTTACACGACTACGTCATCCGGAACCTGAATTTTAAAGTGTATTGAAAATCTTCAACATAATAAAGGCTTCTATAATCATTTTTGCTAAATTTACCAAAAATTTCAGCGTTCATTTTAATTACACAATTTTTTGCGACAAAAAGTCTGTGACTAAGGCTAGGTACATCATAAAAATATACAAGGAATTTATAAATACGGTAGAGCGCCGATTATCGGAATTCCAATCAACCGAATTTTCAATTATCCGAGCAGCCTATTTCTCTCCAAAAAATTTTTTTAACCGAACTTCCAGTTATCCAAAGAGTCTATTTTTCCCCAAAAAGATTTTAACCGAACTCCCAATTATACACTGGCTTGGAATAAAATTTTAAATAAAGAAAAAACTGATAGTGGATCAGAAAATTAGGAATGTAAAACAACAAGAGAGATGGGAATAATCCTAAGCTATGAAGAAAATGAAATTAACTTGTCGTTAAATAGTGAAGTACACACCCTGGATATCACATTTTAAATGATGATGCGATTGTGGATGAGATTCATGATGAAAAATAAATTGAAGAAAATGAAAACGAATGCTATGGAAAAAAAACCCATATCCATCACACAATGAAGCCTTTGAATGTTTCGAAACAGCTTTAAAATGGCTCGAACGGTAGAAGAACGTTGTTCCTATTCAATTAACATATTTAAGAAGAATTAGAGATATGGCAGCATTGAAAAAAATGTCTTCGTTGAAGCAAGCAACAATCAAAAGCCTTTTTGCTTAAATTATAATCTTTGGAGTTCAGAAAATGATAAGAAGAGAAAAAAAAATTAATGATAAAAATGCAAACAAAAAAAATTAAAAAGACAAAAAAAAAACATTTTTTAAACACGGCAACACTAACTGGGGCTGCTAGTCTTAAGCTTAAATAACGTTTGAAGGTTTTAGTATAGTCAGAAACATCCCTTAAATTGTCTGTCCATTTATCCGAACTTTTGCTTGTCCGAACTAGGGTCGGTTCCGACTTGTTCGGATAATCAGTGCTCGTATTTTAGGTGTCGTAAATCGTATTCAAAATTTCAGAGCTCTATGAGCCTTAGTTTTTTCATTAAAGTGATTTCAGTGAAATAATATATAGTTGAAACAAGTCGGAAATTGTACGTCAAACGTGGAAAATGAGGTGCGTTCGTACTGTAACTAGTTTTATAAATATTCAGATCTTGGTGCAATAGCTGTTTTACTCTTATGCAAAAATATATGAATACAAAATTTATTACGATTCTGTATATTAAATTCAGTCATACGGAAATGATAGTACTCCATCTTAAACAGGACGTCATGACCATGGCAACTTAGTCATGGGATATCATTGAATTAATTACGTATGATAGAATTTAACAGAATGAAGTAAACTTTTATTAATATCTTTTCAAGTTTTGATTCGATTTTCTTAAAATTTGAAATGACTCGACACAATTCTGCAACGATTATATATTTTAAATTCCAAACCATTCGGTTGGGTAGTTTTTTGCGCTAATATATGCGCGGAAAGACGGATAGACAGACAGACGAATGTATTCAAACGACGACTATAGGTGCTACGTATTTAAATAATTGCGAACGCACCTAAAAAGACTTTAAAGCTAAAATCATATACAGCAAATTTTTGCTTGTGGAACACTTTTTGCGGTAGCTCCTGTTCTAATTGGAAAATATGGATCATTTTTATCCAGTGTATTCAAGGAATCCCAAATTCAATGAATTTAACATTTCAAGGAAAATCTGGAAAAATGTGAATGCTCAAAATATTCTTTCCCTTAAATCAGCTTTTTAAAATATCTTAAAAGTTCTTTCGGCCTTTTTGGAAACCAAACATCGATAAAGCATTTCACCAAATATTTGATTAAACTGGACGCCTTCAGATACTATTTATCCAGCAAAATCTAAAGTGACAGCTGCCAGTAAAAATAAGGAGTCATTGACTGGAAGATTTTTATTAGAAAACATTTGCGGAGCTTTCTAATTAGTTTGCTTATTATTCATACGCGGCTCCTTTTCTAATGTATTCTGAGATATTTATCTAAAGAAAGAAAGAAGTAAAATAATTTAATTACTCTTTTTAAAAAATGAAAAAATAGGGAAAATTTTGAATATTTAAATGCTACTTTTAAATAGAAAATGAATATTTTCCTTATCAGTTAATGTTATGAAATCCCGTCGTGCATATCTATCTATCTATATTATAAAGAACAAACGTATTTGTGCGCTGACGTCGCTGACAAACGCTGACGTCATTTTGCGAATGGCAACAACAGACTATCAAATTTAACCTTTCTTTACTTTTATTGCGATTTTTTAAATTTCTAAATAACACACATTCTCATTTTTTACACCGTCAAATACAGAAAAAAAATGTACTTTCAAATACAATTTGTTTGAAAACTATATCGCATTTTTTTCTTAAGAATCGTCGTTTTTGTATCGCAATTTACTTGATATTTATTGCTTTTAAAATAATTTTTAAACACGATTTTATTCAATCTGTTTCTGTCATTTGAAGACAGACGAATACAAAAGACACGTATGTTTGCATTTAAATTAATATAAATTAAATAGTTCAGCATTTGTTTACGGCTTATATTCCATAATGAAATTTAAATTTTATCAATCTAAATATATATGTTACGGGTGGTTTGATAAATTCGGTTATTATTAATAATAACCGCATCTTTACCATTAAAGTTCGGTCAGTATGATTAATTAAGCTTAGTAACGAATACCTCCTTTACTGGAACATATACTATCATAACTACATGAAGCTAATAACAAAAATAATTGTTAAGAGACAATAACACTCCATCAAAAGACGTATCCTATTAATAGGTTACCAAGGCCTAAGGGGCTAAAGATAGTTATTTTTATAATTACTGAATCGATTAATTATAAATACTGAAATTATGAAATAGTAAATAATTCAGCATACTTTTAGCAGTGCATAATTTTAGCACTGAATATTAAGAAAAATGCAGCGTAAGTAGAAAGTTTCAAATTTAGACTACTATTAAATTAATTTTAACATATAACAAGTGTATTAACCCGTTCCGGACCATGGGTACATATATACACCCTCAAAAAGTGGTTAAAACGCTTGAGTTTGATACCAGTAAAAAAGAAAAGTAAAATTGATTTTATTTGATTACGACATTTTTGTGATTAATAAAGTTAAGTCAAATAATTAACAAAAAGTGGTGCCAAACGAATAAAATTCGTGTAAAAGATGCCGGTCCTGAGCGGGTTAAGAGAAGTTACTGTCTGAATGAGCGAATTCTTATACGAGTCTAATGGAATGAAGCAAGAAACCCTCCGAAAAGGGCCAAATTAGACGGCCATCGAAGAAAATACATCTTTTCAATTCCAAAGACGGACTGAGGGTTCCAAATACAGTATTATTATTTTTTTAACAAGCAATAAATTGTAAATATTTTACATTAGAAATACAATATTATTACATTTTTAACAAATTATTTGTTTTGGAAGGAAGGAGTATTGTGGCGTTTGGAATTACAAAAGGTATTTGATTTTTCATTACATTTTTAACAAATTATATATTTTGGCAAGTAGAGCTATTGTGGTAATTTGTAGTTGCAAAGGGTTTCTGATTCTTTATTACATTTTTAACAAACTATTTATTTTGGCATGAAGAGCTATTGTGTATTTGGAGTTACAAAGAGTTGATTGTTTAAATTTGAAGCAATTCGAGTTACAATTGCCCTTACAATTGTAATATTGGGATTCTTGACCACATAGGTTGGAATTCTTACGAGCACATTATAGATTTATTTCACTCACTGGCACTTCATTATCTGAAATTAAAGCTTCCTTGTAGACAGTAAAATCGTTCCTTGTGTACAGTTGATTTAAAATGCCTTGTTTTGTGCTAAGTTTATAATTTTTCATTTTCCTTAGAAATTACAACAGCTGTAATATTTATGCCATCAGCCTCTCTCCCATCTGCCTCTGGTATTCTTCTTGCAACGGTTTTTCCTACATTTGCATTTGGAAATTTTTATTTCGACACTTTTCCCCTTTGCTTATTTAGTGACTGTATAGTAGTGCGTATAGCTTCTTGAATATTTTTCGAGATTTCATCTAGTCAAAAAGACGATTCTTTTTTACTTTCTTCAAAATCTTTCATTTCAACATCACCGAAAACTTTTATTCCTTTGCTATTTCAGTACTATGCTATTCCGCTTCAATTTGGCCACCACTCTTATTACCGTTTTTGACTGAAATTGCAACAGTTACCTCCAAGTCTTCCTTTGAATTATCCAGTTCCATGTCCATATTATCATCATTCATTGCATCTATATCCTCATCCTTGGTTGAGATTGCTGTCAGAAATTTGATAGCATTACTAGACTAATTTCTTTATACAACTAGATATTCTTCATTTGTAATTCCTGAAAAAATATCGACTGGCAAATGAGTTATTAAACTTGCATTCCCTTTATAGTTAAAAAAATCTTGATACGGAGAGCGATCTCTTCCAGAGTGATGTGCTTTATTTTCTTAAATTGAAAGAATTTTATTCCTTCTGACCAATTTGTTGTACTGTTAGTTTCAAACCAAGTGGATAACATCTTTTCAATGTCTTGGTTTAATCTTTGAACTGAGTTTCGCAACTGACTGTGTCTTGGTTTTCCATGAAAAATTTTGAGTAGATTCCATAAATTTCTTCAATAACTTTGTTAGGAAATTTTCATCCATTGTCACTTTTACTTTTATACGGAGGTCCAAATATTTTGAACGCATCCTTTAGGTGATAAGAAACTTCCTCAGTTCATTTTTAACTTTCTCAACTAAATAAATTTCGAACTCACAACAAAAATAACACGAAATTGACTCTACTTAGCACACTAAACCATCAAAACTGGCGAAAAATAAATATTAGTGAGCGTCCCGAAAAATGCAGCTGTCTGTATCTAAAATGAACAATCTACTGATATGTCAAGTTGCTGCCAACAGACAACAACAAACAAACTTCGCAAATTTGCGCGCTTACGAAAGCTGTTACACGATTGCACAATAGTGAGGCGTTGATGGAATAAATATACGCATACGTACACTGTAAAAAAAACGGACTGAAATACGGAAATACTACTGGCAATCTGGACTCCAGTACTATTTCCGTATTTTAACGGAACTTTTTCCCGGTAAATTACAGAAAAATTTCCGTTAAATTCCAAAAAAAGGAAAGTTTTCTGTAATTTACCGGGAAAAAGTTCCGTTAAAATACGGAAATTGTACTGGCGTCTAGATTGCCAGTAGTATTTCCGTATTTTAGTCCGTTTTTTCATTTTTTTTTACAGTGTAATGCAAATTTCCAGCTAAACGAGTTGAAATTTATTAAATTAACCAAACTTGATTGGTAATTATTAATAATAACCGGTTAATTTGATAAATTCTAATAAATTAATCATATTAACCGGTTTATTTGGATATTATTTGGTAATTATTAATAATAACCTGTTATTATTAATAATAACCTATTAATCATATTGACCGTAACATATACACTTATGTCCAAAGGTGACCGGCCACTTTCGATTTTAGACGTTTTGTTAAATATCTAGAAAAGTACATGAGGAATTAACCTGAAACTCCAGGTGTGTAAGCAGTATAGTATAGGTCATATATTTCCGTGAAGAGTTTTTCCCGAAACCCCATAGGGTACCGTCAAAATATTGAAAAGAACAAATATCTTTTGGACAACCCTGTTAAAACTAATGTAGCAAAAGCGTTCAAACTGTAGATTATGATTAAGTGCCTTATTGTAATAAATTGTGTTCATTTTTATGAGAATAGCATGCATATTCGTAGAGAAATTAAAGTTTTTATAGAAATAGTCCCAAATTTTGCCAAGTTTTTTGCTTATAATTTGTAGAATTCTTAATATGAAGAAAAAGTTCTTTTCAGAAAATATGACAGATAACATTGTACACAATACCCTGCAGTCAGAATGAAAAAATAAAAAAAATTGTATGAAAAATGAGCAGTTTTACTAAATAATGATTCACTGCGCATGCCCGAATGTAAACAAATATAATTTGCATAATGTGTTAGCTAAATGTATAGAGCAACTTTTGTAAAATTCTCAAAAACATATCTTGACAATTCTGAAAATTATCTTTGATAGAATAAGCTCAAAATCCTTTGTTTCCAAAATGAAGCAAAAATATGAGGCCTGTATCCATATATCCATTGATTAGTGCCAGTATAGCATACACAGTATTGCACGAACTACTGTATTTTGATACAGCCCCTCATCTTTTTGCTTCCTTTTTGGAAAAACGGATTTTGAGCTTAATCTATAAAAGATAATTTTCAGACTTTTCAAACTATATTTTTGAGATTTTCACAAAAGTTGCTCTATAAATTTAGCTAATACATTATGCAAATTATATTGTGTTTGCATTCGGGCATGCGCAGTGAATCATTATTTAGTAAAACTGCTCATTTTTCATGTAATTTTTATTATTTTTTCATTCCAATTGCAGGGTATTGTGTACAATGTTATTCGTCATATTTTCCGAAAAGAACTTTTTTTTATATTAAGAACTATACAAATTATATGGGAAAAAAGTTGGCAAAATTTGGTACTCTTTTTATAAAAACTTTAATTTCTCTACGAATATGCATGCTATTCTCATAAAAATGAACACAATTTATTACAATAAGGCACTTAATCATAATCTATAGTTTGAACGCTTTTTCTACATTAGTTTTTAGCTCACATGCTATAAAAACCTGAGAGCTAATGTGCCGGCCGGTTCTGTATGTATGTATGTACGTAACGCGATAACTCTGGATAGAAACATCCGATTTGCTTCAAATTTTTATTTCTAGGTTTATTCTGATAAGGCGCTTCCCTGACTAGTTTTGGGGGGTTCATTGGTTAAGTATAAAGGGGGGAAAGGGGGCCTAGTCCCCCCCTTAATTTAGATAAATGGGTTTTTTATGCAGTATTCGATTTGCTCCAAATTTGGTATAATTTGGTATCATTTGGTATGTTAAGGAGCTTCCCTGATTAAATTTAGAGGTTCAATAGTTAAGCATAAAGGGGGGAAAGGGAGCTATTCCCCCCCCCCCCTTAATTTAGATAAATGGATTTTTCATGCAGAGTTATTCGATTTGCTCCAAATTTGGTATACCGGTTTATTATATTAAGGAGCTGCCTTGATTAAATTTGGACGTTTATTGGTTAAGTATAAAGGGGGTCGTCTAACCCACCCCCCCCTTAATTTAGATAAATGGGTTTTTCATGCAGAGTTATCCGATATATACGTATATATATTTTATGTCATCATTTTTTTTTTGTTCTATTTATATTCACAGGTGCAAACATTATTTTCAACATAAATATACATATATATAATTTATTCACTAATGCTTTTCATTCACATCTCTCATAAAATCTGAATATGGATTTTAAAAGAAATGATATCAACATTCGAGTGCGCCTTCATGCGACTTTAAAAGGTTTGTTTGTAATTTAATTAAAATATTTTTGTTTTGACTTCTAAAGTATATTTACACATCCAAATAATACTTTTAATTTTTTCAATGCACTGTTAAATATATTACGTTTTCACTGAATATATTATGTATTGAAATGTATTTATTGATTTATTGTTTGCGCCACGCTATCCAAAATCGTAAGTAAAATTTACATAAATGTTTACTTTGCATCATATCATCCATTTGCAAACATTTCATTCAGCTTCGATACTATGACAGCATTTAATAATTAGAACACTCACAAGGGAACCACTTTTGGTGCTGCTCGCACCTAGCATCGAGACCTGGTGCATTTTGTAACCCTATACATAAAAGTTAGAGAACCGATAAAATCTCTTTGTTAAAATAATAATTTATATGCTTTTTTTATACTTTTAATTTTTTTATTATTGCATTTTTAGTTGTTTATTTCACACCAAAAGTGAGTTAAGTCGCCAAATATGCCGCTACATTTTTTCCAACCGCTTTATCCTGGGAGTGAATGAACAGTACATATTAGAATTGTATCAGATTGCGATTTGTTTGATAATTGATAGCATAAGAAACATGAATTAGATCTTTTCTTTTTTTTTTCTATGCAGACGATAAATATAAAAAATAGTAAATATATTTCTACAAAAGCTTTTAAGATCATTGAAAAATATTTTTTAGTGAAATACAAAATAAGCAAACTATTTTCTTTTGAAATCGAATGGAATAAAGTTTCGAATGTTTAAAATGTAATGTTGCTGTATTAAATGGTCCTTTGGTGAAAGTACTCGTAAAGTAGATTAATATTTTTACGCAATTTAGAAAAATTACTGTGGCTAATTAGGTCGAACATTACAATTTCTACTGAAGTCTAAAAACCATTCCTCACGCAAGACAAACAGCTATGACATTTGGCAAGGGTTGCCGGAAAGCTCTACGTTTGATAAAAACGCCAACGTTTTCCTAGCCAAAAATATGACTATAATGTTGCAATATTTCAAAATCAAATTCGTGTGTTCTTGCAGGAATTTTTAAACTTTTTTCAATATTTCATAATTATTATTAACTAATTTGTATTTTTAAATGCGTTTCTTTAAAAAAATTCAATGTTAATAGTCCGATAAGTGGTCTCGAAAATTGCATTTTCAGAAAGTTTGCTGCTGTAAAATCAAGAAATATCATTTTAACAGAAAAATTTTATCGATTCTCAAACTTCGTAATATAGGACTTTAAAATGCACCAGGCCTCAATGTTAGGTGCGAGCAACTCCAAAAGTGGTTCCCTTGTCAGATATGTTTAGTAATCTTAATATTTATTAAGCAAAATATGAAGTTTAACCAATTTCGATTACATTATTCAGAAATACAGGCTACTTTTTTTTTAACTGCTGCTATCCAGAGCCGTCTATAGTCCGTTCTAACAGCCGGAATAGCAGTAAACTTGGTAAGGAGGGAGAATTAATGACGCCATGGGAAAAAAGATACCGGGGGGGGGGGGGATAGTTCAAAATACCGCCGATAGGGGGACATATGGCTCTGTTGTAGTTTTCGTATCTGAGAATGAGTGCAAAACATGGGTAACAAATGAAAAGGAAAATTTATTCTTACGCATGTGATACCAGCGTTAATAATTTGGATCATTCGTGCGCTGCTATAATGTGAGAGGGATATTCAACCTGAGTGAAAAATGTTTCTCGGAACTTTTCGCATGCGTTTCTTGCAAAAATTACTGGCCCTGTTGTCGCTCGCGTAATATAAATTTGCATTTTCATTTGTTGCCCATGTTTCATGCTAATTCTCGGCTGTGCAGACTACAACAGCGCCGAAATCTCCCCTATCGGCGATGTTTTTATTTTTTTTTTCTTAGAATCTTTTTTCCCATGGCTTCATTAGTTCCCTTACCAATTTTACTGCCATTCCGGTTATTTAGAACAAGCTAGAGGTGGATAGCGTCAGTTAAAAAAATACTCTGTATTTAACAACCTAATATTTATTAAGTAAAATAACTGGTCATCAAAATTAAAGAATATAACGAAAAAATATTCTCACTAATGTTGCAACCAAACCCCAATGCTGCAATTATTTATGTTAATTAAATACAATTGAAAACAAAATTGGACTTTCGCGCATACTTTAGCGCCGGAAATATGCAAATTCAGTGATTGACAATGTGATGCGCAATGGACGCATGTGAGAATTCTGGTCTGTAGTGTTTTTTTAAATGAACGTGGTGTTTGAGAGTGATCAGTATTCATTAGTTATGGCTCAAAGGCATCATTTAAGTGACGGTCAAAAGTGGCAAATAATTGGTAGAATCGAGGAAGGGCAAACACAAATGGAGGTTGCCCAAGATTTGAATATCCCTCAAAGCGTCATATCAAGATCTTGGAGCCGCTTTTTAGGTGCGGTCGTAATTATATAAATACGTAGCACCTATAGTCGTTGTTCGGTCCGTCTGTCTGTCTGTCTGTTCGTCCGCATATAACAGAGCAAGAACTACCCAACTGAATGCTCTGAAATTTTAAATATATAATTGTTGCTAAATTCT
Source organism: Maratus speciosus (assembly GCA_963932465.1). Classification (NCBI taxonomy): domain Eukaryota; kingdom Metazoa; phylum Arthropoda; class Arachnida; order Araneae; family Salticidae; genus Maratus; species Maratus speciosus. The sequence continues at coordinate 567,033,897 of OZ010792.1, forward strand.
GTCGAGTCATTTCAAATTTTATGAAAATCGGATGTATAGTTTAATAGTCAAAAGTTTTTCCGTTACATTACGGCCAATGGGGAAAAATTATTTTAAATGCATTTTAATGATGATAAAGCCTTTCGAACAGAATGAAATTGATATGCACTTATGAAGTACACTAAAATATACATTCAGGACAATATGCGGTGCAAAAAATATTTATAAAATTAGTTATAGTACGAACCCGTTTGACGTGCAATTTCCAACTTGTTAAGCACCGGATTCGTTGATAGACAGCCTGTTCGTTGGCGACTAAGAGCAACAACTTCATCCGACGACCGATTTTTTTTTCATTATCGGCTTGAAGAAACGGTGAAGCGACTACAAGAGATTTGGTTTCAGACATTCATGCTGCCACAGGAGCTCGAAGCAGACGTTCTCCACGAAAGCTTAACGAGCGTGGACTGTATGCGAGAAAACCAATAGTTTGTGTCTCACTGCAGCTTCCAAAGGGACCAGCTTAAACTGGTGTCGTCGTCCTGTTCAATGGAGCGAAGAAGCCTGGACCCGAGTATTGCTTACTGACGAGTCCAGATATAGCCTGAACACTGATTCTAGATGTGTTTTGATCTGGAGAGTGGAAGAAACACGCAACTTGCCTTCCCTTGTTCGTGAAATATCCCGTTTCTGCAGCCGCGGTTTCATGGTTTGGAGGAGGGTAGAATCATGGACAAATATCCGCGCTGAGCTGCATATCTTTCAAGGAGGTTCTGTAACCGATCAGAGATTTGGGGAGGAGGTATTGGAACCCCAAGTTATACTGTTTAGGGGGTGCTGTTGGCACAGGTTTTTTTTTATAATGGATGACAATGTTTGGCCACATTGAGCATATATGGTGTCAGAATACTTGCAAACAGAAGATATCTTTCGAATGGATTGGTCACCTTACTCAACCAATTTGAACCCGATTGAGCATGTGTGGTATGCCTTAGGACGCCGACTTTCAGCCTGCGAAGTTCCTACCCGATTCCTCCAGGAGCTGAAAAGTGCACTTTTAGAAGGGTTGCATGCAATTCCACGAAACTTCATCAACACTTTGTCTATGAAATCAAGATGTGAAGTATGCCTATCAGTCCGAGGTGACCATATATCATGTCAAAGAGTAATTTCCACAACAGGTGACTTAATTTTTCCATCATTTTCCAATTTCCATAAATTTAGTTTTAATTTCAAGATTTTGAGAATAATCAACTGTCACACATTGATGCTTTTGTACAAATTTCTATTAATAATTTTCTATTACGTAATGAGTTATATTTTATTCCTGTCATTATCCTTTAATTTTGAAGACAGTGTGTATAAGTTTAACAAATTTCTATTATATTATTAAGATATATCCACCAACATAATATTTATAAAGTAAAATATATAAGCTTTATAAATTTCGATTATAGGATTCGAATTTGTGTTGCTTTCTGTTTTTAAATTTAATCAGGATATTGTTTTCTGTCCTTGATATTTATTTTGATCTCAAAATATTTTTTTCGATCCCAATCCTTCTTAGTATTGATCCATGAAATTTGTTAAGTAGAAAGTTCAATAAATTTCGATTATAAAAATTGAATTTATTCTTTTTGTTTTCTTTATTCGGACATTTTGTTTCTTTGACTTAGTCAATAAAAATGTTGTTTCTTTTTGTTGTTCTTGTTGTTAAAATAGAATACCTTATACTTGATAAAATGCTTTGTAAAAAATGTTCATGATTATGATGTTCATATTATCATGCAAAACATAAAAAATGTTTCTATATATATAAATTTGAATTCAGTGAAAATAGAAAAACCGTTGTGTTTATGCACGTCAATATTTACTTTTTACATTATCGAAGTAGTATCGACAGAGTTCATAAATTTCCAGTTGAGCCCACTTATAAACCTCGTCGATTCCACTTATAATACCAGATTTCCTAAATAATAAAAAGTAATTATTCTTACTATTAACGTGAAGTAGTGTGACAGAGTTCATAAATTTCCAATGGAGCCCTTGTAATCCTCACTTCGAATGCTAGATTTTCAAAATAATAAAAAGTAATTATTCTTACTATTAAATTAACTTGAAGCAGTATTGACAGAGTTCATAAATTTCCAATTGAGCCCATTTGTAAACCTCGTCGATTCCACTTCGAATGCCAGATTTCATAAATAATAAAAAGTAATTATTCATACTATTAAATTAACTTGAAGTGGTATCGACAGAGTTCATAAATTTCTAATTGAGCCTATTTGTAAACCTCTTTGATTCCACTTCGAATGCCAGATTTTATAAATAATAAAAAGTAATTATTCTTACTATTAACGTGAAGTAGTGTTGACAGAGTTCATAAATTTCCAATGGAGCCCTTGTAAACTCACTACGAATGCCAGATTTCCAAAATAATAAAAAGTAATTATTCTTACTATTAAATTAACTTGAAGTAGTATTGACAGAGTTCATAAATTTCCAATTGAGCCCATTTGTAAACCTCGTCGATTCCCCTTCGAATGCCAGATTTCATAAATAATAAAAAGTAATTATTCATACTATTAAATTAACTTGAAGTGGTATCGACAGAGTTCATAAATTTCTAATTGAGCCCATTTGTAAACCTCGTTGATTCCACTTCGAATGTCAGATTTTATAAGTAATAAAAAGTAATTATTCTTACTATTAACGTGAAGTAATGTTGACAGAGTTTATAAATTTCCAATAGAGCCCTTGTAATCCTCACTTCGAATGCCAGATTTCCAAAATAATAAAAAGTAATTATTCTTACTATTAAATTAACTTGAAGTAGTATTGACAGAGTTCATAAATTTCCAATTGAGCCAATTTGTAAACCTCGTCGATTCCACTTCGAATGCCAGATTTCATAAATAATAAAAAGTAATTATTCATACTATTAAATTAATTTGAAGTGGTATCGACAGAGTTCATAAATTTCTAAACAGATTTTATAAATAATAAAAAGTAATTATTCTTACTATTAACCTGAAGTAGTGTTCAAAGAGTTCATAAATTTCCAATGGAGCCCTTGTAATCCTCACTTCGAATGCCAGATTTCCAAAATAATAAAAAGTAATTATTCTTACTATTAAATTAACTTGAAGTAGTATTGACAGAGTTCATAAATTTCCAACTGGGCCCATTTGTAAACTTTGTCGATTCCACTTCGAATGCTAGATTTCATAAATAATAAAAAGTAATTATTCTTACAATTAAATTAACTTGAAGTAATATTGACAGATTTCATAAATTTCCAATTGAGCCCATGTGTAAACCTCTTCAATTCCACTTCGAATGCCAGATTTTATAAATAATAAAAAATTATTATTCTTACTATTAAATTAACTTAAAGTAGTATTGACAGAGTTCATAAATTTCCAATTGAGCCCATTTGTAAACCTCGTTGATTCCAGTTCGAATGCCAGATTTTATAAATAATTAAAAGTAATTATTCTTACTATTAAATTAACTTGAAGTAGTATTGACAGAGTTCATAAATTTCTAATTGAGCCCATTTGTAAACATCGTCGATTCCACTTCGAATGCTAGATTTCATAAATAATAAAAAGTAATTATTCTTACAATTAAATTAACTTGAAGTAATATTGACAGATTTCATAAATTTCCAATTGAGCCCATGTGTAAACCTCTTCAATTCCACTTCGAATGCCAGATTTTATAAATAATAAAAAATTATTATTCTTACTATTAAATTAACTTAAAGTAGTATTGACAGAGTTCATAAATTTCCAATTGAGCCCATTTGTAAACCTCGTTGATTCCAGTTCGAATGCCAGATTTTATAAATAATTAAAAGTAATTATTCTTACTATTAAATTAACTTGAAGTAGTATTGACAGAGTTCATAAATTTCCAATTGAGCCCATTTGTAAACCTCGTTGATTCCAGTTCGAATGCCAGATTTTATAAATAATTAAAAGTAATTATTCTTACTATTAACGTGAAGTAGTGTTGACAGAGTTCATAAATTTCCAATGGAGCCCATGTAATCCTCACTTCGAATGCCAGATTTCCAAAATAATAAAAAGTAATTATTCTTACTATTAAATTAACTTGAAGTAGTATTGACAGAGTTCATAAATTTCCAATTGAGCCCATTTGTAAACCTCGTCGATTCGACTTCGAATGCCAGATTTCATAAATAATAAAAAATAATTATTATTACTATTAAATTAACTTGAAATAGTATTGACAGAGTTTATAAATTTCCAATTGAGCCAATTTGTAAACCTCGTCGATTCCACTTCGAATGCCAGATTTCATAAATAATAAAAAGTAATTATTCATACTATTAAATTAATTTGAAGTGGTATCGACAGAGTTCATAAATTTCTAAACAGATTTTATAAATAATAAAAAGTAATTATTCTTACTATTAACCTGAAGTAGTGTTCAAAGAGTTCATAAATTTCCAATGGAGCCCTTGTAATCCTCACTTCGAATGCCAGATTTCCAAAATAATAAAAAGTAATTATTCTTACTATTAAATTAACTTGAAGTAGTATTGACAGAGTTCATAAATTTCCAACTGGGCCCATTTGTAAACTTTGTCGATTCCACTTCGAATGCCAGATTTCATAAATAATAAAAAGTAATTATTCATACTATTAAATTAACTTGAAGTGGTATCGACAGAGTTCATAAATTTCTAATTGAGCCCATTTGTAAACATCGTCGATTCCACTTCGAATGCTAGATTTCATAAATAATAAAAAGTAATTATTCTTACAATTAAATTAACTTGAAGTAATATTGACAGAGTTCATAAATTTCCAATTGAGCCCATGTGTAAACCTCTTCAATTCCACTTCGAATGCCAGATTTTATAAATAATAAAAAATTATTATTCTTACTATTAAATTAACTTAAAGTAGTATTGACAGAGTTCATAAATTTCCAATTGAGCCCATTTGTAAACCTCGTTGATTCCAGTTCGAATGCCAGATTTTATAAATAATTAAAAGTAATTATTCTTACTATTAAATTAACTTGAAGTAGTATTGACAGAGTTCATAAATTTCCAATTGAGCCCATTTGTAAACCTCGTTGATTCCAGTTCGAATGCCAGATTTTATAAATAATTAAAAGTAATTATTCTTACTATTAACGTGAAGTAGTGTTGACAGAGTTCATAAATTTCCAATGGAGCCCATGTAATCCTCACTTCGAATGCCAGATTTCCAAAATAATAAAAAGTAATTATTCTTACTATTAAATTAACTTGAAGTAGTATTGACAGAGTTCATAAATTTCCAATTGAGCCCATTTGTAAACCTCGTCGATTCGACTTCGAATGCCAGATTTCATAAATAATAAAAAATAATTATTATTACTATTAAATTAACTTGAAATAGTATTGACAGAGTTTATAAATTTCCAATTGAGCCCATTTGTAAACCTCGTTGATTCCAGTTCGAATGCCAGATTTTATAAATAATTAAAAGTAATTATTCTTACTATTAACGTGAAGTAGTGTTGACAGAGTTCATAAATTTCCAATGGAGCCCTTGTAATCCTCACTTCGAATGCCAGATTTCCAAAATAATAAAAAGTAATTATTCTTACTATTAAATTAACTTGAAGTAGTGTTGACAGAGTTCATAAATTTCCAATTGAGCCCATTTGTAAACCTCGTCGATTCGACTTCGAATGCCAGATTTCATAAATAATAAAAAATAATTATTATTACTATTAAATTAACTTGAAATAGTATTGACAGAGTTTATAAATTTCCAATTGAGCTCATTTGTAAACCTTGTCGATTCCACTTCGAATGCCAGATTTCATAAATAATAAAAAGTAATTATTCTTACTATTAAATTAACTTGAAGTAGTATTGACAGAGTTCATAAATTTCCAATTGAGCCCATTTGTAAACCTCGTCGATTCCACTTAGAATGCCAGATTTCATAAATAATAAAAAGTAATTATTCATACTATTAAATTAATTTGAAGTGGTATCGACAGAGTTCATAAATTTCTAATTGAGCCCATTTGTAAACCTCGTCGATTCCACTTCGAATGCCAGATTTCATAAATAATAAAAAAGTAATTATTCTCACTATTAAGTTAAAGCAGTTCTAAAGTTCTAATTGACTTTTTTTTTTTTTTTTTTGGTAACGTATAAAATTATTTTTACGAAAAAAATAAGAAAATAAAAAACGCTTTCCATTTTCGTAAAAGGCAGAGGGCCTTTTGGAAAATTATGTCTCTTTCTACGTTTTGAATCGAATTTCTAGATGCGACAGCCCGATAAGTCTTCTTGAGACAGTAATTACTTCTAACTCAAGATGTAAAAAAAATATTTAAAAAAATGTAAAACACTATTTGATTCTAAATCACTTCTACATTGTTAAAAATTTACAATAAACTATCCGGTCACTCGACCGTTGTTATAAAGAATGGTTCCAATCATTCGATCGTCTTTTACACACTTTTATTCCACTCAACTTGATTTTGTATATAAAAATGTACAACTTTTGTATGTAACGATGGTGTCAGGTTTCTGACGCTAATGAGCGTGTAAATAATTAAGACTACTATTATCTGATCTGATATTATCTTTGTACTTGTTTATTGTACTTCATATATATCCCTTTCTGCGTACTTAGGGTTTAAGGTAATATTTTTCCTTATCTTGAAGTTGATCCGAGCTATTTTAGTTAGAAAGTACTGTATGAACAAGCACCATTGTATCGAGGAATTACAATTCCCCTTTCTATTCAAGAAGGCATACCTCATATAAGGCAAACAAAGAAGACAGGCTATCTAGAAAGATAGTCGACGCCACGGGAAGGGGAAAGTTTTAGATAAGAGAAAAGCCCCTGTGCGCAAGGAGAAAATCCTCGTATGCTGAGTTTTGAAGGGGTCGTTGAGAGAAAAAAGAGGAGTTCTGGCGTAGACCTGGTGAAGAGAGGTAGTGGTGTTTTGATTGAGTTTTCTAGAGTGAAGTTTAGTCAGTTGCGGGAAAGGGATTAAGTCGAGAGCGGAAGGGTTCTGTGTGGTTCTTCAAAATACCTAATGAGATACCGTAAGGTGAGAAGGAAATAGTGCATTTTAATAAGTGGACCCAGTACGTAGAAGGTATTTGTTATATAACTTAATATCAGACCGGATCGTCTATATCAGAGACCTTAGATGTAAATAACGCTTTATTTTTATGTATAAATAATTCGTAAATAAATTGTTCTTTAATATTAATTGAATAAGTTTGGCATTTTTGATAATCCTTCTCACATCGTGTCCGATATCACGTATTTATGTTGGTGGCAGCAGCATATCGAATAAAATAACATTTTTTCGAAATCTGTAGAAGTTTGTGATTGTGGATCGGGAAAATTCGTCAGCGTGTGGACTAAGGATGAGTGCAACAGATGGAATTTTGTCATCGATTTCTGCCACACTTCCTGATAGGCTAGAATTATAAAAAGAAATAGATTCGCAGGTTTGTTTCCGATGACAATACAATTTACTTGTATACGATGATAATACATTTTACTTTTTTTACTATTTAGTTATAAATTAGTACATTAATTTTAAGGTATATTTCAATCAGCTCGCCACAGGTGACAAATCACTCAATATTTTATGCAACTCATACAATTGTATTGAGTTGGAAAGAAAATGGATTTAATGATGCGCCTATATAGGCTCGCCAAAATTGGCCAAAGCACTGTGAAACTGCAACAATGAAACATTTTTTTAGTAGATAATAAATTATAAATAAAAAATGAAGAGTGTAATTTTTTTTTTTTTAAATACTCTTGAATAAATCAATGAATAGTTTCAAATTAATTAAGTTGCGATTATATGTTGAGAAATCAATTTAGAAATCATAAAAAGATATTAGATGTAAATTTCCAACTGGGCGAAAAATGTCCGGACCAGGACATTTTTCGCCCAGTTGGAAATTTACATCTAATATGATTTGTTTACCAATTAGAATAATTGTGTTAATATTAATCTAGCATAAAAAGATAGTTTAAATAATTTATTCATTTTGCCAAAACATCCCCTCTAAATTTTTGAAAATACGTTAGAAGATTTGTGCAATCATAAAATAAGTTTGAGCAAAATTTCGTCAGCTAAAATTCTTAAATTGGAAAAACTAAATAGTTTTTCAATTTTGCTAACTTTAGTTGACAAAATCTTGCTAAATTCAAAAATTGAGCAAGAATGTTTTCGAAAAATGAATAAATGAGTATATCCAGAAATAAATTATTCAATATGAAGTAGCGTGTTATAAGAGGCGTTGCGCAGGGAAGGGGGAGTGTGGACAGTTACTATTATGGGGCTATTAGTAACGTCTTAGTAAAAACTCTTTCTGCATCCTTTTTTTTTTTTTTTTTTTTTTTTTTTTGTGCAGTAAGATCAAATATTTAAATTTTCTGTTCTAGACTCATTCAATCTACTCTGTTGTACGTGCTGCTATTCCATCTGATGATTGGAATAGATAATTAATTGCCTTCAAAAGCATAGTCATGTTTTTACTCATCATCTAAATGAAGGAAAAAGATCTCTATCTATATATTTTTTCCATCTCTAGGTATTTTACCATTACCAAAGTATAAGAGGTCATTTATTCGTATCTGAAAGAGCTATTTTGACATCTTTAATTTGTCAAAGATAGAAATAATTTGAAATACAGTATACCGCATGCATAAATAATGAATACAAACATTATAACTAAATTATCTTATTAAAATATGTTATAAAAAAGAAAGTCTTGCGGTGAAACATTCATTCCTACTTTTTTGCTCATGACAGAAAATTGGTCGATTTATTAGAATTCTTTAACTAATAGCAATGTTAGAAAATCAACCCTTAGATAGTTCGTGATTTTTCATTTTTCTTATCTCAGACTAATTACACACAACGACAAATTTAGTGAGTTCTAATTTGTTCCTTAGACAAAATAATTAAGAACTCATTACTGATATAAATGAGGTACAAGCAACTATTAAAGATTTAAGCGTAGCGAAATCTCTTTTCCAAATGACAGCCTCAATTGCTAAATTGCTGCGTTTCGTGAATAAAATTCCCTACCATAATTTTCTACTGTTTGAAACACCAAGATTCGTTCTTCTTCAAATATTATTACTGTTTTATTTAGTTATATGAATACCAGGCTGGAATTTTAGTTATTTATTAGGATGATACTTCAACTTTCCATTGGACTAAAATTCCAGTGTATGAAAAACAAGAATGAAAAATTATGCATCCAGCATAGATAAGCTAACACTTTCCAAAAATTCGGACTACTGTAATAAAACTTTACAGTTTATTGAGATGAACAATGTCTTAATAAACAATTTATAAAATGCATCACGAAGTCAAAAACAAAATTACTGGATTGATATCAATAGGCGGGAAAATATCCAAATTTTTAATGCAAGCCTGTATATCGTCTATAGATTTGAATGTACAGTAGCGGAAAAAAAAGGAAACACACCCTACTAACTCCTCAACAAATTATCGTAGAAGAAAGTTACTAATACCGAACGATTGGAAATAAAGTCTACTTTTAAATCACGTATATAAAATTTGCTTAGGGGTCATCTACATATTAAAACGAACCATAACTCTGTTTTTTCAATAGCAGTACACAATTCTGACAGCATAAATGAACTCTACAACCTTCAATTAGCCTAAAAACAAATTTTTATGCAGTTCGTACCATAAGTTTACGAGAAATCAATTATTTTAAAACGAGTATATTTTAAGGGCTGTATCCAAATTGCAGTTCGTTACTCGATTGTTAACCGAGAGAGCCCCCTTATTGATCAAGGCACCTTAGCGCAACTCAAGCAGTCAATGAAGCCTGCTAGATTACAGAATAGCAGAAGAAATTTAAAAATATCTAATTACTTCTATCGTAGACGGCCCCTTAAACCATCATTTTACCGTATTTTAAGCATAATTTGAAAGCTACTTGGAAGAAAAACGTGAAATTTTATATTTCCATAAAGGAGGACTTAATAAATCTAAATCCATCAAAAAAATTGTAGGTTGCAATTCATAATTTTTTTCGAATATTAATTTCATAATTCATAATTCATATCATAAAATTATAAAAATTGCAAATTCATCGTATTTATGTTTGGGTAAATAAGTATTATTGCTACACAAAAAATTAGCACATTAGGAGAATAATTTCACGAGATATAAATAAAAATATGAAAATGTAATTTAACATTAGAAGCACTAAATTTTGAATGTATATAATTCAAAAACTTATTATTAAAATGACTTAAAATTTCGTTTCTAGACATAGCTTGAACCAAAAATTTGAAATATCTTGTTAAAATTAGGTATTGCCATTGAAAAAAACAAAGTTATGGTTCGATTTAATACGTAGATGGCCCTCTAAGCATATTTTATATACGTCATTTAAAAGTAGACTTTATTTCCAATCGTTCGGTACCAGTAACTTTCGTCTACGATAATTTGTTGAGGAGTTAGTAGGGTGTGTTTACTTTTTTTTTCCACGACTGTACACTGCGTAGTAGGCTAAAAGTAAGTTCAATTAAAAGCATAGCACAGCCGAAAATTTCTATTCAGCAATTTCCTTCAATAAATGGAAATGTACTTGAGATCTTCTGTGCAGCCGTGTATATAATTTATGGACACGAAGTAATAGAAAAAAAGGGTAAATTTTAAAATGCGTACCACAACTGAAAGCGCTCTTCAAGCATTTATTGTTAACAGTTTGTTGTTTAATTATTATCAAAACACAACTTTACAATCAGTGAAATTTCTGGCGCTGGTGTTTACCGATGAGGGCATCTGTATCAGAGGCAAAGCTGGTTAAATTTAACCTTACTCACTGCCGTGAAATGATATTTCCGTTCCCTAAGCTGTAGGTGTCACTGCGTAAAAGCATTATTTAAATTGATATAATTCTACAGATATAATGCACTTTTAAAATACCGATTATTGATTAGTACTCCCAAGGATTATTTCCCACGGATATTTATTATACGTAATCAACTTTTTTATATCATGTTGGAAAAATCATCTTTTTTATTTTTTAAAACTTACAGTGAAAACAACATTTCAATTCTGCCCTTTACCTCGGCGGTCAGGGGGTTAAGTTACTTTCTATACGCAGTTCGCTTCTGAACTGGTTTTTCAAAACAGCAAACTATCAAAAAGCACATTCACACAAGTGTGTCGACAAATATGCCTTGTTGAACCCAGGGCTGCGGAGTAGGTGGGAAAATGGACGACTCCGACTCCGGGAATTTTAACAGATCCGACTCCAACTCTTTCGCTCAAAAATAGGCCTGACTCTTACTCCGACTCTTCCGCTCAAAAATGGGCCTGACTCCGACTCCGACTCTTTCGCTCAAAAATGGGCCTGACTTCGACTCCGACTCCAACAACGCAGCCCTGCTTGTAAAATGGACGTCTCCGACTCTGAGAATTTTAACAGATCCGACTCCGTCTCTTTCGCTCAAAAATGGGCCTGACTTCGACTCCGACTCCAACAACGCAGCCCTGCTTGTAAAATGGACGTTTCCGACTCCGGGAATTTTAACAGATCCGACTCCGACTCTTTCGCTCAAAAAAGGGCCTGACTTCGACTCCAACTCCAACAAACAACGCAGCCCTACTTGTAAAATGGACGTTTCCGACTCCGGGAATTTTAACAGATCCGACTCCGACTCTTTCGCTCAAAAATGGGCCTGACTTCGACTCCGACTCCAACAACGCAGCCCTGCTTGTAAAATGGACGTTTCCGAATCCGGGAATTTTAACAGATCCGACTCCGACTCTTTCGCTCAAAAATGGGCCTGACTTCGACTCCGACTCCAACAAACAACGCAGCCCTACTTGTAAAATGGACGTTTCCGACTCCGGGAATTTTAACAGATCCGACTCCGACTCTTTCGCTCAAAAATGGGCCTGACTCCGACTCCGACTCTTTCGCTCAAAAATGGGCCTGACTTCGACTCCGACTCCAACAACGCAGCCCTGCTTGTAAAATGGACGTTTCCGACTCCGGGAATTTTAACAGATCCGACTCCGACTCTTTTGCTCAAAAATGGGCCTGACTCCGACTCCGATTCCGAAGCCCTGGTTTAACTCCATCAAGTACCTGAAAGCTTATTTAGATATTTCTGGATATTCTGATCCTATGTTCAACTAGAAGGAAATTAAGGATTTTTCCAGATTCACATATCTCACAACGAGGTCATAACATAATACCGACTGACTGTTTAATATTGTCATTGCCATGCTATTTTGAAAAAAAATATATCAATCCCTTAAATATATTCATTACCATGCTTTTTTGATTTTTTTTATATAAATCTCTTAAATATTTTCATTGCCATGCTTTTTTTTAAAATATATATATATATTTTTTTATCAATCTCATATTTTTATTGACAACCTTTTTTGAAAGTGCATGCATTTTAAATATATGTTACATGTAAATATAATCATGTTCTGTAAATGCAATTCAACGATAATTATAATGCAAGTAATGATGTTATAAATGTATGATTGATTTCATATACTGATCCTTTCTAAAACCTGTTCAATCTCTTGTTTTCTTTTACTATCCTTATCAATCATTCCCTACAAAAGTTTTAATATATTTTTGTTGCTTCGCCATATCCATTAAAAACTTGATCCTCAATTCAACTTTTGCGTTTTTATGTGCTACTTGTTTGAAAATTCTTAAATATGGCGTTATGATTTTTTCTTTTTATGGTAATATTTATTTTTTATTTAATTAGGAAAATCCCGTAATGAAACATTTTTTGTTTGCAAACAAAACTGCTCTGCCTTCTCAAAGACATGGAAAATAATTTCTAAATAACATGGAATTTGGATTGCTCTATTTATTGTCCTTACTTTTCATCCAAATATACAAAAAAAAAGTGAATTTACAGGAAAGAAGTACAATTTCAAAAATACATTATTTCTTGGAAAAAGCATTTAACATTTTATGTTTATGAATTAAAGAAAATTTCACATTCCAATGTATTTTACCTCAATTTTCGCGCAATCATTAAATAAATTTCCTCTATTTTAATAACCAAACTAAATTGGCGTTTAGGGCGTTTTGTATAATATTTGCAACTCTACTTAAATAATTTCTTTAAACTATTACTGCTGTTTCACTAGTTTTTTTATTAGCACTTTAATGTAACGTCAGGACATAAAGCGTTAATATTTAAAAGCTATTTACTTCACTAGGACGCTTTGTTTCCTTGGAGCTACGCTCGCCAACCCACGTTCAGACACCACAGACTCTAAAAACACGCTAATTTGATCGGCTTTAAAAAATATTACGGAAGGTTGAATTATACAGTAGAACTTCGATTATCCGAAGTAATTGGGACCGACCACCTTTCGGAAATTCAAAATCTTCGGATAACCGAGAATGCTGCAATTTTAAGATTAAGGGCAAATATGTGCGCTATTTCTTTTTATCGTAACAAATGCTTAATAAAAATAAATCAATAACAAAATAGAAACATGAATAAACTACCTGAATTTTGATTTTACAATTAAGTACCTTTTACATATTTCACAAGGGTTTGAAACAAAGTTTTGTTTGTTGAAGTTTCAATTGCCTTTGCTTTGCAGCTCTATCATGAAGTTTTTTAAATACTATTAGTACACCAGTATCATAGACCTTCTGCTGCTTTCTGCATAAAACTTTTTCATTTTTGCAGCATCTCTCTTCATAACACTAACCGCTGCAATACCAATGCCGTATTCTTCAGCTTATTTTGTCATACTCTCGCCCGATTCTACGTTCAAATCATAAGATTTGAATTTTTTCTTCAATACTTAAAATAATGAGTTTCTTTTTTTAACATGATAAAAATGAAAAATTTTACTCTAGTAAAATTCTTCTACGGGAGCTCAAGTTAAATTGAAAGAAATTCTGAGAAATGGAATCCAAAATATTTATCTGTACTCGTGGTTCGGAAGAGACCACTTGCACACGAGGAACGTGATAGTTTAAAAAAAATAAAAGTTTTAAAAATGGATTTCGGTTAAAAGAGTTTCGGATAAAAG